>JAQNBH010000002.1:1013923-1428037 GCA_028752905.1 Cladorhizidae sp. MBARI D1340-BT2 | reverse complement strand
CACTCTCATCCTCACACTCGTACATGGGCTGTACCCTTAATAAGGTGACCTCACTCTCATCCTCACACTCGTACATGGGCTGTACCCTTAATAAGGTGACCACTCTCATCCTCACACTCGTACATGGGCTGTACCCTTAATAAGGTGACCACTCTCATCCTCACACTCGTACATGGGCTGTACCCTTAATAAGGTGACCACTCTCATCCTCACACTCGTACATGGGCTGTACCCTTAATAAGGTGACCACTCTCATCCTCACACTCGTACATGGGCTGTACCCTTAATAAGGTGACCACTCTCATCCTCACACCGTACATGGGCTGTACCCTTAATAAGGTGACCACTCTCATCCTCACACTCGTACATGGGCTGTACCCTTAATAAGGTGACCACTCTCATCCTCACACTCGTACATGGGCTGTACCCTTAATAAGGTGACCACTCTCATCCTCACACTCGTACATGGGCTGTACCCTTAATAAGGTGACCACTCTCATCCTCACACTCGTACATGGGCTGTACCCTTAATAAGGTGACCACTCTCATCCTCACACTCGTACATGGGCTGTACCCTTAATAAGGTGACCACTCTCATCTTCACACCCATACATGGGCTGTACCCTTAATAAGGTGACCACTCTCATCCTCACACTCGTACATGGGCTGTACCCTTAATAAGGTGACCACTCTCATCCTCACACTCGTACATGGGCTGTACCCTTAATAAGGTGACCACTCTCATCCTCACACCGTACATGGGCTGTACCCTTAATAAGGTGACCACTCTCATCTTCACACCCATACATGGGCTGTACCCTTAATAAGGTGACCACTCTCATCCTCACACTCGTACATGGGCTGTACCCTTAATAAGGTGACCACTCTCATCCTCACACTCGTACATGGGCTGTACCCTTAATAAGGTGACCACTCTCATCCTCACACTCGTACATGGGCTGTACCCTTAATAAGGTGACCACTCTCATCCTCACACTCGTACATGGGCTGTACCCTTAATAAGGTGACCACTCTCATCCTCACACTCGTACATGGGCTGTACCCTTAATAAGGTGACCACTCTCATCCTCACACTCGTACATGGGCTGTACCCTTAATAAGGTGACCACTCTCATCCTCACACCGTACATGGGCTGTACCCTTAATAAGGTGACCACTCTCATCCTCACACCCGTACATGGGCTGTACCCTTAATAAGGTGACCACTCTCATCCTCACACCCGTACATGGGCTGTACCCTTAATAAGGTGACCACTCTCATCCTCACACTCGTACATGGGCTGTACCCTTAATAAGGTGACCACTCTCATCCTCACACCCGTACATGGGCTGTACCCTTAATAAGGTGACCACTCTCATCCTCACACCCGTACATGGGCTGTACCCTTAATAAGGTGACCACTCTCATCCTCACACTCGTACATGGGCTGTACCCTTAATAAGGTGACCACTCTCATCCTCACACTCGTACATGGGCTGTACCCTTAATAAGGTGACCACTCTCATCCTCACACTCGTACATGGGCTGTACCCTTAATAAGGTGACCACTCTCATCCTCACACTCGTACATGGGCTGTACCCTTAATAAGGTGACCACTCTCATCCTCACACTCGTACATGGGCTGTACCCTTAATAAGGTGACCACTCTCATCCTCACACTCGTACATGGGCTGTACCCTTAATAAGGTGACCACTCTCATCCTCACACTCGTACATGGGCTGTACCCTTAATAAGGTGACCACTCTCATCCTCACACTCGTACATGGGCTGTACCCTTAATAAGGTGACCACTCTCATCCTCACACTCGTACATGGGCTGTACCCTTAATAAGGTGACCACTCTCATCCTCACACTCGTACATGGGCTGTACCCTTAATAAGGTGACCACTCTCATCCTCACACTCGTACATGGGCTGTACCCTTAATAAGGTGACCACTCTCATCCTCACACTCGTACATGGGCTGTACCCTTAATAAGGTGACCACTCTCATCCTCACACTCGTACATGGGCTGTACCCTTAATAAGGTGACCACTCTCATCCTCACACTCGTACATGGGCTGTACCCTTAATAAGGTGACCACTCTCATCCTCACACTCGTACATGGGCTGTACCCTTAATAAGGTGACCACTCTCATCCTCACACTCGTACATGGGCTGTACCCTTAATAAGGTGACCACTCTCATCCTCACACCCGTACATGGGCTGTACCCTTAATAAGGTGACCACTCTCATCCTCACACTCGTACATGGGCTGTACCCTTAATAAGGTGACCACTCTCATCCTCACACTCGTACATGGGCTGTACCCTTAATAAGGTGACCACTCTCATCCTCACACCCGTACATGGGCTGTACCCTTAATAAGGTGACCACTCTCATCCTCACACCCGTACATGGGCTGTACCCTTAATAAGGTGACCACTCTCATCCTCACACCCGTACATGGGCTGTACCCTTAATAAGGTGACCACTCTCATCCTCACACCCATACATGGGCTGTACCCTTAATAAGGTGACCACTCTCATCCTCACACTCGTACATGGGCTGTACCCTTAATAAGGTGACCACTCTCATCCTCACACTCGTACATGGGCTGTACCCTTAATAAGGTGACCACTCTCATCCTCACACTCGTACATGGGCTGTACCCTTAATAAGGTGACCACTCTCATCCTCACACTCGTACATGGGCTGTACCCTTAATAAGGTGACCACTCTCATCCTCACACTCGTACATGGGCTGTACCCTTAATAAGGTGACCACTCTCATCTTCACACCCATACATGGGCTGTACCCTTAATAAGGTGACCACTCTCATCCTCACACTCGTACATGGGCTGTACCCTTAATAAGGTGACCACTCTCATCCTCACACTCGTACATGGGCTGTACCCTTAATAAGGTGACCACTCTCATCTTCACACCCATACATGGGCTGTACCCTTAATAAGGTGACCACTCTCATCTTCACACCCATACATGGGCTGTACCCTTAATAAGGTGACCACTCTCATCCTCACACTCGTACATGGGCTGTACCCTTAATAAGGTGACCACTCTCATCCTCACACTCGTACATGGGCTGTACCCTTAATAAGGTGACCACTCTCATCCTCACACCCATACATGGGCTGTACCCTTAATAAGGTGACCACTCTCATCCTCACACTCGTACATGGGCTGTACCCTTAATAAGGTGACCACTCTCATCCTCACACTCGTACATGGGCTGTACCCTTAATAAGGTGACCACTCTCATCCTCACACTCGTACATGGGCTGTACCCTTAATAAGGTGACCACTCTCATCCTCACACTCGTACATGGGCTGTACCCTTAATAAGGTGACCACTCTCATCCTCACACCCGTACATGGGCTGTACCCTTAATAAGGTGACCACTCTCATCCTCACACCCGTACATGGGCTGTACCCTTAATAAGGTGACCACTCTCATCCTCACACCCGTACATGGGCTGTACCCTTAATAAGGTGACCACTCTCATCCTCACACTCGTACATGGGCTGTACCCTTAATAAGGTGACCACTCTCATCCTCACACCCGTACATGGGCTGTACCCTTAATAAGGTGACCACTCTCATCCTCACACCCGTACATGGGCTGTACCCTTAATAAGGTGACCACTCTCATCCTCACACCCGTACATGGGCTGTACCCTTAATAAGGTGACCACTCTCATCCTCACACTCGTACATGGGCTGTACCCTTAATAAGGTGACCACTCTCATCCTCACACTCGTACATGGGCTGTACCCTTAATAAGGTGACCACTCTCATCCTCACACTCGTACATGGGCTGTACCCTTAATAAGGTGACCACTCTCATCCTCACACTCGTACATGGGCTGTACCCTTAATAAGGTGACCACTCTCATCCTCACACTCGTACATGGGCTGTACCCTTAATAAGGTGACCACTCTCATCCTCACACTCGTACATGGGCTGTACCCTTAATAAGGTGACCACTCTCATCCTCACACTCGTACATGGGCTGTACCCTTAATAAGGTGACCACTCTCATCCTCACACTCGTACATGGGCTGTACCCTTAATAAGGTGACCACTCTCATCCTCACACTCGTACATGGGCTGTACCCTTAATAAGGTGACCACTCTCATCCTCACACTCGTACATGGGCTGTACCCTTAATAAGGTGACCACTCTCATCCTCACACTCGTACATGGGCTGTACCCTTAATAAGGTGACCACTCTCATCCTCACACTCGTACATGGGCTGTACCCTTAATAAGGTGACCACTCTCATCCTCACACCCATACATGGGCTGTACCCTTAATAAGGTGACCACTCTCATCCTCACACCCGTACATGGGCTGTACCCTTAATAAGGTGACCACTCTCATCCTCACACCCGTACATGGGCTGTACCCTTAATAAGGTGACCACTCTCATCTTCACACTCGTACATGGGCTGTACCCTTAATAAGGTGACCACTCTCATCCTCACACCCGTACATGGGCTGTACCCTTAATAAGGTGACCACTCTCATCCTCACACCCATACATGGGCTGTACCCTTAATAAGGTGACCACTCATCCTCACACCCATACATGGGCTGTACCCTTAATAAGGTGAGCACTCTCATCCTCACACTCATATATGGGCTGTACCCTTAATAAGGTGAGCACTCTCATACTCACACCCATACATGGGCTGTACCCTTAATAAGGTGACCACTCTCATCTTCACACTCGTACATGGGCTGTTACAGTACTATCCTTGCTTATAATTTAGAAGGTTTTAGCTACTTCCCCTGTGGGCGGTTGCATGCCACAACATTCCCCAGGGCAGCCAAGAACACAAATTTGTGAACAGTTATCTGATACAGCAGAACTTTCCATCTCCAAGCTGGGCAGGAACCTTCCTTACCCGTCCATAACTTAGAAATTAGCAGGTGTGTAGCGACCAGATGTATGGACTTGCAGGAACTCATTTGCCAGACCACTAGGCTCATGTACAATTGATTAATTGATTTTGGAATGCTTGTTTAATAGGCAAATGCATTACTCCTTTATTTAATTTGATGCTGGAATCCAGCCTAGTTGGGGGAGTGGGAGTGTGTGGGTTGTCTAGTTCTGGCCTAAGCTCTAGAATGTGCTTAGACTGGCCATACCTTGCCCTGGAATAGGCCTAACCCTAGAATATCCTAGCCCCTAGCCCTAGAATATCCTAGCCCCAGAAAAAGCCCTAGAACTCCACTAAACCGTAAATTAGTCCCTGACAACGATGTACACTTACTGATAGCCTTAGGCTACAATATCACCCCCAGGATCAAAGAAAGAAGATTTCTCTGTACCAAGTATCCCAGCCTGGATAAGACTTCTCTGTACCAAGAACCCCAGCCTGGATAAGACTTCTCTGTACCAAGCACCCCAGCCTGGATAAGACTTCTCTGTTTCAAGTACCCCAGCCTGGATAAGACTTCTCTATACCAAGCACCCCAGCCTGGATAAGACTTCTCTGTTTCAAGTACCCCAGCCTGGATAAGACTTCTCTGTACCAAGTACCCCAGCCTGGATAAGACTTCTCTGTACCAAGCACCCCAGCCTGGATAAGACTTCTCTGTACCAAGTACCCCAGCCTGGATAAGACTTCTCTGTAACAAGTACCCCAGCCTGGATAAGACTTCTCTGTACCAAGAACCCCAGCCTGGATAAGACTTCTCTGTACCAAGTACCCCAGCCTGGATAAGACTTCTCTGTACCAAGCACCCCAGCCTGGATAAGACTTCTCTGTACCAAGCACCCCAGCCTGGATAAGACTTCTCTCTACCAAGTACCCCAGCCTGGATAAGACTTCTCTGTACCAAGTATCCCAGCCTGGATAAGACTTCTCTGTAACCAAGTATCCCAGCCTGGATAAGACTTCTCTGTACCAAGTACCCCAGCCTGGATAAGACTTCTCTGTACCAAGTACCCCAGCCTGGATAAGACTTCTCTGTACCAAGTATCCCAGCCTGGATAAGACTTCTCTGTAACCAAGTACCCCAGCCTGGATAAGACTTCTCTGTACCAAGAACCCCAGCCTGGATAAGACTTCTCTGTACCAAGTACCCCAGCCTGGATAAGGCTTCTCTGTGCCAAGTACCCCAGCCTGGATAAGACTTCTCTGTACCAAGTACCCCAGCCTGGATAAGACTTCTCTGTACCAAGCACCCCAGCCTGGATAAGACTTCTCTGTACCAAGTACCCCAGCCTGGATAAGACTTCTCTGTACCAAGAACCCCAGCCTGGATAAGACTTCTCTGTACCAAGTACCCCAGCCTGGATAAGACTTCTCTGTACCAAGTACCCCAGCCTGGATAAGGCTTCTCTGTGCCAAGTACCCCAGCCTGGATAAGACTTCTCTGTACCAAGTACCCCAGCCTGGATAAGACTTCTCTGTACCAAGCACCCCAGCCTGGATAAGACTTCTCTGTACCAAGCACCCCAGCCTGGATAAGACTTCTCTGTACCAAGTACCCCAGCCTGGATAAGACTTCTCTGTACCAAGTACCCCAGCCTGGATAAGGGAGGCTTCTCTGTACCAGGTATCCCGGATCCCAAGATGTCCTAAAGTTGTGGGAGTACTGGATGTCCTCTCAATTCATATCCTATACTGCCACGCCTTCCCAGGATGTGCCAGGGGAAATCCCGAGGGTGACTGACCATCCGGCGTGGATCCTGAAATCACTGCTAAGGCTACAATAAATAGCTGAGGCTGCTGTCTCTGGGAGTATCTGAGAGCTTAGGTGAGGCAGGAGGATATGCTGTCTCTAGGAGCTTACCTGAGGCAGGAAGATATGGGAGCTTAGGTGAGGCAGGAAGATATGCTGTCTCTAGGAGCTTACCTGTGGCAGGAAGATATGCTGTCTCTAGGAGCTTACCTGAGCAGGAAGATATGCTGTCTCTAGGAGCTTACCTGAGGCAGGAAGATATGCTGTCTCTAGGAGCTTGCCTGAGGCAGGAAGATATGCTGTCTCTAGGAGCTTGCCTGAGGCAGGAAGATATGCTGTCTCTAGGAGCTTGCCTGAGGCAGGAAGATATGGTGTATCTGGGAGCTTGCCTGAGGCAGGAAGATATGCTGTCTCTAGGAGCTTGCCTGAGGCAGGAAGATATGCTGTCTCTAGGAGCTTGCCTGAGGCAGGAAGATATGGTGTATCTGGGAGCTTGCCTGAGGCAGGAAGATATGCTGTCTCTAGGAGCTTGCCTGAGGCAGGAAGATATGGTGTATCTGGGAGCTTGCCTGAGGCAGGAAGATATGCTGTCTCTAGGAGCTTGCCTGAGGCAGGAAGATATGGTGTATCTGGGAGCTTGCCTGAGGCAGGAAGATATGCTGTCTCTAGGAGCTTGCCTGAGGCAGGAAGATATGGTGTATCTGGGAGCTTGCCTGAGGCAAGGTGTTAGATGACTAAATTAAAGTTGAGACTTCGAAAATGTGAAAAGAAGTGATTGCTACACGGTGCTCTAGTGACACCTCCTACACTCAGTGTGCTCTAGTGACACCTCCCTGCACTCAGTGTGCTCTAGTGACACCTCCCTGCACTCAGTGTGCTCTAGTGACACCTCCCTGCACTCAGTGTGCTCTAGTGACACCTCCCCGCACTCAGTGTGCTCTAATGACACCTCCCTGCACTCACGCTGGTCTAGTGACACCCCTATATTCAGGGTGCTCTAGTGACATCTCCTACACTCAGGGTGCTCTAGTGACACCCCTATATTCAGGGTGCTCTAGTGACATCTCCTACACTCAGGGTGCTCTAGTGACATCTCCTACACTCAGGGTGCTCTAAACACCTCCTACACTCAGGGTACTCTAAACATCTCCTACACTCAGGGTGCTCTAAACATCTCCTACACTCAAGGTGCTCTAAACATCTCCTACACTCAGGGTGCTCTAAACATCTCCTACACTCAGGGTGCTCTAAACATCTCCTACACTCAGGGTGCTCTAAACACCTACACTCAGGGTGCTCTAAACATCTCCTACACTCAGGGTGCTCTAAACATCTACACTCAGGGTGCTCTAAACATCTCCTACACTCAGGGTGCTCTAAACATCTCCTACACTCAGGGTGCTCTAAACACCTCCTACACTCAGGGTGCTCTAAACACCTCCTACACTCAGGGTGCTCTAAACATCTCCTACACTCAGGGTGCTCTAAACACCTCCTACACTCAAGGTGCTCTAAACACCTCCTACACTCAGGGTGCTCTAAACATCTCCTACACTTAGGGTGCTCTAGTAACATCTCCTACACTCAGGGTGCTCTAAACATCTCCTACACTCAGGGTGCTCTAAACACCTCCTATACTTAGGGTGCTCTAGTAACATCTCCTACACTCAGGGTGCTCTAAACATCTCCTTCACTCAGGGTGCTCCAGTGACATCTCCTACACTCAGGGTGCTCAACCTTTTACAATTAGCGGCCTAGAAGTTAAATACTTTAACACTTCTTTGATTGGTATTTCCTCTGCGGCACCACTTGCATCCCTCAGGAGGGCGAGCAGGAGGAATGTTCTGAATGTGATGTGCTTGTGTACACTACCATTGTGGAATGCCTTCATATGCTGAATGTGTGTGGAGCATATTCAGTCTTGAGCCACTTCAATGGAGAGATTGGGATCTAGCACCTGAAGTTGGATATACTGTACACGTGCTCATTGCACCAACATGTGCTCAGTGCACCAACATGTGCTCAGTGCACCAACATGTGCTCAGTGCCCCGACATGTGCTCAGTGCACCAACATGTGCTCAGTACACCAAGATGTGCTCAGTGCACCAACATGTGCTCAGTGCACCAACACGTGCTCAGTACACCAACACGTGCTCAGTGCACCAACACG
Source organism: Cladorhizidae sp. MBARI D1340-BT2 (assembly GCA_028752905.1). Taxonomy (NCBI): domain Eukaryota; kingdom Metazoa; phylum Porifera; class Demospongiae; order Poecilosclerida; family Cladorhizidae; species Cladorhizidae sp. MBARI D1340-BT2. Next base: position 1,419,135 of record JAQNBH010000002.1, on the reverse strand, counting down.
TGCTCAGTGCACCAACATGTGCTCAGTGCACCCCCCACATCTCCAGGACGTAGTGTAAATAAGTTACTGGGTGGAGCCACATAATTTGTTATAGAGATCTTCTGTAGCCCCATGCTCTCTCACACTGGTCAGCTCTGGTTTCTAAGCTACAGTATAAGTACATGCTCTCTTATATACAGTAACCAAGACCTCACTGGGTTGAGGCAGGTTGAAGTGAGTTGACAATGGCTCTATGGGGACACACACTCAATGGGTTGAGGCAGATAGAAGTAGGTTGACAGCTCTATGGGGACACACACTGGACCAACACCACACTGGGTTGAGGCAGATAGAAGTAGGTTGACAGCTCTATGGGGACACACACTGAGGACCAACACCACACTGGGTTGAGGCAGATAGAAGTAGGTTGACAGCTCTATGGGGACACACACTGGGGACCAACACCACACTGGGTTGAGGCAGATAGAAGTAGGTTGACAGCTCTATGAGGACACACACTGGACCAACACCACACTGGGTTGAGGCAGATAGAAGTAGGTTGACAGCTCTATGGGGACACACACTAGACCAACACCACACTGGGTTGAGGCAGATAGAAGTAGGTTGACAGCTCTATGAGGACACACACTGAACCAACACCACACTGGGTTGAGGCAGATAGAAGTAGGTTGACAGCTCTATGGGGACACACACTGGGGACCAACACCACACTGGGTTGAGGCAGATAGAAGTAGGTTGACAGCTCTATGGGGACACACACTGGACCAACACCACACTGGGTTGAGGCAGATAGAAGTAGGTTGACAGCTCTATGGGGACACACACTGGGGACCAACACCACACTGGGTTGAGGCAGATAGAAGTAGGTTGACAGCTCTATGGGGACACACACTGGGGACCAACACCACACTGGGTTGAGGCAGATAGAAGTAGGTTGACAGCTCTATGAGGACACACACTGGACCAACACCACACTGGGTTGAGGCAGATAGAAGTAGGTTGACAGCTCTATGAGGACACACACTGAGCACTGGAGCAACATCACTCTGGGTGGAGACAGGTTGAAGAACTATAAATCACCATGGAACAATTATTAGGATTCCTGTGTATGTCTCTCAGTTGGTTGAGTGGTGGGTTGGGTTTTGGCGACTGAATCGGAAAGGCAAGCAGTTGTGAAAATGAGACCTTGCCTCCATATTTAGAGAGCTGAGCGGCCTTATTCCGTGAGAGTCTCTCACACAGAGCTTGGTATTGACCAAACAAGATCTGGGGAATTGATGTTCACATTCTTCCAATGCTTGGTCCAATTTGTAGGTGCTGCAAGGCCTGAAGTATCTGAGGGACTGCCATGCCATAATACACCGAGGTGTGTTGATCTGTTGGGGGGGGGGCTTGTGTTGGGGACCATCTCGCACAATTGTTGCATCAATTTCCACCAATTAGATGTGAAGCCATCTAACATCTTGGTCAGCACCAGAGGGGAGATCAAGCTCTGTGACTTTGGAGTGAGTGGCCAGCTCATCAACTCCATGGCCAATTCCTTTGTCGGCACAAGATCATACATGGCTGTAGGTGTCTTCCTTCCTGATCATCTCACTAATTATCATTGCCACACACCCTCCTTCCTTCCTCCCTACCCTCGTACCTCCTGTTCCTCCTTCCTCTCTCTCCTCTTGCCCCTCCCCTCCCTGTCAGCCTGAAAGACTGCAGGGGAGCGAATATTCCATCCTGTCAGATATATGGAGTCTTGGAGTGTCTCTGATAGAGATGGCCCTTGGCCGCTATCCCATTCCCCAACCCTTTTTGGAGGAAATAGCTGAAGAGATGAAGCACAAACCTGCTGGCGTGCTCCCTCTGCGGGTGGGAGGCAACCCTTATGCCTCTCATGCTAATGCTATTCGGATGCCTATCTTCGAGCTGCTGCAGATCATCACGACCAGCGTAAGTCTTCCTGCCCGCTACTCCTACTTGATTGTCCTCTGAGGGGGTTGTGCACAATGCAGGTTAAGTGTATAGTCCACCTAGACACCCACCAGCTGGGCTCCCTGAGAAGTGGGGCCTGGACACCCACCAGCTGGGCTCCCTGTGAAGTGGGGCCTAGAGACCCACCAGCTGGGCTCCCTGTGAAGTGGGGCCTAGAGACCCACCAGCTGGGCTCCCTGAGAAGTGGGGCCTGGACACACACCAGCTGGGCTCCCTGAGAAGTGGGGCCTGGACACACACCAGCTGGGCTCCCTGTGAAGTGGGTCCTAGACACCCTCCAGCTGGTCTCCCTGTGAAGTGGGGCCTAGAGACCCACCAGCTGGGCTCCATGAGAAGTGGGGCCCAGCTGGGCTCCCTGAGAAGTGGGGCCTGGATACCCACCAGCTGGGCTCCCTGTGAAGTGGGGCCTGGACACCCACCAGCTGGGCTCCCTGAGAAGTGGGGCCTACACACCCACCAGCTGGGCACCCTGTGAAGTGGGGCCTACACACCCACCAGCTGGGCTCCCTGAGAAGTGGGTCCTAGACACCCACCAGCTGGGCTCCCTGAGAAGTGGGGCCTGGACACCCACCAGCTGGGCTCCCTGAGAAGTGGGGCCTGGACACCCACCAGCTGGGCTCCCTGAGAAGTGGGGCCTAGAGACCCACCAGCTGGGCTCCCTGAGAAGTGGGGCCTAGAGACCCACCAGCTGGGTTCCCTGAGAAGTGGGGCCTAGAGACCCACCAGCTGGGCTCCCTGAGAAGTGGGGCCTACACACACCAGCTGGCCCCCCTGTGAAGTGGGGCCTAGACACCCACCAGCTGGGCTCCCTGAGAAGTGGGGCCTACACACACCAGCTGGGCTCCCTGAGAAGTGGGGCCTAGAGACCCACCAGCTGGGCTCCCTGAGAAGTGGGGCCTACACACACCAGCTGGGCTCCCTGAGAAGTGGGGCCTAGAGACCTACCAGCTGGGCTCCCTGAGAAGTGGGGCCTACACACACACCAGCTGGGCTCCCTGAGAAGTGGGGCCTAGAGACCTGTCTTGTTATTGTTTAATCTCCAGGCCAACTAAGCATCAGGCTCTGTTCTTGCAAGCAAGTAACTTGACAATGGCTGTGAGGACTGCACACACAGGAGTAAACCTGCTTCCTGCCTGCATTACTTGTTCTGGGGGTTTCTTGTTCAATTCTTATTGCTACAAGGTATAGTGATGGTTGCTCTGTCGTTTGCAATGGAGAGCAGTATTCTGTCTGTGTCACTCGATGGGAAACCTCTCACGCTCCTCTAGCACCAAGCTCCTCTACTCATCCCATCAATCTCAATAGCAGCTAAGCATCTTATTATAGTAATCCAGGCAGCACTAGCATAGAAGTCGCGGCTGGCCAGACAGATTATCGTACACTCCGTGTATGGCACATTCAAGTGTAACTACGTGTGAATCCACACTGCCTGTTTGGCGTGTAATTTATCACTTCCTAACCAGATGAAAGCAAGTGGTTGTGTTGCCTCATGTGTGTAGATGTGTGCAAGTGGTTGTGTTGCCTCATGTGTGTAGATGTGTGCAAGTGGTTGTGTTGCCTCATGTGTGTAGATGTGTGCAAGTGGTTGTGTTGCCTCATGTGTGTAGATGTGTGCAAGTGGTTGTGTTGCCTCATGTGTGTAGATGTGTGCAAGTGGTTGTGTTGCCTCATGTGTGTAGATGTGTGCAAGTGGTTGTGTTGCATCATGTGTGTAGATGTGTGCAAGTGGTTGTGTTGCCTCATGTGTGTAGATGTGTGCAAGTGGTTGTGTTGCCTCATGTGTGTAGATGTGTGCAAGTGGTTGTGTTGCCTCATGTGTGTAGATGTGTGCAAGTGGTTGTGTTGCCTCATGTGTGTAGATGTGTGCAAGTGGTTGTGTTGCCTCATGTGTGTAGATGTGTGCAAGTGGTTGTGTTGCCTCATGTGTGTAGATGTGTGCAAGTGGTTGTGTTGCCTCATGTGTGTAGATGTGTGCAAGTGGTTGTGTTGCCTCATGTGTGTAGATGTGTGCAAGTGGTTGTGTTGCCTCATGTGTGTAGATGTGTGCAAGTGGTTGTGTTGCCTCATGTGTGTAGATGTGTGCAAGTGGTTGTGTTGCCTCATGTGTGTAGATGTGTGCAAGTGGTTGTGTTGCCTCATGTGTGTAGATGTGTGCAAGTGGTTGTGTTGCCTCATGTGTGTAGATGTGTGCAAGTGGTTGTGTTGCCTCATGTGTGTAGATGTGTGCAAGTGGTTGTGTTGCCTCATGTGTGTAGATGTGTGCAAGTGGTTGTGTTGCCTCATGTGTGTAGATGTGTGCAAGTGGTTGTGTTGCCTCATGTGTGTAGATGTGTGCAAGTGGTTGTGTTGCCTCATGTGTGTAGATGTGTGCAAGTGGTTGTGTTGCCTCATGTGTGTAGATGTGTGCAAGTGGTTGTGTTGCCTCATGTGTGTAGATGTGTGCAATGTATTGCACTAGTACAGTCTATACTGACTTACGCTAAAATCCCTTAACAAGTATCATCCTTAGCCACTTCAACCAACTTTGACAGCTTCTTACAGCCTCTGACTGCATCACTCCAGAGCCTTCCATTGCATGTATTCAACTAATCTGTGCATTTGGTAAGGATTCCTAGGCAGGTAAGGTACCGACCACTCTAGGCAGGTGAGGCACCTCCATTCCATATAGCTAGGTAGGTGAGGTATCTCCACTCCATCTAGCTAGGCAGGTGAGGTATCTCCATTCCATATAGCTAGGCAGGTGAGGTATCTCCACTCCATCTAGCTAGGCAGGTGAGGTATCTCCACTCCATCTAGCTAGGCAGGTGAGGTATCTCCACTCCATCTAGCTAGGCAGGTGAGGTATCTCCACTCCATCTAGCTAGGCAGGTGAGGTATCTCCACTCCATCTAGCTAGGCAGGTGAGGTATCTCCACTCCATCTAGCTAGGCAGGTAAGGATCTCCACTCCATCTAGCTAGGCAGGTGAGGTATCTCCACTCCATCTAGCTAGGCAGGTGAGGTATCTCCACTCCATCTAGCTAGGCAGGTGAGGAATCTCCACTCCATCTGTAGCTAGGCAGGTGAGGTATCTCCACTCCATCTAGCTAGGCAGGTAAGGATCTCCACTCCATCTAGCTAGGCAGGTGAGGTATCTCCACTCCATCTAGCTAGGCAGGTGAGGTATCTCCACTCCATCTAGCTAGGCAGGTGAGGAATCTCCACTCCATCTGTAGCTAGGCAGGTGAGGTATCTCCACTCCATCTAGCTAGGCAGGTAAGGATCTCCACTCCATCTAGCTAGGCAGGTGAGGTATCTCCACTCCATCTAGCTAGGCAGGTGAGGATCTCCACTCCATCTAGCTAGGCAGGTAAGGATCTCCACTCCATCTAGCTAGGCAGGTGAGGATCACCACTCCATCTAGCTAGGCAGGTGAGGTATCTCCACTCCATCTAGCTAGGCAGGTGAGGTATCTCCACTCCATCTAGCTAGGCAGGTAAGGATCTCCACTCCATCTAGCTAGGCAGGTGAGGATCTCCACTCCATCTGTAGCTAGGCAGGTGAGGTATCTCCACTCCATCTAGCTAGGCAGGTAAGGATCTCCACTCCATCTAGCTAGGCAGGTGAAGTATCTCCACTCCATCTAGCTAGGCAGGTGAGGTATCTCCACTCCATCTAGCTAGGCAGGTGAGGATCTCCACTCCATCTGTAGCTAGGCAGGTGAGGTATCTCCACTCCATCTAGCTAGGCAGGTGAGGTATCTCCACTCCATCTAGCTAGGCAGGTGAGGATCTCCACTCCATCTAGCTAGGCAGGTGAGGATCACCACTCCATCTAGCTAGGCAGGTGAGGATCACCACTCCATCTAGCTAGGCAGGTGAGGTATCTCCACTCCATCTAGCTAGGCAGGTGAGGTATCTCCACTCCATCTAGCTAGGCAGGTGAGGATCACCACTCCATCTAGCTAGGCAGGTGAGGATCACCACTCCATCTAGCTAGGCAGGTGAGGTATCTCCACTCCATCTAGCTAGGCAGGTGAGGTATCTCCACTCCATCTAGCTAGGCAGGTGAGGTATCTCCACTCCATCTAGCTAGGTAGGTGAGGTATCTCCACTCCATCTAGCTAGGCAGGTGAGGTATCTCCACTCCATCTAGCTAGGCAGGTGAGGTATCTCCACTCCATCTAGCTAGGCAGGTGAGGTATCTCCACTCCATCTAGCTAGGCAGGTGAGGTATCTCCACTCCATCTAGCTAGGCAGGTGAGTTATCTCCACTCCATCTAGCTAAGCAGGTGAGGTATCTCCACTCCATCTAGCTAGGCAGGTGAGGTATCTCCACTCCATCTAGCTAGGCAGGTGAGGTATCTTCACTCCATCTAGCTAGGCAGGTGAGGTATCTCCACTCCATCTAGCTAGGCAGGTGAGGTATCTCCACTCCATCTAGCTAGGCAGGTGAGGTATCTCCACTCCATCTAGCTAGGCAGGTGAGGTATCTCCACTCCATCTAGCTAGGCAGGTAAGGATCTCCACTCCATCTAGCTAGGCAGGTGAGGTATCTCCACTCCATCTAGCTAGGCAGGTGAGGTATCTCCACTCCATCTAGCTAGGCAGGTGAGGTATCTCCACTCCATCTAGGCCACAAAGTGACTGCAGCGGATGTACTCACAACCTTTTTCCTGGTATTTGGTTTGTGGAGTTCTCTTATCAAATGTTACCAAGTCCTTAAAAATAAATTCTATCTGATTCTCTACCTTGTGACTGACACTAACAACATATTGACTTAAGGAGACTGACCCTAACAACATATTAACTTAAGGGGCTGACACTAACAACATATTGACGTAAGAGGCCGACACTAACAACATAGTAACTTAAGGAACTGACACTAATGCATATTGACTTAAGGAGACTGACCCTCACAGCATATTAACTTAAGGGACTGGCACTAACAACATATTGACTTAAGGGGCTGACACTAACAACATATTGACTCAAGGGGCTGACACTAACAACATACTGACTTAAGGGACTGACACTAACAACACACTTACTCACGTAGTACAATGAGAGGAAAAATAACTTTCTCCATAATCATAAATCTTATGGAGGAAGTTGTGTCTCTTAATGTCAACTGAGAGTTCATGAGAAATAGAAATACTGTTTTATGGTGACAGCCTCTGCTGCATATGAATATCCATGAGCAAGTATTCCGCCCTCATATTTTGATATAGGTTCAAGGTACACAGAAACACTTTGGAGAAATTGGAGACCCACATGATGACTCTAGCTATACTAATCTTTCTTTGAAGTACAAATGTGTGGAACTTATGTGTGTGTGGAAGGTATGGGGGAGGAAGTGTTTACAACCAGGTGATGTCTGGTGAGCTTAATGGTCTGTGACTTCTGGGCCAACTGTTGTCTCCTACAGCAGCCCACGGCAACGTGTATGATTATTTTTATATGGAGACTAAGTGAGTGTGTGAAATATTTACTCCCTTAAGTCTTGTTATGGAGGTGGAGGAGCTCAGGCGTGCTGGATCACAGTCACTGGCAGGCATTATTGCCTCATCCTCTGGATCTTCAAGGCTCTGATAGACACTTTCCCTGCACCAGTCGCGAGTGAGGTGCTAAGAACCCGATAGTTATATAATAAAGCTAGGTGTGGCCAAGATTTGACAGAAAACCAGGATTCCTTAAGTTCCCAACCCTGCACAGGATTCCTCGTGTTCCCAACCCTGCGCAGGATTCCTCATGTTCCCAACCCTGCCCAGGATTCCTCCGTGTTCCCAACCCTGCGCAGGATTCCTCATGTTCCTAACCATGCGCAGGATTCCTCATGTTCCCAACCCTGCGCAGGATTCCTCCGTGTTCCCAACTCTGCCCAGGATTCCTCATGTTCCCAACCCTGCACAGGATTCCTCATGTTCCCAACCATGCCCAGGATTCCTCATGTTCCCAACCTGCACAGGATTCCTCGTGTTCCCAACCCTGCCCAGGATTCCTCATGTTCCCACCCTGCACAGGATTCCTCATGTTCCCAACCCTGCACTGGATTCCTCATGTTCCCAACCCTGCGCAGGATTCCTCCGTGTTCCCAACCCTGCCCAGGATCATGTTCCTAACCCTGCACAGGATTCCTCATGTTCCCAACCATGCCTCATGTTCCCAACCCTGCACAGGATTCCTCATGTTCCCAACCCTGCACAGGATTCCTCATGTTCCCAACCCTGCCCAGGATTCCTCATGTTCCCAACCCTGCACAGGATTCCTCATGTTCCCAACCCTGCCCAGGATTCCTCATGTTCCCAACCCTGCCCAGGATTCCTCATGTTCCCAACCCTGCGCAGGATTCCTCATGTTCCCAACCCTGCACAGGATTCCTCATGTTCCCAACCCTGCACAGGATTCCTCATGTTCCCAACCCTGCACAGGATTCCTCATGTTCCCAGGATTCCTCATGTTCCCAACCCTGCACAGGATTCCTCATGTTCCCAACCCTGCCCAGGATTCCTCATGTTCCCAACCCTTCGCAGGATTCCTCATGTTCCCAACCCTGCACAGGATTCCTCATGTTCCCAACCCTGCACAGGATTCCTCATGTTCCCAACCCTGCCCAGGATTCCTCATGTTCCCAACCCAGCCCAGGATTCCTCATGTTCCCAACCCTGCCCAGGATTCCTCATGTTCCCAACCCTGCACAGGATTCCTCATGTTCCCAACCCTGCACAGGATTCCTCATGTTCCCAACCCTGCACAGGATTCCTCATGTTCCCAACCCAGCCCAGGATTCCTCATGTTCCCAACCCTGCACAGGATTCCTCATGTTCCCAACCCTGCCCAGGATTCCTCATGTTCCCAACCCTGCACAGGATTCCTCATGTTCCCAACCCTGCACAGGATTCCTCATGTTCCCAACCCTGCCCAGGATTCCTCATGTTCCCAACCATGCACAGGATTGCTCATGTTCCCAACCCTGCCCAGGATTCCTCATGTTCCCAACCCTTCACAGGATTCCTCATGTTCCCAACCCAGCCCAGGATTCCTCATGTTCCCAACCCTGCCCAGGATTCCTCATGTTCCCAACCCTGCACAGGATTCCTCATGTTCCCAACCCTGCACAGGATTCCTCATGTTCCCAACCCTGCACAGGATTCCTCTTGTTCCCAACCCTGCACAGGATTCCTCATGTTCCCAACCCTGCACAGGATTTCTCATGTTCCCAACCCTGCACAGGATTCCTCATGTTCCCAACCCTGCCCAGGATTCCTCATGTTCCCAACCCAGCCCAGGATTCCTCATGTTCCCAACCCTGCACAGGATTCCTCATGTTCCCAACCCTGCACAGGATTCCTCATGTTCCCAACCCTGCACAGGATTCCTCATGTTCCCAACCCAGCCCAAGATTCCTCATGTTCCCAACCCTGCACAGGATTCCTCATGTTCCCAACCCTGCACAGGATTCCTCATGTTCCCAACCTTGCACAGGATTCCTCATGTTCCCAACCCTGCACAGGATTCCTCATGTTCCCAACCCTGCCCAGGATTCCTCATGTTCCCAACCATGCCCAGGATTCCTCATGTTCCCAACCCTGCCCAGGATTCCTCATGTTCCCAACCCTTCACAGGATTCCTCATGTTCCCAACCCAGCCCAGGATTCCTCATGTTCCCAACCCTGCCCAGGATTCCTCATGTTCCCAACCCAGCACAGGATTCCTCATGTTCCCAACCATGCCCAGGATTCCTCATGTTCCCAACCCTGCACAGGATTCCTCATGTTCCCAACCCTGCCCAGGATTCCTCATGTTCCCAACCCTGCGCAGGATTCCTCATGTTCCCAACCCTGCGCAGGATTCCTCATGTTCCCAACCCTGCACAGGATTCCTCATGTTCCCAACCCTGCCCAGGATTCCTCATGTTCCCAACCATGCCCAGCGATTCCTCATGTTCCCAGGATTCCTCATGTTCCCAACCATGCCCAGGATTCCTCATGTTCCCAACCCTGCACAGGATTCCTCATGTTCCCAACCATGCCCAGGATTCCCTCTAGTTACTGATCTCCCCCCCCCCCCTTACCTCGCCACTAGGCTACACGCATAACTTGCGTATAATCATAGAAAAATTCTATCACCAGAACACTCGAAATGTTCCATTTGTAATCTACTAATTTGTTTGCTTGAAGAGAATATGAGGAATCTTGTGCAGGGTTGGGAACATGAGAACACACAAGCAGTTATAATCTTTGAGATAATTTTTGAGTTTGTCCTTCAGTTTTTTGTTTTTTTTGCAGTTTTTGTTTCTCTCTGTTGACTTTACCTTATGAAGGACTTAATTACTTAATAAGGTGGCACTTGTGAGTCCTTCGCAGCTTAAGGCTGGTTCACGATGCTGGCTGAGCGTTGCATTGCGTGTAGTCAATTGACCTTTGACCCTCGAATCGCGCTCAACAATGACGGACACTGATTGCTTTTCAGACGCTGGATTTTGAAATGCAGCATTAGACCAATCAGAACATTGCGTGTCCATGGCAACTCGGGTCAATTGACAATGCGCAACGCAATGCAATGCTCGGCCAGTGTCGTGAGCCTTTACAGCTGGGTCATTCCATATCAACTCAACCAGGGGCTTCGGGGTCATATTCTCAGAATTGGTTCATACTCATCCTACAAGTTCCTATGTATGAGATATGTTGCCATGCAAAAAAAAATTGCCCAACTCTCAACTATTCCTGATATACGGCCCCGCCCAATTTTGGCCCACGCGACCGTCACGTCACACTGCCATGAGACTAAAGTTACCATTTCCCCCTAAATATTATGATTTCAGATTTCAGGTGGATTTCCTGTTTTTGAGTTGCCTGACTTTGACCGACCGTTTCACCGGGTTGGCATACCACAATCATATTCTGCTTTTGCATGTTGCTTCAGGAAACTCTGGGGTACATCTATGCAGAATATCAACTTGGGTTTATGCCATCTTCACTGTGAAATGCTGGTCGCAAGAATGTGCGATTTCGCATGCGCACGAATGCGAATCAATAGTTTTCTCATTGAATTGCTTCCATTATTTTTTAATATGTGCTTTAAATTCTCTGGAAATGCTAAAGGATGAAAATTAGAGTCAATAGTGTACCTTTAAATCATCATGAGTGACAATACACAACACAAACTCAAATATACACTTTAAACGGACAAAACAGCATACGCATGGCTACTAACTAAATTGGCATACGCATGGCTACTAACTAAATTGGCATTGACAAGACATGAATATATTGATTGAACAAACACAGGCTACATAACATAATGTTATATGCATTTGCAAGAGCAAATGCATATCACTGCAGTACCTGAGGATTTCCTAGAGTCACTCTCCATGCTTCAAACTTGCACGTGGTGCGCTGATGATCTTCAGCATTTAACTCGTAGAAGCGTACACTTTTATGGAAGTCTGGTGCATTTACAATGCAGAGCACATTGTCAAAGGGAACCCAGCAGGCATGCCCCTGCATGATGAGTGGCCACGATAGTCTGCCTTGAGCATTCCGTTTCATAAAATTGACATTGACGTCTCCCTCCTCATCTGATCTGTCCACAATACATCCAATGTACCACTCCTTGTCGTACAGACAGGCGATGTACTTGCCAACCTGCAGTTCTGCATTGTCAAAGTCCACATTTCTCTCGCCAATGGCTGTACCAACAAGATCTGCAGAAATTCGTTTCATTTCCAGGGATATTTCTGATGTCGGAATGCAGCAGTGTGAAGACCTGGTCCCTGGAATGGTGCTCTTGGACTCTCACCGCTCATGGAGACCAAATCGCTGTGCATTTTTATCGACATCCTTATTTTTGAGACAAAGAAAAACTTTATGCCTGGAATGTTCTTTGACGACCATTCAAACATGGCCATGGCAGTAAGAATCTGATGGTCAGTCAGTGCTTGCAAACTAGCTCTGGCATTCAGGCACTTCACAGTACCACCCAGACCATCACAAGGACTTTTACCATAAGACGTAGCAAAGAAATGCCAGACTGCTTCAATTCCAAAGTTTTTGAAGTGGAGACAGACATTGTACAGATTCTTATAGTTTTTTTACTGTCCTCCACATTCATCACTGAAATAGTGCAACTTGGTCACAAAGGGAAGCTGTTCTTTGATGCAAGGTATCCCTTTGTTTATGAATGCGTGAACTGCGAGGGTGTCATGCTTCAGGCAGTCAGAAATCATGCACAGATGCAGGTGCTTTAGCTCACCCTTGGATTTGTAGTAGACTACAAATAGATGCAGTGTTGCCTGCGAGTTATTCCAGTGGAACGACTGCACCACATCCTGGGCTACAAATGAATAGTTCTCTGCGAAGTCGAGTAAAGTGATGGCTTCATTGTCTTTGAGCTCATCCTTCAGCTTAGATAGATAGCTGGTTGTGCCTTTGAGATGTAGTGGTGCTGTCTCAAATTGTCAAAGGATTCGCATGTTTTTTCGATGAAGTCTTGAACAGTTGAAACGACTGTCATCAGCATGGCTTTACTGTCAACTGAAACCCACTGCTTGTACGATATCTCATCTTCCATGTCATAGTCCTCCGAGAAAGTGTCCGACAAGTACAATGTGAGTCCACAGGGACAATTATCACACAACAACAGCATGCACTCACGATTTTCAACTGAGCATACATTCTTTTCCAGCAGGTCTGAGTAATGTGGTTTGCCGGGGATGACACTGGTCAGTAGTTTGGCATTTTGGTGTGACTGACAAACGCACACCTTATGCATACCAGCTGCCGTAACTGGCCCAAACCGCTGGACCAATTTCGACCAAATTTGGCACATAAGATCTTTGGCAATGACAATGCCTAAAAAGAAACCAGAAAGAATCGAAGAATGTGCAGATTCCCATTTGTGCGCATGTGAAATCGCACATTCTTGTGACCAGCATTTCACAGGGAAGATGGCATAAACCCAAGTTGATATTTTGCATAGATGTACCCCAGAGATGCCCGAAGCAACATGCAAAGGCAGAATGTGATTGTATATGCCAACCCGGTGAATCAGTTGGTCAAAAACAGGAAATCCTTTATTACTCAATAACTACGGCAGTTAGGCCAATTCTGATGCCAGAAATGGACTCCTGGCACAATTTTAGCCACTGCATGCAGTTTTTAAACCTGAAATCATAATATTTAGGGGGGAATGGTAACTTTAGTCTCATGGCAGTGTGACGCGACGGTCGCGAGGGCCAAAATTGGGCGGGGCCATATCTCAGGAACAGTTGAGAGTTGGGTGATTTTTTTTTGCATGGCGACATATCTCATACATGCAACTTGTAGGAGGAGTATGAACCAATTCTGAGGACTGGATTTTTGTTGTTGATTTGGTTGATTTCATATGGAATGACCCAGCTGCTGCCAATGTCAGTTTTAGCCGAGAGGAGGGAAGGGCATGTGAAGCACCTACCCCATGCCACTCGGGTGTGAAGCTCGTGTGTGATGGGGCAAGCAAGAACTGGTTCACAATGTGTGGGGCGGGAGGTGTATAAGTATCAACCAGTTAAGTCTTCATTCCCTTATGTCCTCTCGGCCGCACTAGAGTACCTGCGATCAACACTATTCTGTCTGCTAAGCATGTTATCCAAGCCATTGAACCTGGCAGACACTGTCACCATAGTAACGATTACGCCTAATACAACAAGTCATTATAACTATTAAGTATTTCGCATGCAAAGCACTCTACTCAGAGCATCTGTCAACTCACAGCAACTCTCAACTCACAGCATCTGTCAACTCACAGCATCTGTCAACTCACAGCAACTCTCAACTCACAGCATCTGTCAACTCACAGCATCTGTCAACTCACACCATCTCTCAACTCACAGCAACTCTCAACTCACAGCATCTGTCAACTCACAGCATCTGTCAACTCACAGCATCTGTCAACTCACAGCATCTCTCAACTCACAGCATCTGTCAACTCACAACAGCTCAGAATGTAATAAAAATCCCAACTTGGAACGTATATACATATAATTATATCAGCAATGTTTGATCTAGCCATTGCCCTAGTCTCCTGATGCTAGCCTTAATTAACAACTACCCTTTCCCTAACTCTAGCCACTGCCGCAGTCTTAACCCTAGCCACTGCCCTAGTCTTAACCCTAGCCACTGCCGCAGTCTTAACCCTAGCCACTGCCGCAGTCTTAACCCTAGCCACTGCCGCAGTCTTAACCCCAGCTACCGCCACAGTCTTAACCCTAGCCATTGTCCCAACCCTAGCTCTAGCTACTATCCCGGCCCTACCCTAGCCATTGTCCTTATTTTAACTGTTGCTGAAGGCCTAATTCAGTACTGATGTCATTAAAATGATGCAATCCTAGGATTATGTGAATGTGTGTAGGATCTTCACCATGAGTTAGGTGTGTGAATGTTTCTGGTGATCCCTTACCATGTGTGAGAAGTGTTAATGACCTTTACTTGTGTTAATGTGAATGTCTCAGGCGACCCCTTACCATGTGTGAGTAGCGTTAAGGTCTCCTGCGAGCTTTACTTGCGTGAGTAGTGTGAATGTCTCTGGCGATCCCTTACCATGTGCGAGTAGTGTTAATATATCTGGTGACCCCTTACCTCGTATTTATAATACTACTGTATCTTTTGATCTTTTGTTATAAATAGTGTCTCTGGTAACTCTTTTTATGTGTATAGTGTGAATGTGTCGGTGTGAATATTGTCCTTATGATATATCTCAGATAACTTATTGTGTCAGTAGTGTGGATGTGACCCTTTACCTTATGTAGAAAGTGAATGTGTGATGACTACTTTCCTTGTATGAATCGTGTGAATAGCTCTGGTGATACTTTTCCTGCTGTGTGATGATGTGTGATGATTTCTAAGTGGCTGAGACGTGCCATGTACGAGTCGTAATATAATTGCTATAGTAGAGTGCGCTGGGCTCCAATATTGGCATGGTAGCTGTTTCAAAATGGAGGATGCCAACGGCATACACTGTACCTACCCACACACATGCACACACAGAGATTGAGCTAAAATCGCCTCTCCTTCATGCCTCTGTGGCCTATCCTAGTGGGGAGGGGAGTGAAGTAGGAGAGGTGAAGCAGAAGCATGCACGCGTATATAGTGATGTTTCATTCAGTGTTTATGTCAAGGGTTTGTCCAGCTGACGCTCCTACCCTCAGTGACCCTGTGGTGCCACAGTCACTATCAACACTGAAGGTGCAGTGACCCTGTGGTGCCACATTCACTATCAACACTGAAGGTGCAGTGACCCTGTGGTGCCACATTCACCATCAACACTGAAGGTGCAGTGACCCTGTGGTGCCACATTCACCATCAACACTGAAGGTGCAGTGACCCTGTGGTGCCACATTCACCATCAACACTGAAGGTGCAGTGACCCTGTGGTGCCACATTCACCATCAACACTGAAGGTGCAGTGACCCTGTGGTGCCACATTCACCATCAACACTGAAGGTGCAGTGACCCTGTGGTGCCACATTCACCATCAACACTGAAGGTGCAGTGACCCTGTGGTGCCACATTCACCATCAACACTGAAGGTGCAGTGACCCTGTGGTGCCACATTCACCATCAACACTGAAGGTGCAGTGACCCTGTGGTACCACATTCACCATCAACACTGAAGGTGCAGTGACCCTGTGGTGCCACAGTCGCCATCAACAATGAAGGTGCAGTGACCCTGTGGTGCCACAGTCACCATCAACACTGAAGGTGCAGTGGACCCTGTGGTGCCACATTCACCATCAACACTGAAGGTGCAGTGACCCTGTGGTGCCACATTCACCATCAACACTGAAGGTGCAGTGGACCCTGGTACTATATTCACATGCCACTCTTGAAGTGCTGCACAGCTGCTTGCTTCTGGGCCTGTACCAACTCCTCCTATGAGATCCACCTCTCTGTAAGCACTCAAGAGTTGACCTCTCCCATAATAGCCGCATTGTTCTCTGTCTGGAAGATTCGGTTATGTTTACGAACATTCCTCTTGAGATGGTTTACGAGTCTCCCAATAGTACCACCAGCGTCCGTGCAAGCAGCAAGCCCTGGATGGCTGCTCTCATACCTCAACATGCCCTTCTCCATTGACCACTGCCTTGTCTTCTGACTGTCCGAGCTCACCACAGGTGGTATCCATGCCAGATAGTCACCTAGGCAGACACTGCCTTGGCTTCAGACTCACCAACCTCACTGCAGGTGGCATCCATGCCAGATAGTCACCTAGGCAGACATTGGTTCTACTGCTCCCTTGTCTCAGGGAACAGTTGGAACAGAGAGGCTGTGATGTAATCTATATAGCTTTGACCAGGGAATCCCCCCTTGCCAGATACCTATAAAAGAGATTCTATAAGATAAAGGTCCACTGGCCTGCATACATGGTGCAGGTAAGTTCTTACACATGGTGTAAGCAAGTTCTTGTTTCCTCTTTTATGACAAGTAAATCTGATACTTGTTTGTTTTCAAATGAAACTTTCCCTTGTTGTAGCTATACTGGTCCTTGCCACAGACTAGTATACCTTGCCACAGACTAGTATACCTTGCCACAGACTAGTATACCTTGCCACAGACTAGTATACCTTGCCACAGACTAGTATACCTTGCCACAGACTAGTATACCTTGCCACAGACTAGTATACCTTGCCACAGACTAGTATACCTTGCCACAGACTAGTATACCTTGTCACAGTCTAGTATACCTTGCCACAGTCTAGTATACCTTGCCACAGTCTAGTATACCTTGCCACAGTCTAGTATACCTTGCCACAGTCTAGTATACCTTGCCAAGTCTAGTATACCTTGCCACAGTCTAGTATACCTTGCCACAGTCTAGTATACCTTGCCACAGTCTAGTATACCTTGCCACAGTCTAGTATACCTTGCCACATACTAGTATACCTTGCCATGGTATAGTATACCTTGCCACAGACTAGTATACCTTGCCACAGTCTAGTATACCTTGCCACAGTCTAGTATACCTTGCCACAGTCTAGTATACCTTGCCACAGTCTAGTATACCTTGCCACAGTCTAGTATACCTTGCCACAGTCTAGTATACCTTGCCACAGTCTAGTATACCTTGCCACAGTCTAGTATACCTTGCCACAGTCTAGTATACCTTGCCACAGTCTAGTATACCTTGCCTCAGTCTAGTATACCTTGCCACGGTCTAGTATACCTTGCCACAGACTAGTATACCTTGTCACAGTCTAGAATACCTTGCCACAGTCTAGTATACCTTGCCACAGACTAGTATACCTTGCCACAGACTAGTATACCTTGTCACAGTCTAGTATACCTTGCCACAGACTAGTATACCTTGCCATGGTATAGTATACCTTGCCACAGACTAGTATACCTTGCCACAGTCTAGTATACCTTGCCACAGTCTAGTATACCTTGCCACAGACTAGTATACCTTGTCACAGTCTAGTATACCTTGCCACAGTCTAGTATACCTTGCCACAGTCTAGTATACCTTGCCACAGTCTAGTATACCTTGTCACAGTCTAGTATACCTTGCCACAGTCTAGTATACCTTGTCACAGTCTAGTATACCTTGTCACAGTCTAGTATACCTTGCCACAGTCTAGTATACCTTGCCACAGTCTAGTATACCTTGCCACAGTCTAGTATACCTTGTCACAGTCTAGTATACCTTGCCACAGTCTAGTATACCTTGTCACAGTCTAGTATACCTTGTCACAGTCTAGTATACCTTGCCACAGTCTAATATACCTTCAACAGTCTTAATTAATATTGTATTGTAATATATCTTGTCACAGGAGCCTCCCACTTTACCTGTTGACTTCTTCTCCAATGAATTCCGGGGTTTTGTGGACCTTTGGTATGTGAAACTGCTTAGTGGTTATAGGTTTGACTATGCTTTACCAACTGATCCAATGTTGCTATTGTAGCCTCAGGAAAGATGTGAAGGGAAGAGGAGACGTCTATACTTTATTGGTAAGTCACTGCTATACAACAAGAACTACTACTCAACTACTACCACTACTACTACACTATTACTACTACTACTACAACAACACTACTGCTACTACAACACTACTGCTACTACAACACTACTGCTACTACAACACTACTGCTAATATACTAGACTATTTCTACTACTAAAACACTACTACTACTACACTACTACTACTACAACACTACTGCTACTACAACACTACTGCTACTACAACACTACTGCTACTACAACACTACTGCTACATCTACTACTACACTAATACTACTACTACTACAACACTACTGCTACTACAACACTACTGCTACTACAACACTACTGCTACATCTACTACTACACTAATACTACTACTACTACAACACTAAGTACTGCTACTACAACACTACTGCTACATCTACTACTACACTAATACTACTACTACTACAACACTACTGCTACTACAACACTACTGCTACTACAACACTACTGCTACTACAACACTACTGCTACATCTACTACTACACTAATACTACTACTACTACTACAACACTACTGCTACTACAACACTACTGCTACTACAACACTACTGCTACTACAACACTACTGCTACATCTACTACTACACTAATACTACTACTACTACAACACTACTGCTACTACAACACTACTGCTACTACAACACTACTGCTACATCTACTACTACACTAATACTACTACTACTACAACACTACTGCTACTACAACACTACTGCTACTACAACACTACTGCTACTACAACACTACTGCTACATCTACTACTACTACAACACTACTACTACAACAACACTAAGTACTGCTACATCTACTACTACTACACTATTACTACTACTACTACTACATCACTACTATTACTACCATGGTTTCATACAGGGGGGGGCGGGGGGGGGGGGGGGGGACAGGGGAACCCAAGTTCCTCCCAATGCCATGGAGAGGAAAACAAAATATTGCTTGTGCATGTATGTGTATTATAACATTATATACTCAGTGCAGCTAATTAAAGATCAATTCTTCTATTAGTTTCTTTAAAAATGTCAAAAATGTCAAAAATTTCACATTCATCAGTTCTGGTCCCTCTATGCCACTCTTCATTAACCTAGACAGCTTACAATCAGATAGGCTATTTCTAAGCCTGGTCTTGATCATTTTCATGTCACTGAAAGATCACTCCACTGTTGCAGTCCCGATGGGCAAGACCAAAATGATATGAAGGAGGGCAAAGGTTTGTGGAAATATGCCTTCATATGCTTCAGTAGTTTCCATTGACTGAATTACATCTTGCATGCTAGGAGTTTTGCTAGCTTCTTCGAATGCATTATCACCTCCTTTTCTTTGCGAAGTGCCTCCCTGAAAAATTTCCATTCAGACACAAGTTCTTGTGGATCTAGTAGCTGAGGTGATGTGTAAGTTACACCATTGTACTCCACTGAGGCTTCATTACCATAGAACCAGCCAAATTCTGAATCACTTCATGGTCATAGGAAGATAAGGACTCTTCTATGGGTGGCAAGGCAGGATTGAAGATGGGTGTGGCAGCTAGTAGTTGAACTGCTTTATCAGAAAATTGCCCATTGATGTTGTCAATCAAAACATCAATGTATGGGATGGCAATGTGATCAAGATACTCCTTCGTATTGGTGATGGACATTAATCTTGAACGGGCTGGACATGAATCTTGAACGGGCTGGACATGAATCTTGAACGGGCTGATCAAGAAATATATCTTCCAATATCTAACAGTCTCTAACTTTGTACAAGTTAATTTAGTGGAAGAACACCATTCTGCCTTTTCATTCTTCAGTTACTTCAATTCATCAAGTGCACACGTCAATAAAAACTGTAACTGACTGAAATCAGCCACTTTCCTTTGCATGGAAGCATTCATTCTTGCCAAGATGTCAAGAACCTCTGAAAGAAAGCCAGTACTGGCTATTGCAGTGAAGGTAGCAAGAAGTGTACTCGAGATGAATGCTTCTGAATTACCTGTGGTCTGGTAGAGTTGTTGCAGGTGGTTATAAGAGCAGGAAAGTCCTTTGGAATTGCTCTCATACACCTCTCATTCGAAAGCTAACGCATATCATTAGGCTTCATGATCTTTAATTCAGGCACTCTGAGAGCAGCCTGTACTTCTTTTAAGGCTTGCGTTTTTTTTGCGGAGAGTAGAAGAAGAGTTTCCATAAATTTTCCATCACGCCGAAAATATTTTTTATCTCGGGAACACTCTCAGCTGCTTGTACACTTGCTAGCTGCAGCTTGTGGCCAGAGCAATGGATGTACATGGCATGTGCAGAGTGAGTCTGCATCCTTACATGCACTCCAGTTTTACTTCCTGCAGACACCGCTGCACCATCATATCCTTGGCCAACTAATTTGCGGTAATCAAGATGTCTTGAGTTGATCAAGGATTCCAGTGACTCTGTGATGGTTGCAGCATCACAAGCGAGAATGCGTAGGATTGTTAGGAAATGTTCCTCTGGCTGGCCATTTACAATCCATCGGCAACACACAAAAAGTTCTTCTTGTGTGCGAATATCCTCACGCACATCAGCAAGGATCGAAAAGTACGGACTCTCCTTTAAGCTAACCAAAAGCTTTCTATCGATCCAGGTGGCAATAGCTTCTATGACGGATGTCACAGAAAATTTATTAGAGGTGTACTGTGCATTTGCAGGAGCTCCATTAATGTGCTGCTGAAGAAGTTCGTCACCATTAGCAACTTGAAGAGGGTGGTAGTATGTGGAATTCTGTGTTTAGCAAGAAGTGGACCGAGCGTAGCAATTTTAGAAGTATTGCCCTTTATTTGCTCGCTTTTCATTGGCACTCCTTACAGCTGCAGCACATTGGAGATCAACAACACTTGGCTGTTCTGCCATCCTTGCAGTCATAGCTGCATCCTTGTGCCATTTGGAATAATTGTGTAGCTTGAGTAACTCAGTGGCGTGGTTCCAGGCCAGTACTCCTCGTGATGTCCAAGCTCCATGGGCATTTGCTGGTGGTTTTCCATAGTTTTGACAAATTCGGCAAAACATACCTTTCTCTACCTCATCACAATATATGCAAGGCTATTTAGACTCCCGTGAGATCTGTAAGTGAGCCTGGATTTGTAGATCTTTTTTTCTTAGCTTTGGTAGATTCACTAGACTGGGGAGTAGCTAGAGTCATAGGTTCGTCATCAGACTGAGGAGTAGCTATGGTACTAGTAAGCTCATCATTAGATTCATCTAAATCCTCACTTGGTCTGTTCCTAGATAAAAACTTTCTGATATCCATGTTGTGTAGTATAGTTAGAAGATAGCAAATTTTAATTCTGGTTTGTACACATAATTCATTATAATCACAAGCACACAATGATCTAACAGAGCTTAAGATTTACTAAAAATAAGTACATAAATCTATCTTGTATATAAACAGAAATGACATCAATAGATACTACCTATTCAGTAGAGGGAAATGTAATTTTTTTTACTACTTCTAGAGAATCCAAAATGAAATATTTTAAGAATATGCAATGCTAATATGCAATGCTCCATTATCTTTAGCTACAGAAGTCATTGCAGCATTCATTGCAGTGGTAATTCATTCATTGCAGTGGTAATTCATTCATTGCAGTGGTAATTCATTCATTGCAGTGGTAATTCATTCATTGCAGTGGCAATTCATTCATTGCAGTGGTAATTCATTCATTGCAGTGGTAATTCATTCATTGCAGTGGCAATTCATTCATTGCAGTGGTAATTCATTCATTGCAATGGCAATTCATTCATTGCAGTGGCAATTCATTCATTGCAGTGGCAATTCATTCATTGCAGTGTCATTGCAGTGGCAATTCATTCATTGCAGTGGCAATTCATTCATTGCAGTGCTAATTCATTCATTGCAGTGGTAATTCATTCATTGCAGTGGCAATTCATTCATTGCAGTGGCAATTCATTCATTGCAGTGGCAATTCATTCATTGCAGTGGTAATTCACTTCAAAGACAACACATGGCATGAAAGTGGGTGTGGCCATGAAAATGCGTGTCCCAGTCTAGTTGTGGTTTTCCCCCCTACCGAAAAGTCCTGTATTAAAGCCTGACTACTAAAACCACTACTACTATACTACTATACTACTACTACACTACTATTATTACACCACTACTATACTACTACTACTACTAGACTACTACTACTAGACTACTACTGCTATTATACTACTATACTACTACTACACTACTATTATTACACTACTACTATACTAATACTACTATACTACTACACACTACTACACACTACTACTACTCCTACTACAACTACTATTACTACTACTATTACTACTACCTTACTAATACTACTACCCTACTACTACTATTACTACTACCCTACTAATACTACTACAAGCTATTACTACTACCCTACTACTACTATTACTACTACCCTACTAATACTACTACAAGCTATTACTACTACCCTACTACTACTATTACTACTACAACTACTACTACCCTACTAATACTACTACAAGCTATTACTACTACCCTACTACTATTAATACTACTACTACTGATATTATTACTACTACTGCTAGTGCTACTGCTATTATTATTACTACTACTACTACTACTAATGATACTACAACTACTACTGTTATTATTACTACTACTACTAGCTATTATTATTACTACTACTGCTTCTTATTATTACTACTACAACTATTACTACTACAACTATTACTACTACAACTACTACTATTATTTCTACTACTATAGCTCCAACAAGACTCCCAGAACCCCATGAATTTTCAACCCCTTGATGAAAAAACCCCCTTCAAATTCATCATCAAGTGTGTGTGTGTTTGTTTATTAGCACTCAAGTGACTGCGTACAATAGTTTGATTCATAAAAGCTTTTGAGTGCCCGAAGACTCCAAATGTTGCAATGCTATGCAGTGACCACCTGCTTCTTGGTTATGGAAAAGAGGCATGGGTGGGGCTTGATTATAATGAGAATGGGGTATTATCTCAAAAACATATCGAGCTACATGTATGCTATCAGTGAGCCCCAAAAAGTAGCATCTCTCAGCTGCATCATCATGCATGATCTGTTCCTCATAACCTCAGCTGCATCATGCATGATCTGTTCCTCATAACCTCGGCTGCATCATGCTTGATCTCTTCCTCACATCTTAACTGCATCATGCTTGATCTGTTCCTCACATCTCAGCTGCATCACGCTTGGTTTCTTGCTTATATCAGCTGATACTCCCTGCTGACATGTCTCTAGTAAGGCTGAGGCTCTTCATACTGGCATACTCCCTGCTGGTACTCCCTGCTGACATGTCTCTAGTAAGGCTGAGGCTCTTCATACTGGCATACTCCCTGCTGGTACTCCCTGCTGACATGTCTCTAGTAAGGCTGAGGCTCTTCATACTGGCATACTCCCTGTTGGTACTCCCTGCTGACATGTCTCTAGTAAGGCTGAGGCTCTTCATACTGGCATACTCCCTGCTGGTACTCCCTGCTGACATGTCTCTAGTAAGGCTGAGGCTCTTCATACTGGCATACTCCCTGCTGGTACTCCCTGCTGACATGTCTCTAGTAAGGCTGAGGCTCTTCATACTGGCATACTCCCTGCTGGTACTCCCTGCTGACATGTCTCTAGTAAGGCTGAGGCTCTTCATACTGGCATACTCCCTGCTGGTACTCCCTGCTGACATGTCTCTAGTAAGGCTGAGGAAGGGGAGGCTCTTCATACTGGCATACTCCCTGCTGGTACTCCCTGCTGACATGTCTCTAGTAAGGCTGAGGCTCTTCATACTGGCATACTCCCTGCTGGTACTCCCTGCTGACATGTCTCTAGTAAGGCTGAGGAAGGGGAGGCTCTTCATACTGGCATACTCCCTGCTGGTACTCCCTGCTGACATGTCTCTAGTAAGGCTGAGGCTCTTCATACTGGCATACTCCCTGCTGGTACTCCCTGCTGACATGTCTCTAGTAAGGCTGAGGCTCTTCATACTGGCATACTCCCTGCTGGTACTCCCTGCTGACATGTCTCTAGTAAGGCTGAGGCTCTTCATACTGGCATACTCCCTGCTGGTACTCCCTGCTGACATGTCTCTAGTAAGGCTGAGGCTCTTCATACTGGCATACTCCCTGCTGGTACTCCCTGCTGACATGTCTCTAGTAAGGCTGAGGAAGGGGTAGCTCTTCATACTGGCATACTCCCTGCTGGTACTCCCTACTGACATGTCTCTAGTAAGGCTGAGGCTCTTCATACTGGCATACTCCCTGCTGGTACTCCCTGCTGACATGTCTCTAGTAAGGCTGAGGCTCTTCATACTGGCATACTCCCTGCTGGTACTCCCTGCTGACATGTCTCTAGTAAGGCTGAGGAAGGGGAGGCTCTTCATACTGGCATACTCCCTGCTGGTACTCCCTGCTGACATGTCTCTAGTAAGGCTGAGGCTCTTCATACTGGCATACTCCCTGCTGGTACTCCCTGCTGACATGTCTCTAGTAAGGCTGATGAAGGGGTAGCTCTTCATACTGGCATACTCCCTGCTGGTACTCCCTGCTGACATGTCTCTAGTACAAGGTAGGGGAAGTGACACCTCTTCATATTGGCATGATGATGGCAATTTCACATGTATATTGAAGGACATCTCGTCTGGAGGAAAGCAGCCATGATGGTGGCAGCTCCTCATGTAGGCGTGAGGTGACAGCTCCTCATGTACCAACGGAGTGCGTGAGGTGACAGCTCCTCATGTACCAACGGAGGGCGTGAGGTGACAGCTCCTCCTGTACCAACGGAGGGCGTGAGGTGACAGCTCCTCATGTACCAACGGAGGGCGTGAGGTGACAGCTCCTCATGTACCAGCGGAGGGCGTGAGGTGACAGCTCCTCATGTACCAGCGGAAGGTGTGAGGTGACAGCTCCTCATGTACCAACGGAGGGCGTGAGGTGACAGCTCCTCATGTACCAGCGGAAGGTGTGAGGTGACAGTTCCTCATGTACCAACGGAGGGCGTGAGGTGACAGCTCCTCATGTACCAGCGGAGGGCGTGAGGTGACAGCTCCTCATGTACATGTATGTTGTAATGCAAATTGAAAAGAAATGAGCAACTTGAATATCATAGGGTGGGAGTGTCAACTCGTCTTTGTTTGGCCATGCACAGTGTTTTCTTACAACTGCCGCCATTAGTCCTTGAACTCCCCCGCCTTTTATAAATCCACTCCCACAAACATGATATTTCTAGTCAGCATTATTCAGGTATAAGTTCATATAGGTTCATATACAGGGTATAAGCACACAGATCCTCACTGTTCAGAGTCAACGCACACACTTTTTCCTGGACTTTATGGTATATAGGGACTCATGAGGATTGTATGGCTATGCTTTGATAGCATCATCAATGATTTTTAGCTCAACCTCTATCGAGTCTCAATGAACTTATAATAACATTACAATACCATCAATTTGACATTGTACTCTCTCAACGTTTCTACTAACTATCCTTCATCAGGAATAATGAGACGTTAAGACTCGCGTGAGCTTGTTATATACCAGTAGCTAGCTTTTCACCATGTGATACAAACCACTCCCACCTGGCACACATGTCCAGCACGTGAACCGGATGTAGATAAATAAAATTAAAATAATAATAGCTAATAAAAAATATATAAATACTAGTAGTAAATAAATAATCAAGTGAGTGAATGTGTGCATGCTGCTATATGCTAGGATTTTGAACTAACTCTCTTGTGAGCTAGCTGGTATGTTTTTAAATGTTGGAAGATGGGAACTAACGTAAGGAAGGGATTGATTTGCAGGGGAAATCCTTCGACTGTGTAGATAGTTGATGCCACACTTCTGACTGTGAGAACATCAAATATTTAACCCCTTCTAACTGCAGAAATCTAACCCTTCCAAAATATAGTTCTTGAAAGAACTCAAAGTGCGCGCATTAATACTCATAACTATTCCATAGTTATTCCATGAACACTGAACTTTTCCATGAGAGATCACTGGTATTCCCGTGTAATACTCCCAGGCACTCACGAATACTCTCAGCTATAGATCACTGGTATTCCAGTGTAATACTCCCAGGTCACGAATACTCTCAGCTATGAGAGATCACTGGTATTCCAGTGTAATACTCCCAGGCCCTCACGAATACTCTCAGCTATCTATTGGCACTGCTAAACTTTTTTTTTCATGAATGCAATTGTGAATCTCTTGCACTTGCAGCGTCATCCCTTTGTGAGCAGTGATAAGAAGCTCTCTGCAGTGGAGTTTGCCAGCTGGGTGAAGTACAGTGTGGAAGCCAACTCCAAGCTCAGGCAAGAAGCTCAGAAGTGAACAGAAATAAAGTGTTTTGAAGTGTTTTAACAATTTTGTCATAACAACAACACTAGTCGGTGTTTAGTATTGTGCTTTTATAAACTCTTTATTTTATTAATATTGAGCTCTCCAATCATATCAAACATCTAGTCCAGAAACTCCTTTCAACCTGTTGTTGTTGTTGTTATTTTTGCTATGCATTACAGATGCTCTTCCAGTCAGCTTCACTGGTAATAGCAGATTCGTACTGGCAGAATAATATTGTCCTGTCTAAGTAGCCATTGGAGGTGGTTTGCTCTGTAGGACACTGCTTGCATAGAGTTGGTTTGCCTGCAGGATCCTGCTTGCATAGAGTTGGTGTGCTCTGCAGGACTTAGCTTGCATAGACTTGGTTTGCCTGCAGGATCCTGCTTGCATAGAGTTGGTTTGCCTGCAGGATCCTGCTTGCATAGAGTTGGTGTGCTCTGCAGGACCTGCTTGCATAGACTTGGTTTGCCTGCAGGATCCTGCTTGCATAGAGTTGGTGTGCTCTGCAGGACTTAGCTTGCATAGAGTTGGTTTGCCTGCAGACTCTGATTACATAGAATGATACACTGCAGGCCGTACACATGCACAAGATGTGTGTTGATCTCCTTTTATGATTGGTGACACAAGTCACACTAACACCCCAACAGACCTCCTCCATTGCAGTTGGGGAGAACAACACATATATATTTGCTTGGCCGCAGACCTTCAACAATGGAGAGTATTGGTCATCCATGAAAGAGATGGAAGTCTTGAAGAGTTTAAAGTCTTGAGAAGGCTGTCCCAACAATGAGCACGCAGATGACCAACCCAATATTTGCACCGAGCAAATTAACTGCTTCGAAGAACTCTGAGAACTGGAAGGTTATATGAGGGAGGGGTCAGGACGGATGGCCAGAAGGTTACATGAGAGAGGGGTCAGGGGGGATGGCCGGAAGGTTACATGAGGGAGGGGTCAGGAGGGATGGCCAGGTGTAGCATTGAGCTCTGGTTTAGATATCTAACACTACGTGAGAGTTCTTACCTTCCCTTACCTACCCACAGAGGTCCACAAGAAGGTCATTGTCAATATTTAGAACAAGTTTGACGGCCATAGCCTGCATTGATCCGTGCATACTGCAATGTTTCATTTCCTGTATATAGTATATGTATGGACTGTCACATTTGTGGTAAGGTGAATCCTTTTGAGATCATTTGTTGCATTATGAGCGAAGTATCGAGGTACTGCTCACAATGCTTGCAACCTCCTGCTGTGTCATCCCATAACATCCATAATATGGGAGGATGCTCACCTCTTAATGTAAACCATCCCCTAGACTGAGGGAGCATCTCTTGTACTCCCAACAATTCAGAGAAGTACATTTCACTATGGCAGCCTCGATTCATCGACAACTTCCAGTTCCTTTCCCACCTCTGGGTACTCGCCAGAGCATATGAGAACCATAACCCTCTTTCAGCCAGATGGGGAGACGTGCCAACTTTGGTGTGCAATGGCATCTACCTCTATGAATAAATGGACATCAGAGAGTGTGGTTTACATTGCCACAGATGGAGGATGTGTAAGCCAATTTGGCTTAACGGTTCAATCTTACGACACCAGGAACTACCCAAAGCACCGACAACAAGAGGTTGATGAAGGGTGAGTGTGCATGCCCATCATGGAATTCGTTGGCCTTACCCCGAGAAGTTTATCATCCACCTTGAAGATGGTGCAGAAGAGCACAAGACCAAGGAAGTGAAGAAGTGTATCGGCCATAAGCACATCCATTTCGAGCACTACAAGAAAGACCTCGAGTACAAGACCTTCTGAGCAGCTTTGACCTGACCAGCATTGACCTGAGCAGCATTGACCTGACAAGCATTGACCTGAGCAGCATTGACCTTCTGACCAGCATTGACCTGACTAGCATTGACCTTCTGACCATGCTCTGAAGTCAATGGCAGCATATCTATGACATGCACGTCAACAAGATCTCCATGTCTCCCTTTGATTCGAAGATGTGGATCCATGGAAACGGCATGTGGACTCTAGCATATGGACACAGAGACATATTCCAGGGAGGGTTCTTTGTATATCCAACAGCTGTGGCGGGCCAGGCATACATCCTATGTGATATTCAAGATTCAGAGATCTCTTCTTCGCCAAAGTCATCTTTTCCTAAACTTGCCCTCTACCTATATCCCTCTGGCGAATATATGTTCTGTTGCGCCTGACTGACATCTCTGTCTAGCAAAAGTATGGCAACAACATCAATCCTGATGATTTCCATCATCAAGCTTGAGGATGACATCATCATCAATCCTGATGATTTCCATCATCTAGTATGAGGATGACATCATCATCAGTCTGGTGATTTCCATCATCTAGCTTGAGGATGACATCAGTCCTGGTGATTTCCATCATGTGGGAGTTTATTGCCACATTTTGAGGTTGTCATTTCCTATTTCTCTGTGGGAAGAAATCTTCATATTGGGTGGGACTATCAGCAGTTCCTGATGAACAGAGGCGTGCTTGGATTCTCCACTGTCTCGAAGTGACACAAGGTAGTACAATGTAGTGGTTTTGTGTGTGTGTTAATTATATTCAGTGCACTTTAATGATACAGTCACTATCGAACTTTGGTGTGTTACTTCACACTTCTGACATGTTTAGCTATATCTACCAGCGTGCACATAGTGTTTGGGAACACCAACACTTAACTATATAGATATGCTATATCTACCAGCATGCACATAGTGTTTGGGAACACTAATACTACATACATGTATGCTTACCTATATTATAGATATGCTATATATATATACCAGCATACACTAGTGTTGGGAACACCAACACTACATATGCTTACCTAGATATGCTATATCTACCAGCATGCACATAGTGTTTGGGAACAACAACACTACATATGCTTAACTATATAGATATGCTATATCTACCAGCATGCACTAGTGTTTGGGAACACCAACACTACATAATTATGCTTAACTATAATATAGATATGCTATATCTACCAGCATGCACATAGTGTTTGGGAACACCAACACTACATATGCCTACCTAGATATGATATATCTACCAGCATGCACATAGTGTTTGGGAACACCAACACTACATATGCTTACCTAGATATGCTATATCTACCAGCATGCACTAGTGTTTGGGAACACCAACACTACATATGCTTACCTAGATATGCTATATCTACCAGCATGCACTAGTGTTTGGGAACACCAACACTACATATGCTTACCTAGATATGCTATATCTACCAGCATGCACATAGTGTTTGGGAACACCAACACTACATATGCTTACCTAGATATGCTATATCTACCAGCATGCACTAGTGTTTGGGAACACCAACACTACATATGCCTACCTAGATATGCTATATCTACCAGCATGCACATAGTGTTTGGGAACCAACACTACATATGCTTAACTATATAGATAAGCTATATCTACCAGCATGCACTAGTGTTTGGGAACACCTACACTACATATACTTACCTAGATATGCTATATCTACCAGCATGCACTAGTGTTGGGAACACCAACACTACATATGCTTAACTATATAGATAAGCTATATCTACCAGCATGTGTTTGTTCTGCAGGATCTTGATTACATAGAGTTGGTGTGCTCTGCAGGACCTGCTTGCATAGACTTGGTTTGCCTGCAGGATCCTGCTTGCATAGAGTTGGTGTGCTCTGCAGGACTTAGCTTGCATAGACTTGGTTTGCCTGCAGACTCTGATTACATAGAATGATACACTGCAGGCCGTACACATGCACAAGATGTGTGTTGATCTCCTTTTATGATTGGTGACACAAGTCACACTAACACCCCAACAGACCTCCTCCATTGCAGTTGGGGAGAACAACACATATATATTTGCTTGGCCGCAGACCTTCAACAATGGAGAGTATTGGTCATCCATGAAAGAGATGGAAGTCTTGAAGAGTTTAAAGTCTTGAGAAGGCTGTCCCAACAATGAGCACGCAGATGACCAACCCAATATTTGCACCGAGCAAATT
This sequence comes from Cladorhizidae sp. MBARI D1340-BT2, assembly GCA_028752905.1. Classification (NCBI taxonomy): domain Eukaryota; kingdom Metazoa; phylum Porifera; class Demospongiae; order Poecilosclerida; family Cladorhizidae; species Cladorhizidae sp. MBARI D1340-BT2. Next base: position 1,388,779 of record JAQNBH010000002.1, on the reverse strand, counting down.
AACTGCTTCGAAGAACTCTGAGAACTGGAAGGTTATATGAGGGAGGGGTCAGGACGGATGGCCAGAAGGTTACATGAGAGAGGGGTCAGGAGGGATGGCCGGAAGGTTACATGAGGGAGGGGTCAGGAGGGATGGCCAGGTGTAGCATTGAGCTCTGGTTTAGATATCTAACACTACGTGAGAGTTCTTACCTTCCCTTACCTACCCACAGAGGTCCACAAGAAGGTCATTGTCAATATTTAGAACAAGTTTGACGGCCATAGCCTGCATTGATCCGTGCATACTGCAATGTTTCATTTCCTGTATATAGTATATGTATGGACTGTCACATTTGTGGTAAGGTGAATCCTTTTGAGATCATTTGTTGCATTATGAGCGAAGTATCGAGGTACTGCTCACAATGCTTGCAACCTCCTGCCGTGTCATCCCATAACATCCATAATATGGGAGGATGCTCACCTCTTAATGTAAACCATCCCCTAGACTGAGGGAGCATCTCTTGTACTCCCAACAATTCAGAGAAGTACATTTCACTATGGCAGCCTCGATTCATCGACAACTTCCAGTTCCTTTCCCACCTCTGGGTACTCGCCAGAGCATATGAGAACCATAACCCTCTTTCAGCCAGATGGGGAGACGTGCCAACTTTGGTGTGCAATGGCATCTACCTCTATGAATAAATGGACATCAGAGAGTGTGGTTTACATTGCCACAGATGGAGGATGTGTAAGCCAATTTGGCTTAACGGTTCAATCTTACGACACCAGGAACTACCCAAAGCACCGACAACAAGAGGTTGATGAAGGGTGAGTGTGCATGCCCATCATGGAATTCGTTGGCCTTACCCCGAGAAGTTTATCATCCACCTTGAAGATGGTGCAGAAGAGCACAAGACCAAGGAAGTGAAGAAGTGTATCGGCCATAAGCACATCCATTTCGAGCACTACAAGAAAGACCTCGAGTACAAGACCTTCTGAGCAGCTTTGACCTGACCAGCATTGACCTGAGCAGCATTGACCTGACAAGCATTGACCTGAGCAGCATTGACCTTCTGACCAGCATTGACCTGACTAGCATTGACCTTCTGACCATGCTCTGAAGTCAATGGCAGCATATCTATGACATGCACGTCAACAAGATCTCCATGTCACCCTTTGATTCGAAGATGTGGATCCATGGAAACGGCATGTGGACTCTAGCATATGGACACAGAGACATATTCCAGGGAGGGTTCTTTGTATATCCAACAGCTGTGGCGGGCCAGGCATACATCCTATGTGATATTCAAGATTCAGAGATCTCTTCTTCGCCAAAGTCATCTTTTCCTAAACTTGCCCTCTACCTATATCCCTCTGGCGAATATATGTTCTGTTGCGCCTGACTGACATCTCTGTCTAGCAAAAGTATGGCAACAACATCAATCCTGATGATTTCCATCATCAAGCTTGAGGATGACATCATCATCAATCCTGATGATTTCCATCATCTAGTATGAGGATGACATCATCATCAGTCTGGTGATTTCCATCATCTAGCTTGAGGATGACATCAGTCCTGGTGATTTCCATCATGTGGGAGTTTATTGCCACATTTTGAGGTTGTCATTTCCTATTTCTCTGTGGGAAGAAATCTTCATATTGGGTGGGACTATCAGCAGTTCCTGATGAACAGAGGCGTGCTTGGATTCTCCACTGTCTCGAAGTGACACAAGGTAGTACAATGTAGTGGTTTTGTGTGTGTGTTAATTATATTCAGTGCACTTTAATGATACAGTCACTATCGAACTTTGGTGTGTTACTTCACACTTCTGACATGTTTAGCTATATCTACCAGCGTGCACATAGTGTTTGGGAACACCAACACTTAACTATATAGATATGCTATATCTACCAGCATGCACATAGTGTTTGGGAACACTAATACTACATACATGTATGCTTACCTATATTATAGATATGCTATATATATATACCAGCATACACTAGTGTTGGGAACACCAACACTACATATGCTTACCTAGATATGCTATATCTACCAGCATGCACATAGTGTTTGGGAACAACAACACTACATATGCTTAACTATATAGATATGCTATATCTACCAGCATGCACTAGTGTTTGGGAACACCAACACTACATAATTATGCTTAACTATAATATAGATATGCTATATCTACCAGCATGCACATAGTGTTTGGGAACACCAACACTACATATGCCTACCTAGATATGATATATCTACCAGCATGCACATAGTGTTTGGGAACACCAACACTACATATGCTTACCTAGATATGCTATATCTACCAGCATGCACTAGTGTTTGGGAACACCAACACTACATATGCTTACCTAGATATGCTATATCTACCAGCATGCACTAGTGTTTGGGAACACCAACACTACATATGCTTACCTAGATATGCTATATCTACCAGCATGCACATAGTGTTTGGGAACACCAACACTACATATGCTTACCTAGATATGCTATATCTACCAGCATGCACTAGTGTTTGGGAACACCAACACTACATATGCCTACCTAGATATGCTATATCTACCAGCATGCACATAGTGTTTGGGAACCAACACTACATATGCTTAACTATATAGATAAGCTATATCTACCAGCATGCACTAGTGTTTGGGAACACCTACACTACATATACTTACCTAGATATGCTATATCTACCAGCATGCACTAGTGTTGGGAACACCAACACTACATATGCTTAACTATATAGATAAGCTATATCTACCAGCATGCACTAGTGTTTGGGAACACCAACACTACATAGATATGCTATATCTACCAGCATGCACTAGTGTTTGGGAACACTAATACTACATATGCTTAACTATATAGATATGGAACACCAACACTACATATACTTACCTAGATATGCTATATCTACCAGCATGCACTAGTGTTGGGAACACCAACACTACATATGCTTACCTAGATATGCTATATCTACCAGCATGCACATAGTGTTTGGGAACACCAACACTACATATGCTTACCTAGATATGCTATATCTACCAGCATGCACTAGTGTTTGGGAACACCAACACTACATATGCCTACCTAGATATGCTATATCTACCAGCGTGCACATAGTGTTTGGGAACACCAACACTACATTATGCTTAACTATAATAGATAAGCTATATCTACCAGCATGCACTAGTGTTTGGGAACACCAACACTACATATACTTACCTAGATATGCTATATCTACCAGCATGCACTAGTGTTGGGAACACCAACACTACATATGCTTACCTAGATATGCTATATCTACCAGCATGCACATAGTGTTTGGGAACACCAACAGTACATATACTTACCTAGATATGCTATATCTACCAGCATGCACTAGTGTTGGGAACACCAACACTACATATGCTTACCTAGATATGCTATATCTACCAGCATGCACATAGTGTTTGGGAACACCAACACTACATATACTTACCTAGATATGCTATATCTACCAGCATGCACATAGTGTTTGGGAACACTAATACCACATATGCCTAACTAGATATGCTACATCTACCAGCATGCACATAGTGTTTGGGAACACCAACACTACATATGCTTAACTATAATAGATAAGCTATATCTACCAGCATGCACTAGTGTTTGGGAACACCAACACTACATATACTTACCTAGATATGCTATATCTACCAGCATGCACATAGTGTTTGGGAACACCAACAGTACATATACTTACCTAGATATGCTATATCTACCAGCATGCACTAGTGTTGGGAACACCAACACTACATATACTTACCTATATCTACCAGTATGCACATAGTGTTTGGGAACACTAATGCTTACCTATATAGATATGCTATATCTACCAGCATACACTAGTGTTTGGGAACACTAATACTACATGTGCTTACCTATATAGATATGCTATATCTACCAGCATACACTAGTGTTTGGGAACACTAATACTACATATGCTTACCTATATAGATATGCTATATCTACCAGCATACACTAGTGTTTCGGAACACTAATGACTTACTGGTGGAGGGAGAGTGTATCATGCTTGGAATTCGAGTAGTGATCCCTGTCAGGAAAAGAATCATCTCGATTCCCTAACATGGCCAGTAACCATAACCACACACAACCACAAAGAGGAAGCCACAGACACAGCTCTGAAGGGAGAAAGACAATGAACTATTGTTATTGTAATGATAGTATACAGAATAGAATATTCTAAAGGGATCTGATTGGTTGTTTGTGTCATGTGCTAGTTAGACTGTAATAGTTAGTAGTATAAAAGGACTGGGCCACACCCTTAAGAAAAAAGAGAAGAAGAACCCAGTATAGAAAGAGAGAAACTCAAGTGGAGTGAAGGACTTGTGAGAATAGATCATTGGAATGAATATCTATTATGCTGTAGTATATAATATATATTAACCATATATATATTTATATCTGGGAAGCTACAGGGTTTGGACCAGTCTCTCAAACTAAGAGACACTGGAAGAACGACTGGTCTAGATAGATTATCTGGTGGCCCAATAGTCGGACATCAGTATCTAGGCATCACGAGGACTTACCCTTGGGTAGAGCAGGGATCATCTCTTATTACTAGTATAGGCCGAGGCAGTAAGACCTGCAGAGTAATTTCCCCGACAATCCCCCAGAAGCTGCAACGTACTGTTTTGCAGGAACTTTATTCCAGCCACCCTGGGATGCAATGGATGAAATGCATGGCTCATAGTCACGTGTGGTGACCTGGCATAGACCGTGATATTGAGTAGATGGTGATATCATGCGTGGTATGTGAGCAGGCCAAACAGACTCCTGCTGTACCGTTACAACCATGAATATGGCCATCCCGACCATGGCAACATGTCCATGTGGACTTTGCTGGCCCATTCCAGCGTTCTAATTACCTCATTGTGGTTGATGCACGCTCGAAGTGGCCGGAAATAAAGAGCACCACTGCCATTGAAGTTCTTAGGCACCTTTTGGCAAGGTATGGCTTACCTGAAGAGTTGGTTTCCGATATGGTCGCCAATTTGTGGCAGAAGAGTTTCCTGAAACAGAATGGTGTAAAACATGTCAAATGTGCCCCATATCATCCATTCAATTGACTTGTGGAAAGATTTGTCAGAACCTTAAAGGAAGCAATGAGATCGGGAGAATGGGAAGGCTTACCTCTACAACATAGATTGGATAATTTCCAACTTATGTATCGAGTAGCACCTCATGATACCACTGAAACCACTCCCTGTTCATTGTTCCTTGGTCGAGATGTTGGGACTCGACGGCATCTGCTAGACTGCAGTTGGAGTCTAAAGTGGTTGAGAAACAGGCTGCACAGAGATGGCCCAAATAAGTTCTATGCTCTTCTCCTTTCCTCACCACAAGCTCTCCATAAGCATAGGGATAGCAGACCTAGGCATCACTGCATAGTTGCCTTTACAGAAAACCAACTGGTTGAGAGGCCTTTGCATGGATTCACACAGCCACTGGACATGGATGGCTGCTCGACGTTTTCTGCCAGTGAGCTTGGTCTTATTGCACCTGCATGAGAGTTGGAAAGCCTCGGTACCAAATTGTGATTGTTGGTTCCATGCTCTGCAGCATATATACTAGTGGCCAAAGAGCCATTCGGCTAATCTGCGATTCCAACGTCCGCAATACCCGGTGTCTTAGCTTGCCTGATTCTCCGCAATGAATCTGAACACATGCCTAGACCTTTGAAGTCAGATCCCGGATCAACCTGCATCAGATGCGCCATGTGACTGGTGCATATGCATCAGATGTGCCATGTGACTGGTCCATGTACATCAAATGCGGTCATGTGATGGTCCATGGGAATTATTTGTAACCACCGGCTGTGTTACCTGTCAGAGCCTCTAACCACCAGCTGTGTTAGCTACCCTGTCAGAGCTTTTCCCCGGTAACCACCACCAGCTGGTACCCTGTCAGAGCTTCCCCCAGTATAGGCTCTGTCTCGTAATGTGAGGCAACATCTTCGTCCACTGAAGATCTTTAGATTTATATGCCAACCTTGTTGTTCAGCAAAAACAACATACCTACCTGGTTTACTTTGTTTGGAGTTTCAATATCGCATCTGGTATAATATTGTGCTTGGAATGGTCAAGTAGATCTATCACACTACTTCAAAGCTGTGGACATGTGGTGGTACTCAAGCTGCCTAATTGCACAGCTCCTCCTTTCCAATTTCCCTTGGGACTATAGTATATATATAGGCAGTTTTCAAAACATCTCTTCAAACTCATTACCATGCTTTGTTGAGGGTGGAAACTCCTTTCTTACAGCTCCTGCAGAATTCCACTGACCTAGACACATATATAACCGTCAGACTGATGATCGTTCCCTGCACTTTGCAGTGCAGCCAACTTGCATTATGTAGAGAACTTCTTGATTTTCAAGAGAAGGGGTTATTTCATGCCTTCCTCGTGAGCAGTGATGAACCCAGAAATAAATGTTAAAATGTTAGGAATGACTTTAAATTTCAAACTTTACCTACCTTCTCTATAAATGATCCTCGGATCAAGGATGGATCTCCACTCCCTGCAGTGCATGGAATACCCAGCCAGCTGAGCTGGCATTGCTGTGTAGGTGTCAGCAAATACAAGACTGAGCCAATTGTCACAGTTGTGAAACCGGCTGTGTGTCAAAGTCCATCAGGGTCTCTGTTGCCATGTGTCTGTGCATCATGGAAGAGGAGAAATACCAGCTGCACATCAGGTCTGGATCTCATTGCCTTATAGACCGTCCTTCCATCCCATATTTAATGACATCGGGAGGTAGGTGCGTGATGCTGTCGAAATACTCCACAGTGGAATGATTTGCTCTTATATAAAGCCATCAAGTGCCTGCCATTTCCATCCAGGAAGTCCTGAAGGTTGGTGATGGCCACTCTCCTTATTTGAGCTTGTGTAATGGCAACATGTCCTGGAATATGCAAAAGCCATCCCGGTAGCACCAGTCCTTCAATGTCCTCGTTGGACAGTGTAGGTACAGCAGCTTCCTGGCAAGAATATCCTTTTCCTTTCCACCTCCATGTCCTGGAGAGTAGCAAGCCTTTTCTTCTTCTCCACCTCCATGTCCTGGAGAGGAGCAAGCCTTTTCTACTTCTCCACCTCCATTTCCTGGAGAAGAGAGAGCCTTCTCTTCTTCTCCACCTCCATGTCCTGGAGAGGAGCAGACCCTCCACCTCCATGTCCTGGAGAGGAGCAAGCCTTCCCTTCCTCTCTACCTCCATGTCCTGGAGAGGAGCAAACCTTCCCTTCTTCTCCACCTCCATGTCCTGGAGAGGACCAAGCCTTCTCTTCTTCTCTACCTCCATGTCCTGGAGAGGAGCAAACCATCCCTTCTTCTCCACCTCCATGTCCTGGAGAGGAGCAAGCCTTCCCTTCTTCTCCACCTCCATGTCCTGGAGAGGAGCAAGCCTTTCCTTCCTCTCCACCTCCATGTCTTGGAGAGGAGCAAGCCTTTCCTTCCTCTCCACCTCCATGTCCTGGAGAGGAGCAAGCCTTTCCTTCCTCTCCACCTCCATGTCTTGGAGAGGAGCAAGCCTTCCCTTCTTCTCTACCTCCATGTCCTGGAGAGGAGCAAGCCTTCCCTTTCTCTCTACCTCCATGTCCTGGAGAGGAGCAAGCCTTCCCTTCTTCTCCACCTCCATGTCCTGGAGAGGACCAAGCCTTTCCTTCCTTACCACCTCTATGTCCTGGAGAGGAGCAAACCTTCCCTTCCTCTCCACCTCCATGTCCTGGAGAGGACCCCTCTCCACCTCCATGTCCTGGAGAGGAGCAAACCTTCCCTTCTTCTCTACCTCCATGTCCTGGAGAGGAGCAAACCTTCCCTTCTTCTCCACCTCCATTTCCTGGAGAAGAGCGAGTCTTCCCTTCTTCTCCACCTCTATGTCCTGAAGAGGAGCAAGCCTTTCCTTCTTCTCCACCTCCATTTCCTGGAGAAGAGCGAGTCTTCCCTTCTTCTCCACCTCTATGTCCTGAAGAGGAGCAAGCCTTCCCTTCCTCTCCACCTCCATGTCCTGGAGAGGAGCAAGCCTTTCCTTCTTCTCTACCTCTATGTCCTGGAGAGGAGCAAACCATCCCTTCTTCTCCACCTCCATGTCCTGGAGAGGAGCAAGCCTTCCCTTCTTCTCCACCTCCATGTCCTGGAGAGGAGCAAACCATCCCTTCTTCTCCAACTCCATGTCCTGGAGAGGAGCAAGCCTTCCCTTCTTCTCCACCTCCATGTCCTGGAGAGGAGCAGACCCTCCACCTCCATGTCCTGGAGAAGAGCGAGTCTTCCCTTCTTCTCCACCTCCATGTCCTGGAGAGGAGCAAGCCTTCCCTTCTTCTCTACCTCCATGTCCTGGAGAGGACCAAGCCTTCCCTTCTTCTCCACCTCCATGTCCTGGAGAGGAGCAAACCTTCCCTTCTTCTCCACCTCCATGTCCTGGAGAGGAGCAAACCTTCCCTTCTTCTCTACCTCCATGTCCTGGAGAGGAGCAAGCCTTCCCTTCTTCTCCACCTCCATGTCCTGGAGAGGAGCAAGCCTTCCCTTCTTCTCCACCTCCATGTCCTGGAGAGGAGCAAGCCTTCCCTTCTTCTCCACCTCCATGTCCTGGAGAGGAGCAAGCCTTTCCTTCCTCTCCACCTCCATGTCCTGGAGAGGAGCAAGCCATCCCTTCTTCTCCACCTCCATGTCCTGGAGAGGAGCAAGCCTTTCCTTCTTCTCCACCTCCATGTCCTGGAGAGGAGCAAGCCTTCCCTTCTTCTCTACCTCCATGTCCTGGAGAGGAGCAAACCTTCCCTTCTTCTCTACCTCCATGTCCTGGAGAGGAGCAAACCTTCCCTTCTTCTCTACCTCTATGTCCTGGAGAGGAGCAAGCCTTTACTTCCTCTCCACCTCTATGTCCTGGAGAGGAGTGAGCCTTTCCTTCCTCTCCACCTCCATGACCTGGAGAGGAGTAAGCCCTCCACCTCCATGTCCTGGGATGGAGCAAGCCTTCTGGAGCAACCTTCCCTTCCTCTCCGACTCCATGTCCCAAGCCTTCCTTTCCTCTCCACCATGTCCTGGAAAGGAGCAAGCCTTCCTGTTGACCAAATCCAATGAATGTGCGATGAAACCACCCCTGAATTTCCAGTGGACCCTCCTGATACCTTTACTCATCCCTGCTAGATAAGCAATTACTATCATAGGATCCTTCTTTTCAGACCTTGACTGATGGTATCGGTGTCCTTATCTTCCTTTCAGCATTTAGATGTATATGTAGGAGTTCTAAACATACTTATTGAGAATCTGTGTGGATATTGACATTCAGCCTAGACCACCAAGGCTGTACAGCTAGTCAGAGTATCAGATCGACAAGTCGGTATATATCGCACTTTGATATTGGTGAGATACTACCAGAATGCAGTCCTGCTGGTGATCATAGCCCTGCCAGTCTACATCCTACTACAGCAGAACATATTAGGACATTCTCAAACATCTGGAGGATTAAAAGTACATTTTGCATCTGCCCAAGTGGAAAAACTCTATCAAATGGTGATATGCCTTGTAGGCCAAGGAGAGGATGGAAACTACATTAGAATTGGTCTATGTCCATATGTATTAATAGGATACGCTGGGGCTATACTAAAAGCTACGTGTTCCTGATATCACAGATGTTAGTGTAGTTTACATTGATGAGAAGGTCAGTAGAAGAATATGGTCCTGCTAGAATGGAGGTATCGCTTGGGCCTACAGGATCAGAGGAAGAGTGTGGACCTATTGGACTTGCCTGCCTACCAGCAATGATTGAGGATGCAATCCTGCTGGACCAAATCATTCTAAATGGGTCCTACTGATACTTGCATTGGGTGGTCCACAGGGCCTTCTGGCACTTGCATTGGGTGGTCCACAGGGCCTACTGACACTTGCATTGGGTGGTCCACAGGGCCTACTGACACTTGCATTGGGTGGTCCACAGGGCCTACTGGCACTTGCATTGGGTGGTCCACAGGGCCTACTGACACTTGCATTGGGTGGTCCACAGGGCCTACTGGCACTTGCATTGGGTGGTCCACAGGGCCTACTGGCACTTGCATTGGGTGGTCCACAGGGCCTACTGACACTTGCATTGGGTGGTCCACAGGACCTACTGACACTTGCATTGGGTGGTCCATAGGGCCTACTGACACTTGCATTGGGTGGTCCATAGGGCCTACTGGCCTTACAGGGCCTTTTGGAGAACATGGTCATGCTGGAGCACCTGGATCTGTTGGATCAGGTGAGGCTCCTAGCCCTAGTTGACCTATGAGATGCAAATGTGGACCTGCCAGACCACAGGGTGTGACAGGAGCAGGTGGCCCTAGAGGACTAGCTGGACTTTCCCACTGGACGTAGGTGAGATGGGACAATAAGAGAACCTGAGTATGTGGGAGTGCAGGTTGAGGCAGGATCCACTGGAGTAGCTGGCCTATTGGTGTAACTGATGCCATATAACTCACTTCTCCAAATATCCTCTGGAATGATTACAACATTTCAAAAGTATAAGGTGAAAATTCTAGGTATATGGTTTAAAAAATGCATGAATTGTCCAATCTAAGTATATTCTATTGCCATGGTCCACTTTTAATAGCTATATGCTGGAACAATCTCTGAAAGATGGTTCCCGTTTGGTACAAACTGGAGTATGTTAAGTACTTTTAATGATTGATCGGCATATTTCTCTGTAGTTGTATAGCGTTGTCTCTCTGTCATGATGACTGTTCCAACACAAACAAATCTCTTCTGCTTTGCAGGTTTACATCCAGATAAATGGTGAAGAGGACTTCACCTGGAACAGGCAGTGTCTGTGATCACTTTAATATTGTTTGTCAGCTTGTCCTATGCAGCCCCCAAACGTATGTGGCTAGAGGCACTCCTGCCAGAAGCAAAGTGATGCTTGGCACTTCTCGAAAAATGCGATCAATGATGCGGGTGTGTAAAAAAATTCCGCCTCTGCTTTGTGTGCAGAAGGGACCTTAAGCAGGGACCTTAAGCACAACAGGAATGGCCATCTGGGGTGGTGAAACACAGATTTTTCTCCAATCAGAATAGCGGAGTCAACTGAGTAATAATTGGTATCAAGGAAGGGGATAACCAGACCAGGTTCTGGGTGTATGCATCATACCTACAATCAAGGACATCGAGACTAGGTTGCATGGTGCAAAAGTGTTCATGATCCTGGATGTGTGTAGTGGCTTCTGGCACTACTTGACCAGGCAGCGTCTTTTCTGACGACCTTCCACACACCTTTTGGATACTACAGGTGGAAACACATGCCATTTGATATCAACAGTGCCCCTGAGGTCTTCCAGTGGAAGATGCACGAGTTGATCGAAGGCCTGCGCAGGGAATTGAGGCGATTGCTGATGACATCTGTGTTGTTGGTTGTGGTAATAGTCTGCCTGAAGCGACTGCAAACCATGACAGACACCTCATTGCATTCAATGAGCACTGCAAAGAGCATCATGTCACTCTCAAGACTGTGAAATTTGAACTCAAAACGTCAGAAGCTTCTTTCATCGGACATGTTGCTATGACAAGGGCCTGAAGATTCACCCTGACAAGGTGCGTGTCGTGGTGAACCACAGGATGTGCCTGCTGTACAGAGGCTGCGGCATGGTTCAGTACCTGGCTAAGTTTGTGTTTGGCTGATATGACACTCCCCCTCAGACAATTAGTTCTTGAGGATGCTCGGTGGACATGGGACCATGCCCAGAAGAAGGCGTTCGCAGAACTTAAGAAGGCTGTGAGCAGTGCACCAGTTCTCAAGTACTATGACTTGAACAAGGAGGTAACTGCAGTGTGATGCATCCAAGTGGGGACTTGGTGCAGCTATACTACAGGATAGTCACCAGTGGCCTGTGCATCGCGTGCTCTGACATCAGCAGAGACTCGATATGCTCAAATCGAGAAGGAGGCTGCTGGCTATAGTGTTAGCCTGTGAGCACTTTGACATCTACGTATACAGCAGCAGTCAATGTAAGCTGTGAATCACACTGTTCACCCTCCTGTAATGCTAGAGTGCTTATATCAGACTTAACATGCGACTGCAGTGGATATAACCGTATTATTATATGACATGGTTCTAGATGGCTGGCCTTTGGACAGGAAGGACATTCCAGTTTCACTGATGGGACTATCGTGACAAACTGATCGTGCAGGATCAGCTGCTGTTCAAGTGCCATCAGCTTGATACCTGCATGCCTGAGAACAGAGCTGATGGCCATCGCTTATGGTAGTCACGTGGGCATATAAGGGTGTCTGCAATAAGCTCGTGAATGTCTGTTCTGGCCCCTCATGACTGCTGACATGAAGATTTTCATGTCAAAGTGTGACATATGTCAATCACATAACAGCAGAAGGAACCTCTACAGCAACATGAAATCCATGGGCCCAAGGTTGGGACTGACCTGTGTGAGCTAAATGGACACCAACTGTTAGTGGTCACTGATTACTACAGTAACTTCATAGAAGTTAAAAGATTGAATGTTTTGACATCACGAGGTGTTATTCGAGCATTGTCTTCTGTGTTCTCCAGGCATAGCATTCCAGATGTGCCAGTGTCTGACAATGGCCAACAGTTCTCCTCAGCTGAATTAAAGTCATTATGTGTGGCCTGGTCCTTCGTACATGTGACCTCATCTCTACTCTATCCACAGTCGAATGGAAAAGTGGACAATGCGGTCAAGACCACGAAGCATCTGTTCAAGAAGGCAAAGGAATCTGGACGCTCTGAGTTCCTTGCTCTGCTCGAGTGGAGGAATACCCCTACTGAGGGTCAAGCCCTGCACAGCGACTGATGGGTCAAAAGTGCAAAACTCTGATCCCTACAGCTTTGGTCTTCTAAGTCCTAGATATGACACTACTATGGATCTGACCACTATGAGAAAGCTCAAGGACAAACAGAAGGATCATTATGATGTGAAGTTAAATCCCTTTCTGAGCTGCAGCCAGGTGAGCCCATCTCCATGAGGCTTCCTTGAAGCTCTACCTGGATCCATGGAAGGTGTGAACTGCAGGTGCACCACGCTCCTATGATGTCACAGCTGTTGGCACTACTTACCGTCGCAAATGCCATCACATTCGTTGTGATAACTGTGTTCAGCCCTATGAGTATATAGAGCACTCTGAGCCTCAGCTTACAGCTGCACAACCTCCTTCACACACAACGTCTGTCAAGCATACCACTCCTGTGTGCAAACAGCCGATTACCAGCCCTGCCCTCTCCACCACCTGCTGTACCACCAGAACCGCATCGCTCCATGCATATATGGACAGCACCTGTCAAGATGCACAAGGACAGATCTATGTGTACTTGGATTGGGGGTATAATTATAAGTTACATAGTATGATTAGTCTTTCACCCATGTTAGTTTCCAATTGTGATCATTTAACTTTCATTTCCTCTCATTTTTTTTTGTCAAGAGGGAAGATGTAACGATCTTTACTCCCCCACCACCAGAGGGAAGATGTAACGATCTTTACCCACCCACCACCAGAGGGAAGAGGCAACGATCTTTACCCATCTGCCACCAGAGGGAAGAGGCAATGATCTTTACCTAGCCACAAGAGGGAAGATATAACAATCTTTACCCACCCATCACCAGAGGGAAGATGTAATGATCTTTACTCACCCACCACCAGAGGGAAGATGTAATGATCTTTACCCACCCACCACCAGAGGTAAGATGTACGATCTTTACCCACCTGCCACCAGAGGAAAGATGTAACGATCTTTACTCACCCACCACCAGAGGGAAGATGTAACGATCTTTACCCACCTTCCACCAGAGGGAAGAGGCAACGATCTTTACCTAGCCACAAGAGGGAAGATATAACAATCTTTACCCACCCGTCACCAGAGGGAAGATGTAATGATCTTTACCCACCCACCACCAGAGGGAAGATGTAATGATCTTTACCCACCTGCCACCAGAGATAAGGTGTACGATCTTTATCCACCTGCCACCAGAGGGAAGATGTAACGATCTTTATCCACCCGCCACCAGAGGGAAGATGTATTGATTGTTACCCAGAGGGAAGATGGAACGATCTTTACCCACCTGCCACCAGAGGGAAGATTTAACGATCTTTACCCACCTGACACCAGAGGGAAGATGTAACGATCTTTATCCAACCAACGGGAAGATGTAACGATATTTACCAACCCACCAGAGGGGAGATATAACGATCTTTACCCACCAGCCAACAGAGTGAAGATGTAACGATCTTTACCCACCTGCCAACGCGGGAAGATGTAACGATCTTTACCCACCCACAACCAGAGGGAAGATGTAACGATCTTTACCCACATGCCACCAGAGGGAAGATGTAACGATCTTTACCCACCCGCCACTAGAGGGAAGACGTAACGATCTTTACCCATCTGCCACCAGTGGGATGCAATGAAATTTAAAAAAGCACATACAAGTTGTCTTTTATTTTATTGACTACTTTGTTCAACAACTCGTTACAACGGCAACATTGTCACAGACCACACCCACCGCTGATACCTCCACAACATGGAGGATGTCGGAGGTATATAGATGGATTACATTGTCTCTCTGACTGCAGTACTTCTGGTTCACCATCGTTCATCGGCTGGGAACTGCCAACAGAAATGCAGACGTTCTATCAAGACAGGCCTGGAAGGAAGATGAAGGCATCAGGCCAACTCCAACCTCGCTGCAGGAGGTGGAGGAGAGGAATGTTGGGATCCCCAGATGAGCAGGACAACCACCATAGACCACAAGAGAGCCAGCGGGCAGGCACCACCTTATAAGGTCAGACCGACAGCCCACAGGATAGAACATAAGGATGAAGCATGAACTATAGCACAATATAGCATGAACTATAGCCCACTACAGCATGAATTATAGCACACTATAGTAACTATAGCACACTATAGCATGAATTATAGCCCACTACAGCATGAATTATAGCACACTATAGTAACTATAGCACACTATAGCATGAATTATAGCACACTATAGCATGAACTATAGCCCACTACAGCATGAATTATAGCACACTATAGTAACTATAGTACACTATAGCATGAATTATAGCACACTATAGAATGAACTATAGCACACTAGATCATGAACTATAGCACACTCTAGCATGAACTATAGCACACTATAGCATGAACTATAGCACACTATAGCATGAACAATAGCACACTATAGCATGAACTACAGCACACTATAGCATGAACTATAGCACACCATAGCACGAACTATAGCACACTATAGCATGAACTATAGCACACTATAGCATGAACTATAGCACACTATAGCATGAACTATAGCACACTATAGCATGAATTATAGCACACTATAGAATGAACTATAGCACACTAGATCATGAACTATAGCACACTCTAGCATGAACTATAGCACACTATAGCATGAACTATAGCACACTGTAGCATGAACTATAGCACACCATAGCATGAACTATAGCACACTATAGATGAACTATAGCATGAACTATAGCAGACTATAGCATGAACTAAAGCACACTATAGCATGAACTATAGCACACTATAGCATGAACTATAGCACACTATAGATGAACTATAGCACACTATAGCATGAACTATAGCACACCATAGCATGAACAATAGCACACTATAGCATGAACTACAGCACACTATAGCATGAACTATAGCACACCATAGCACGAACTATAGCACACTATAGCATGAACTATAGCACACTATAGCATGAACTATAGCACACTATAGCATGAACTATAGCACACTATAGCATGAATTATAGCACACTATAGAATGAACTATAGCACACTAGATCATGAACTATAGCACACTCTAGCATGAACTATAGCACACTATAGCATGAACTATAGCACACTATAGCATGAACTATAGCACACTATAGCATGAACTATAGCACACTATAGCATGAACAATAGCACACTATAGCATTAACTATAGCAGACTATAGCATGAACTACAGCACACTATAGCATGAACTATAGCACACCATAGCACGAACTATAGCATGAACTATAGCACACTATAGCATGAACTATAGCACACTATAGCATGAACTATAGCACACTATAGATGAACTATAGCACACTATAGCATGAACTATAGCACACTATAGCATGAACTATAGCAGACTATAGCAGACTATAGCATGAACTAAAGCACACTATAGCATGAACTATAGCACACTATAGCATGAAATATAGCACACTATAGCATGACCTATAGGACACTATAGCATGAACTATAGCACACTATAGCATGAACTATAGCATGAATTATAGCACACTATAGCATGAACTATAGCACACTATAGCATGAACTATAGCATGAACTATAGCACACTATAGCATGAACTATAGCACACTATAGCATGAACTATAGCACACTATAGCATGAAATATAGCGCACTATAGCATGAACTATAGCACACTATAGCATGAACTATAGCACACTATAGCATGAACAATAGCACACTATAGCATGAAATATAGCATGACCTATAGCACACTATAGCATGAACTATAGCACACTATAGCATGACATATAGCAGACTATAGCACACTATAGCATGAACTATAGCACACTATGTAGCACACTATAGCATGACCTATACAGGGCCGGATCCAGGAATTTTAACAAGGGGGGGTTGTAGATCATATGTACAGGTATACAATGGATCATTGGCCATAAGGCCTCCCATTCAAAACACAAAACTGATAATTCACCACAGTTTAACTATCTGAAAATTCACCACAATTTGAGATGCATCTCATAGTGCTCAAATGTTAACAACTGCCATAGAAAAACAACGAAAATATATGTACATATATATAATTATAATGATAAAATTGATTGATTTAACAGTAGAGTTAGTCAGTAAAAAGTGACGCTTCAAACATCCTTTTCGGATGTGCCTGCACAAATGCATGGCAAATATCATCCACAGGTATTCATTCCTTGTAGTGCATAGCAATAATTCCCAGATCAGAAAAACATTCTTCTGTCATTGTAGATCGCATATACGTCTTGATCCTTCTCAATAAAGAAAAAGAGCGTTCTGCTCAGCGCTTGTGATCGGCAATGTGCAAGCTACTACTAAAAGTGATGGATGTTTGGGAATGGATCCATATAACAATTTGCAAGAGCTGATAGGAGACTGTCAGGTAATGAGGTGTCATCACTATGGTCTGCATTCAGCCACATAGCCTGCCACCTCCTGAGTTCACTTGCTAGTGACCTAGGAAATGGAAATCCCTTTCCCAATACAGCAAGTCATCCAGAGCTTTTTTGACCAAGTCAATTGATGTGCTATGTATAATTGATGGAATCAAAGTGAGCAATATTTTAGCATGGGAGTTGTACTCAGAAAATCTCTCTTTCATTTGAGTGATCAGAGAGTCAAGAAGAGGAATATATAGCAACTGCTCTTTTGTAGTGGAAAATTGGAGTGTCGCTTGGAGTATTGCTTTGCAAACTCGTCTTCCTGGGAACAGATTCAGTAACACTGACATTATCTGCCATCTGTAGAATTTCTTCATACCAGAAACTGAAAATGGTGTTGATATTGTTTCATGTGGTTTCAATGTTGTCAATTACTGTACTGACCATTTTATGAGCATCAGAAGTTTTGATGTCATAATTTTTACTTCATCATGTTATTTATATATGGTGAATACAGCAATAAATAAAGTGAAGCTTTCAGCCCTTGTGCTTTCACTTTGGTATCTCTGTCTCAACTCCAGCTCCCAGATTCAGAAACTAAGTCTGGATACTCAACTGGTGAAACGATGGCATCTAAGAAAGTGACTAATGTCTCATACAGTTCGAAAAATACTTCTAAACAAGTATATATGCCTTTTTACCCAGCATGTTTTGCAAAGTCCTGGAAGTTTAGAATGGGATGAATCAGGAAGTTATTTTTTCAAGGTCAATTCAAACATTCTTTGCCTCTTGGGACTGTTGGTTAAAAATCATTAATAAGCTGATGAGAATCCTTACCTCCTGAACCTACGATGCAGCAATTAAAAGGTAAGCTTATGTGAAAAACAGTGTGTACACAAAGCCAAGGGAGAAATCTCTTTAATTTTGGCTTGCACACCTGCAATTTCAGATGACATCACAGCAGCACCGTCATATGCCTGAACACGAATACTTGCTGGATTTAAAGACACCGATGGATGAGAAAGGGATTCCAAGATCAAGAAATTGCTGAAGCATTTGCTCTCTTCAAACTAATAAAATTTATCAAGCATCCCTGATAAGGATTTTTTAATGACTTTAAATCCACAAATCTTAAGCACACCGAGATAATTTCTTGATTGGCATGGGGATCAGTTACCTCATCAGCAATAACTATAAAAGGTAAGAAGCTATTATCCCGAAGCTGTTTGGCTAATAATTTTACAGGCATAGATATGAATCATCTGGTTTTGTATCGTTTTGCTGGTATAAGTAGCATTTCCTTTGGCAAACAAAATATGTTACTGAAGACAACTATTTTTCTGTGCCAAGAGCTGTAGCAGAGCTATAAAGTTACCTCTGTTGATAGTGCCATCAGCAAAATCCACTTTATCATGCTTATTACCCCTGAAAGGCAAGCCTTGCTTTGATTCCACACAAAGCACAATTTGGTGAAGGACTTCTCTATTTTTTTCTGCTTGTTGAGCTTTTTGTTTCATCAGTTTAGTATCAACTCGTGCATCAGGATATCTGAAATTGTGCTGAAAAAGATCTGCCTTTTCTGATGCATGCTTATGCATTGCACTCTTCTCGTGCCGAACAAGAATGCCATCCTTTCCAAGTGCCTTCGAGTAAGGCCTTTGGGCCTAAAACACCTGGTTTTGCTCCTGTACTGCCACCCCTATCTGGTTGCTCAGGGAAAACGCAAATAATATCTACAAATACAACCTTTTAGCTCTTTGCTATATGAAAGCCATGGAAACTTGTCTAGCCATTGATGCTGAAAATGCACATTCCAAGTTTTAGTTACTTCATGAGAATGAAGAACATCAGTCGAAGCTGCCTTGTAATGGCAAGAAAGATATTGAATATCTGTAATATTCTTGGATTTCATCCTCAAATGATCTAATGAATCATGTGAAGCATTTATGACTGACCCTAGGTCAATAATCTTAGCATGAGGTGTAGCTAAAGCTCAGAAGTAGAACATGTTGCAGCAGACACGGTTGTTCCATAGATGTCAGTCACAACAGTAGAAGCTGTACCTTGCTGAATCATATGAGCAGGGTCTTTTGGAAGGACTAGGCTCTTCTTCATCAGGTTCCAGTGACCTTCATGATCACAATCATGATAATATGTATGCCCTAAGAACATGCTTAGACATTTACCTTTTAAACATAGCAGTGAGATTCATACATCCTTTGGAGCTTACAGTTGGTCTTCCACTAGAAAGACTGCTGGGGCTGGTGAAGTCCATAACTTCATGGTATTCACGTGAAAAGTTTTTAGTGGTTTCCCTGTTTTGATTTTCTTTTTCCAGACATGGTGCACATGTGCCTTAGATATGGTACATGTGGTAAGGGATATGAAGTGTTGATCATTTAATGTCACATGCATGATCAATACCTCAAAAGGGGAAGGTTGTAACCCCCACAACCCCCTGGATCCGGCCCTGCATATAGCACACTAAGCATGAACTATACCACAATATAGCATGAACTATACCACAATATAGCATGAACTATAGCACACTATAGCATGAACAGAACTATAGCACATTATAGCATGAACTATAGCACACTATAGCTTGAACTGTAGCAGACTATAGCATGAACTATAGCACACTATAGCATGAACAAGCACACTATAGCATGAAATAATAAAATAAAACTCATTCCTTTTTAACGTTAGGAAATCCTTAATAGTGATGACGGCTTTTTTGTAGAATTTCCCCCTTTTTAACCAAAAGAAGCTGTCTTCAGTAACATATTTTGTTTGCCAAAGGAAATGCTACTTATACCAGCAAAACGATACAAAACCAGATGATTCATATCTATGCCTGTAAAATTATTAGCCAAACAGCTTCGGGATGCATAAACTATAGCACACTAGATCATGAACTATAGCACACTATAGCATGAACTATAGCACAATATAGCATGAAGTATAGCATGAACTATATAAGCACACTATAGCATGAACTATAGCAAACTATAGCATGAACTATATATAGCACACTATAGCATGAACTATAGCACACTATAGCATGAACTATAGCACACTATAGCATGAACTATAGCACACTATAGCATGAACTATAGCACACTATAGCATGAACTATAGCACACTATAGCATGAACTATAGCACACTATAGCATGAACTATAGCACACTGTAGCATGAACTATAGCACACTATAGCATGAACTATAGCACACTATAGCATGAACTATAGCACACTAGAGCATGAACTATAGCACACCATATATAGAGGGAGACAGGCGAGCCAAAAACAGCTTCTTTTGGTTAAAAAGGGGGAAATTCTACAAAAAAGCCGTCATCACTATTAAGGATTTCCTAACGTTAAAAAGGAATGAGTTTTATTTTATTTTGATAAGAATGTGTTAGCCTATTTAAAGGAGCCAGCTCAGAAGTCCTGTCAGCGTCTGCCCAGAGTGCACAAGCAGATGTTCTTCATACCACTCTTAAGATATTTTATCTATTTCTCCTCGACAAGCATATATTAGCAGGTTCCTAACATAAATACATGTATATCGGTTCCCTTCTCTTGTGGATGAACTCCTTGCAAACACGAAGGAGACTTGTACTGCAGAACAAAAAGAGGATAGAACTAAGGGAGAGGCAGTCTTGTCGAAGGATGACATTACAGAAATCAGGAGGTAGAGCTAGGTCAGCTTTAGCTACAGTGTAGGTCAAGCACTTAATAACTGATAAGTGCTCAAGTTTCCTCCAAGTTCTACTAAGGCGTGAAGTTCTATTTAATGCACATCCTGAATTGAAAACCACCTCTTTAGGTGCATTGATGCTGTTTGATGCAAATTGGGACCAAATTTTCAGATTTAAATCTATAGGCACATAACCAACCCACATTATTTGTAATTGAATGAGCACTGAGTGTGGAGTGTGAAGAGGAATTACACCACAAGCCTAAGTAAGCAGGTATATACACGAAGGGCTGTGAGGTCCACCCTTTCAATTGGGTTCACCCTTTTAATTGGGTCCTCCACCTTTTCAATTGGGTCCTTTCAAATGTTAATAAGCTGTGCTTTCACAAAGCTTGCACATAGCTATAATGCTGTCAACCACATCATGGAATACATCTACAGTGAATCTGTGTTTGAAATTTGTGGTTTGTTAAAATTTATTAAAGAAGACAGCTGCATGGTTTTATGCCTGGTAGGTCCAGCAAAGAAAGAGGGAACTTACAAATGCAGCCAAGAGCCTGACTTCTTTTTTGCCCCCTAAAAAGCGAGGAGAGGTGACCAGTTACCTTCAGATTCTCCTGCTCAGGTAATAATGATCCAGCCTAGAGGGTCTTTACATAACGTATTATAAACATAATTTTAGGATGATGCTATATTGCAAAATGACCATTTGGAAGTTGAGGTCAATTCTTGAGCTGTAAGGTAATGCAACAGCCAGGTGTCTGAATCTGATGATTCTGAGGTTAACATTCCATTAACTGAAGGAGTGAGTGAAGCATCTGTGAGTAAGCCTATTATTAAGGCGGTATTGTCAACATTTCTATGTCTCTGTGTGAGATTGAAAGTGCTGTAAAAAAATGACAAAATAAGAAAAATACACACTTTTGAAATCCCATAAAAGACCCTTGGTCACACATGTCTTCCCAGTGACAGTTCTTGGAGGATCTAATCCTTCTTTTCAGAGGAAATGGCCTTAAGAGAACTCCTGGATGGTTGACTGTGAATCCTGATGGTGCTTTTTGTAGTGCTTGTTTTTTATTTTGTAGTAATCGTAAAAACAAGAGATACGTGGTCAATCATTTCGTACCTGGCAGAAGAAAACTTTGAAGTGCAAAGAACATGAACTTGCTCATTATCATCATGAAGCTGTGAGTTTGGCTGATACTTTCATTCGAAATGTAGAGAAGCCAGAAACCTGTTGTGAGTCTAATAGACAAAATAAGAGCCCACAATATAAGGCAACATAGGATCATTTTTAAGTGTGTGACAGAATGTAGACTATTTTGTGGTAAGCAGTGTATTGCTGCACTGCATGGTGATCAATACACCTGGTAACTGTGTAAAAATTTCAAGTCTGCTGAATCTGTTAGCTAATGAAAATGAAGTGCTCCACAATCATTTGAATTCTCCTGCAATGAAATCTGTAACCTATATGTCTCCACTAACGCAACACGAACTGATTGAAATCATGGGAGAGCATATTGTTCTTAAGGGGGTCCACTACCCCCCCAAATTTTTTTTTGCTTTTTTTGTTTCCCCCCCAAAATATGATGACAGTACATGCAAGATGCTGCCTTCCAAATTGGAGAAGATTTGGATGCTCCATTCTGGACTTATATTACTAACTTGAGTACTCGCGATTTGCGTAGAAGATGCTTCACGTAATAGTGAGTTTCAATGGCCGCGGAGACCGACAAGGGAAGCAAACCAGTGATTCTGGTCATCCCCCTAGGAAGCGGCCTATATAGGACAGACCAAACTTCCCCTCCCTATTCTTGATTTTTCTAGTATGTATATGTATACCACTTTTAGTGTTTTTTTAATGGTATGGTCAGTTCAACCATTGATATACTATATATACTAGTCCTTAAAATGCCTGTTCCAAAAAAGTTGTTTTTTGGGGCCAAGGACGGTTCTCCCTGCTTCATATTTAGAGTAATCAGACAAAATTATATAGATTCTGTTTCCTCTCAATGAGAGCTACAAGATGACATTCTCTGTTTTTAATTTTAAGCAAGTATGATGTCAACAGGTACAAAAAAAAATTAAAATGCTACCATAGCCCTAGCCCTAGCCCTAGCCCTAGCCCTAGCCCCAAGAAATTGCAATAGTTTTTAAAGTCCATGATCACACTATTTAAAAAAAACTCAATGTTATATTGTGTTTCATACTTTGTAATTTCCCCTGTGGTAAGTTGTGAAATCCCAAAGTAAACTAGTCTTCCGTCCTCGTGAAATCTTAAATGTTCACTAAGTCCGGATCAGTTGGAGCTGGGTGGTTGGCACAGCACCAGAAGGTAGGTCTGTGTATAGGTACACATCATACAAGATTTCAAATAAAAATTCTGAAGCAGAGAAGTTGTAATTTTTTTTTTGTTTTTTTTTTGTTAAGGGGTCCACTACCCAAAAAATCAAAAAATCAAAAAACAAAAAAAAACCATAACTTCAGAATTTTTATTTGTAATCTTGTATGATGTGTACCTATACACAGACCTACCTTCTGGTGCTGTGCCAACTAACCAGCTCCAACTGATCCGGACTTAGTGAACATTTAAGATTTCACGAGGACAGTCATATTTGGAGACGAGTTTACTTTGGGATTTCACAACTTACCACAGGGGAAATTACAAAGTATGAAACACAATATAACATTGAGTTTTTTAATTTTAATAGTGTGATCATGAATTTTTAAAATTAAAAACAATTTCTTGGTAGCATTTTCATTGTTTTTTTGTACCTGTTGACATCATACTTGCTTAAAATAAAAAAACAGAGAATGTCATCTTGTAGCTCTCATTGAGAGGAAACAGAATCTATATAATTTTGTCTAATTACTCCAAATATGAAGCAGGGAGAACCGTCCTTGGCCCCCAAAAAACAACTTTTTTGGGACAGCTAGTATATTTCAATGGTTGAACTGACCGTATCATTTAAAAAAAACCCACCAAAAGTGGTATACATATACATACGAGAAAAATAAAGAATAGGGAGGGGAAGTTTGGTCTGTCCTAGGCCGCTTCCTAGGGGGATGACCAGAATCACTGGTTTGCTTCCCTTGTTGGTCTCCGCGGCCATTGAAACTCACTATTACGTGAAGCGTCTTCTTCGTCTCATGAATTCAAATCTTTGAACGGAGAAGGACATACTAAAGTTAGTTTAAGTCCAGAATGGAGCATCCAAATCTTCTCCAATTTGGAAGGCAGCATCTTGCATGTACTGTCATCATATTTTGGGGGGGGGGAATTTTTTTTGGGGGGTAGTGGACCCCCTTAATAACATTGTTAAAGAGCAAAATATTACAGCACCATGACTGATGAAGTCACTTCACACACAACAAGGAACAACTAGCCTTCTGCGTAAGGTTTGTTGATGACAACTGCAACATCCGGGAGGAGTTCTTGTCTTTTTTGAAAGCTGAAAGAATTACTGGTAAATATTTAGCTAAGGATCAAATGAACATGGTATTCCATTGGAGCATATATATTCATGGGCAAGGGTATGATGGAGCTAGTAACATGTATTCATCTAATGTTAGTGTGCAGGCATGCATCAGAGAGCACGCTCTTCTAGCTACCTATGTACATTGCAGTGGACATTGTCTTAACTTGGTGTTGAGCAAGTCTTGAGTTAACTTTGCAGAAGTTCGTAATGTCCTTGACAAGCTCAAACATTGCTGCTATTTGTTTCAGTCAAGTCCCAAAAGAAATGGCCTTCTTGAATTACTTTTCAAGAATAATGCTGAAATACATGGCCCTAAAAGAAAATCACTTATTGATTTGTGCAAAACTCGCTGGGCTGAGCGTCATAGTGCATATCAGCATTTTAATCAGTCATTTGTATTCATTGTTGATGCCTAGGCCATGGCAAACATGCAAACATGTTGATGAACATGGTGGCCTTTATAGTGATTGGGACAGAGCTAATAGAAGTCAAGCCCAGCCAATCCTTGCTAGTATCACCAAATTTGATTTCGTTGTAGTTTTCTTGATGGTTTATCAGTACCTTTCCCACCTGTCAGTCATAACTGTTCAATTACACAGCAGAACACTAGATATCATGAAGCTCATCACATGATTGATGGTATCGAGCAAAGAAGAACATGCCAAAGTGGAAGAAAACTTTCAGAAACTATATGGTCAGGCTGTCTTGATGGCTGATGAGGTGAGCACCACCCCAAGCATGCAAGCAGACAGCAGCACCATGGTAATGCACCAGCACAATCAGTAATTGATTACTTCAAGAGTAATCTTGCTATTCTATTCCTTCACCACATCTCCACTAGCTTAAATGAAAGGTTCACATCATTGTCAGCAATTGCTTCATCTCTTCTGGTACTTGTACCATCTCTGATAACCACAAGACCTTTTGATATCAGCACAGTTGTTTAAACTTATCACCAGGATTTGCCATCACCAGAACTAAAGTGAACTCACTCGCTGGAAGTCAAGAAATGCAAATGTACCCATTCACAAAATAAAATCCACACCATCCTATGCCATTTTTTCCAAACATTGATATTCTCTTGCAAATCGCATGCACTCTGCCAGTAACATCTTGTGAATGGGAAAGATGTGGCAGTGCACTTAAACATCTCAACAATTACCTAAGAGCATCTATGAAACAAGAACACCTGACATCTCTAGCACTCTGACATGTACATTATGACACAGCAATTAATCTGATGAAGTTGTTGAAATATTTGGACACTTACACCCAAGGAGAAGGGATCTTGACCCAAGGTGAAGGGATCTTGACAAGGAGAAGGGATCTTGACCCAAGGAGAAGGGATCTTGACCAAGGAGAATGGATTTTGAATCTCGTATTAGATAGTCATTTCCTTTGAATATTTTTTTATTTGTATAATTATGTTTTGAATGCATTCCTTTGTTTTTGATCTTTGCATGAGAGAGAGCACATCCCCCTAACACACCCTTCCCCTTGGGGCGCTTGTAAGACCCAATATTCACCAACAGAACCTCCCCCCCACTCATTTTTCTGGCTACGAGCATGTACATAGTATTGCTCTTTCAATACAAAATTTTCAGAAGGCCACGCAATAGCAGATCCGCAAAGCAAGGACATAGAAAATTAGGGAGTATATTTCCATCTGTGCATCCGAAGTCCTGTACACACTGTATTCAAAATAAGCTTGAACCTATATAACAGTTCCTTGAAATTTGCAAGGGTCTATAATTATAGGTAATTATGTCAACACTGCTTAAAAGAAAAGCCGCTCCAAAATGGATGCATAAAAGATCACTAATGTTGTCATAGTTTCTGTTCTTGCTTTCCTTATTGTAATAAGTTGTTGACCTGACATTGTACGAATGAGATTGCTGACGGGAAAGGTGCTTGTGCTAGAAGACAAAGAAGGATTCCATGGAACTAGCACACATAGACTAAAGATGTCACTCCGATACCTTCACTGCAAATGGCCCGACACATCATAGTGCCATAATGTAGGATGCTCTGTTCTAATCTGTGTACAATACAATAATCTTAAATAAACTCCCAATGAACTCTCAGTTGACATAACAAAATTACAATAACCTTCTCAATAATCAACTTGAATTTTTACCCTCTCAATGTGTAAACTAGATGCTCCAGCCTTCTTCAGGAATAATGAGATGCTGAGACTCGAGCTACCGGTATATAACAAGCTGATGCAAGTCTTAGCATCTCATTATTCCTGATGAAGGCTACATAGAGCATCTAGTCGAAACATCTGATGGAGTTCAACTTAGGTCATTTAGCTAATTGTTGTTCTGTTGAACCTTGAGATAAGCAGTGGGTTTACTTCTAGTGAAGCAACCAGACACCTGTTGCAGCAATTGTCAGCCAATACAATGCCAAACTCATTTTGAACTATATGTCATGTTACCTTTAATACCTTTTATTTAACTTCTTATATTCTTGTAAAAAAACAACAACAACAACCAAAAAATCGAGATAAGTCATCACTAAGTACATACCAACAATAAATGACAATGACTACTGGAAAAAAACATTATTATTACAACAAAAATAATGAACTCTTCAGACAAAGAGAGTTTGTTTTGGTGTTGAGATGTGGGGGGTTCCAAAGACAAAATCAAGGTCCTAGGTGCTAAATATCCTCTTCTCCAACTTCAGCACGCTTGCACAACAACTTTGATTAAACAGACACCTGCATTCAGATTTATATCCGCTCTGGCAGAGATGTTCGACGCTTTACCAAAAGTTAATGCGAAAAAGGGGCGGGTTCGTTAGATGAGGAAGAGAAGAAATACTCTGTGTTCTGCCTGAGAAGCTCACTCTGGTTGCTATTTAGCTATGACGTGTAGAAGACGTTATAGACTGCTATTTGCAATGTGGTATCGCCCTAGGAGCTTGCCCTCATGGATGTACGCGGCATGTTCGCTTCTATTGCTGCTGCTAGTGCGCGTAGCCTGGCTGGAAGTATGCGCAACAAAACAGGCAATGCCATTAGTAAGACAACAAAAACTAGTGGGAGAGATGGCACTTCTAGATAGAAACCATCAGGTACTGCTTGCAGGCGAAGCTGAGCTGAGCTATAGCAAACAGCTGAAGATCACACAGACTGCAGACTCTGAGATGGAGGCAGAGTCCATCTCCGTCTCACTGCATCTCTCCTCTCATATGACCACCATTCCTACCATAGCTTGGATGAAAAAGACAGGCAATCTTTCTACATTGTTGATGACTTTAGACGAGGATAATCTGGTGCTGGATACAGACAATGTTAGGATCTTTCCCAAGCAGCTTACAGTTTCTGAAGGACACTCTTCCCGGTTGGTGTGCACTTCTATGCAGCTACTCCAAGGCAACAGCAATTTAGCACCTTACATGACTTTTCAACTTCCACCTATGTCGGTAAAGGATAAACAGAGTGTTCAACTGATATTGAGGCCGGGTATGTAATTAGCAGGAGCTTATGGGATGTTCTGCATGTACACACACACACAAGTATAGCTGCACTGACACAATGTAAAGAGAGAGTGGATGTTGTTAAATGTGTATTGGTAGAAACCTGTTTCTTCCAATGTCTCCAAAGTGCAGGCTTCATTTAGAAAAACAGTGAAGGGAATGTGGGGTGGGGGTTAAAGGTTTAAGTGGGTGGGGGTGGGGGGTAAAGGTTGAGTATTAAGTGGGTGGGGGGTAAAGGTTGAGTATTAAGTGGGTGGGGGGTAAAGGTTGAGTATAAGTGGTTGGGGGTAAAGGTTGAGTATTAAGTGGGTGGGGGGTAAAGGTTGAGTATTAAGTGGGTGGGGGGTAAAGGTTGAGTATTAAGTGGGTGGGGGGTAAAGGTTGAGTATTAAGTGGGTGGGGGGTAAAGGTTGAGTATTTAAGTATTAAAAATTGGAGTGCTTGCAAAGCAACAAGCTAGGGATATCTGGTGGCATGCCTCAAGAATTATTTTTGGACCCTCTCTGAACGGATTTCCTGGTGCTGATAATTAACACCTACTTGTAGTGCATTAGGATGTACATTGCTAACATCTAAGATCTTTTTTAGAAAGGGTGATGACTGAGTTCCAAAAGTAGTAACTCAGATAGTTACATCATACTACTTACACTGGCTGACTATATAAAGGGCTCAGATAGTTACATCATACTTACACTGGCTGGCTATATAAAGGGCTCAGATAGTTAAATCATACTTACACTGGCTGTCTATATAAAGGGCTCAGATAGTCATACTTACACTGGCTGCCTATATAAAGGGCTCAGATAGTTACATCATACTAC
Source organism: Cladorhizidae sp. MBARI D1340-BT2 (assembly GCA_028752905.1). NCBI lineage: Eukaryota > Metazoa > Porifera > Demospongiae > Poecilosclerida > Cladorhizidae > Cladorhizidae sp. MBARI D1340-BT2. The sequence goes on along the minus strand of JAQNBH010000002.1, from coordinate 1,360,058 downwards.
TTACACTAGCTGACTATATAAAGAGCTCAAATAGTTACATCATACTTACACTGGCTGACAATATAAAGGGCTCAGAAAGTTACATCATACTTACACTGGCTGCCTATATAAAGGGCTCAGATAGTTTCTTCATACTTACACTGGCTGGCTATATAAATGGGCTCAGATAGTTACATCAAACTTACACTGGCTGGCTATATAAAGAGCTCAGATAGTTACTTCATACTTACACTGGCTGCCTATATAAGGGGCTCAGATAGTTACATCATACTTACACTGGCTGCCTATATAAAGAGCTCAGATAGTTACATCATACTTACACTGGCTGGCTATATAAAGGGCTCAGATAGTTACATCATACTTACACTGGCTGGCTATATAAAGGGCTCAGATAGTTACATTATACTTACACTGGCTGCCTATATAAAGGGCTCAGATAGTTACATCATACTTACACTGGCAAGGGGCTAAGATAGTTACATCATACTTACACTGGCTGGCTATATAAAGGGTTCAGATAGTTACATCATACTTACACTGGCTGCCTATATAAAGGGCTCAGATAGTTACATCATACTTACACTGGCTGACTATATAAGGGGCTAAGATAGTTACATCATACTTACACTGGCTGACTATATAAGGGGCTCAGATAGTTACATCATACTTACACTGGCTGACTATATAGGGGTTCAGATAGTTACATCATACTTACACTGGCTGCCTATATAAAGGGCTCAGATAGTTACATCATACTTACACTGGCTGGCTATATAAAGGGTTCAGATAGTTACATCATACTTACACTGGCTGCCTATATAAAGGGCTCAGATAGTTACATCATACTTACACTGGCTGGCTATATAAAGGGCTCAGATAGTTACATCATACACTGGCTGACTATATAAGGGGCTCAGATAGTTACATCATACTTACACTGGCTGACTATATAAAGGGCTCAGATAGTTACATCATACTTACACTGGCTGGCTATATAAAGGGCTCAGATAGTTACATCATACTTATACTGGCTGACTATATAAAGGGCTCAGATAGTTACATCATACTTACACTAGCTGACTATATAAGGGGCTCAGATAGTTACATCATACTTACACTGGCTGCCTATAGAAAGGGCTCAGATAGTTACATCATACTTACACCGGCTGACTATATAAAGGGCTCAGATAGTTACATCATACTTACAATGGCTGACTATATAAAGGGCTCAGATAGTTACATCATACTTACACTGGTTGACTATATAAGGGGCTCAGATAGTTACATCATACTTACACTGGCTGGCTATATAAAGGGCTCAGATAGTTACATCATACTTACACTGGCTGCCTATATAAGGGGCTCAGATAGTTACATCATACTTACACTGGCTGACTATAGAAAGGGCTCAGATAGTTACATCATACTTACACTGGCTATATAGTTACATCATACTTACACTGGCTGACTATATAAGGGGCTCAGATAGTTACATCATACTTATACTGGCTGCCTATATAAAGGGCTCAGATAGTTACATCAAACTTACACCTATATAAAGGGCTCAGATAGTTACATCATACTTACACTAGCTGGCTATATAAAGGGCTCAGATAGTTACATCATACTAACACTGGCTGATTATATAAAGGGCTCAGATAGTTACATCATACTTAAACTGGCTGGCTATATAAAGGACTCATGGATTGAGGAGTCCTTGCTGAAGCATAAAGCGTCATATGACAGTATCATGGAAGATGAGTGTACAAATATTTCAAGTGTGGAAGAGCTGTCCCTTTACTGTCGCTGGGAGGAAGGTGGTTTTCCAGAGGAGCATTTCCTGGAGATCACCCCCTTGCAGAAAGCTGATGCACAGAGCATCTATTCATCTTTAATTGAATGTTTGGAACAGAAAAAAAATTCTCAAGTGAGCAGAATTGTGGAGATGAGATTTGAAGGATCAAGTACATTTTTAGGAAAGATAATTGTGGTCTCAGACTTGCATCAAGACCCTCACACTTCATGCCCTGTTCATGCACTGCCACTTGTTACAGTTGACTGGTGTCCAAGCTGCTAATTCCACTGCAGGAATAAGAATAAAGTATGTTTATACAACATTCGTGTCTCTGGGTATATCTCAGCGTGTACTTGATATGCCAGAATTGAAGGTTATCAAGCCTTCAGATACTCGCTGGTTGGACATGAGAAGAGTGTAAAGACAGTAAAAGTAAGCTAGTCTGCGATCCATGATAGTGCACATGAGCCAGAAGCTTTCACTGAGCAGACAACAATTGCAGCGATGTTCTTGCTTGACTACGCACTTCCACAAGCAACAGAACTCAATAGAACACTCCAGTCAGAACATTTGGACTTGTCCATCATATCCCGTGTTGTCGATGCAACCCTCCACATGTTGAATGATGCAATCCTACCAGCAGCAAATTGGATCCTAGAGTTTTTGGGGATGAAAGTGAGAACCTGGCAGAGCAACTGGAACAAAAATTAGAGCAGGCGTCAGGAAAAAGTAGCAAAAGCATTCATCATCTAAAAGATGACTTCTTCTGGAGATGTATTATCAGCACTGAGCACCTTTGATTCAAAGAAAGTGCCAAGTGTGGACTCAACCACTTCTCCTAAGAAAAATTGTAATGCACTCCTTGCACCAGAAACAAGCGCAGATATATGGAACAGAAATGGAAGAAGAGATGTTTAAGTTGACCATGACATGTCTTGCTTCATTAACCTATGACCTCTGTATATATGTGCGTAGTCACGTTCCAGTATAAAAATTGGCTACTTATATCTAAGCTCTTGGGGTGTGTGTGGGGGGGGGGGGTTGGGGGGAGATTCTAGCAAGGTGAGGAGAATGCTCACCTCCCACACCCTCTCCCTGAATGAAGTCATTGACCTCAGAGTTTGTTTTGTGTGTGTTGTTGCATCATCTTAGGAGCTGCCATTTTGAAGATCCAGCATGTGAAGCCTGGTCACCAAGGTGTTTACACTTGCATCATGGCAGACTTGAAGAAGGGAAAGAGACGCTTCAACTCCATGATTTTAAACGTCACACAGAGAGGTACTACCACTACTCTGTGCTATACCTTACCAGGGTTTCATCCAGGACGGGGGTGGGGAGGAATTGAATCCCAGGGGGAATTTTCACTGATACCAATGTTCAAATGCAAGTTGACGGTATAGAACTTCTATTTTACAGCTATGGACACTAGCCTGGGACTCGTGTGAATGATCAAGGACTAGTAGTGAGCGTTATTGTAACTATATAGAGAAAAGAGAAATGGTTGGTACAGTAAGTGTGCACCAACACAGTAACAACTGTTATTGTTAACTCTATTTTTCAGTTCACCACAATGAAGGTCATTTCTTCACTGTGATAGTGAATTACAAAAGCCATCTTCGTGGCTTCATTGCCTTTCACAAAGCCAGCACAGCATCAAAGTCCACTTCAGGAAGTGGTCCCCCTTTGATGGCTATGGTCATCAGCTTGGACAGTGATGCTGGAAGCAGTCGATTACGAAGTCGATCCTTGATCTGCTTCATGTCACTAAAGGACCACTCAACAGTTGCAGTGGACACATGAAGTACCACGGCTATGGAGAGCAGAATCTTGATGTTGGGAAAGGTCACACACTCTGCCTCACTTCTCAGGAACAGTGTTACAAGTTCCTTCAATGACAACCCTCCACCTCCTCAAAGATGACCAATTTGAAAGCTTTCCACTCTAGTCTTGTCTCTGGTTTATCAGCATCTGCCAGAGTTGAGAAGACTTCTCTCTCAATCTCTGTTGTCTCTCAATAGAATTCTAGGACCTTCACCAATTCTGCAGTGCCATACATGTATTAGTGCAGTTGCTGTACACCTGTTGGGCATTTCTGTGGGTCAAAGATGCTGAAAGCAGGCAAGAGGCCCAAGGCATCTTTGAAACAACAGCTGATTTGCCTGCTGACCTCTGCCAGGTATGGCTACAGCATATTCTTATTGAAATTCCCTCTTGCTGCCTCCAGATCTAGAACACCAATTGCAAGGTCTGCTACTGCTGTGGACAGGTACTCCTGATCATTGGGATGTTCCTTGATCTGCTGCAGGTACTACTGGCCAGAGGTCAGCTGGCTGGCTACAGCTACAAGAGTGAAGTCTGCTCTCTTAGCCTGGGGCTCTACCAGTCAATACAGGAAGGACATCAGCTAGCATCATCAGGTTTGCCACAAAGTTGTATGTCTTTATAATCTTCAGCATTCCAAATGCTTCTGGCTCTCCAGTATCCTCGTGGATGTGCTCAAGTGTATCTATCAGTGGCCTCAAGGAGCACCTGATTACTCCTTATAGACCTGTTATGTGCCAGCCAGCGGGTATCACTTGGCTTGATCATCTTTAGTTGGGGGTGGTTGTTGAGTGACTGCATCTCCTTCAGTGCAGAAAACTTCTTTGCAGAGTAGTGGAACATATTCCAAACAGACATCAGTGTTGAAAGACTTTCTTCAGACTTGGCAGGCATCTAGCAGCTGAAACACAGCACAGCTGCATAATATGTGCCCTACAGTGCACAAACAATGCTCATGGGTGCCAGTGTACGGATACACATTTGGACTCCATTCTTCGTGCCTGACAAGGTACAGCAGGCCCGTCATATCCCTGTCCTCTCAGTTTCCCAGTATCAATGCCACTGTCCGCTAGGAAAGCTTTCAGTGCAGCAAACTTTCAGTGCAGCAAATATTGAAGCATCACATGCAGAAAGGCTGACAAGTCCCAGGAAATGTTCCACTGGTGAACCAGAACTATCAACCATCTGACGCAGATTGAAAGCTCCTCAGTTGTTGCTTATCTGTCGACTCATCGGACAGTTTTGAACAGAGTGCAGCTTCTTTAAGAGATTTAGGGATACCTTGTTGGATCCACAGGCTGATGGTATCAAGATACATTTACTCAAGTTAGGGCCACAGTAGTTGGAGCTGTATCTAAATGTTTCCTCGCTTCATCATCACCGTTCTCCACCATAAACTGATCTCCACCATAAACTGAACCACGTCATCTATTTTCTGTTTACACAAAAAGTACATGATCCTCAACAACTTCTTGATCACTACACCTTCTTGATCACTACAACTTCTTGATCACTACACCTTCTTGATCCTCAACAACTTCTTGATCACTACACCTTCTTGATCACTACAACTTCTTGATCACTACACCTTCTTGATCACTACACCTTCTTGATCACTACACCTTCTTGATCACTACATCTTCTTGATCACTACACCTTCTTGATCACTACAACTTCTTGATCACTACACCTTCTTGATCACTACACCTTCTTGATCACTACACCTTCTTGATCACTACACCTTCTTGATCCTCAACAACTTCTTGATCACTACACCTTCTTGATCAGTACACCTTCTTGATCACTACACCTTCTTGATCACTACACCTTCTTGATCACTACAACTTCTTGATCACTACACCTTCTTGATCACTACATCTTCTTGATCACTACACCTTCTTGATCACTACAACTTCTTGATCACTACACCTTCTTGATCACTACACCTTCTTGATCACTACACCTTCTTGATCACTACACCTTCTTGATCACTACAACTTCTTGATCACTACACCTTCTTGATCACTACATGGTTTCTTGCTTCATCTGTTCATCGTTCCCCTGCTTGAGCTGAAAGATTACAGTTCCTTCAGCTTGGGTTTCTTTCTCTGCCTCTACTTTGGCTTTTGGGTCATTCCATGCCAAATCACCCAAAATCCAGAACTCTTCCCGAGTGACCATGTTGGATCGCAATGAAATTTTACTCAAGTGTACATCTATAGAAATGATGGCCACATGCAAAATTATGGTTATTATTTACGATTTTATGGCCAATTTAAGACGGGAGGATTTGAACAATTTTCGCACTAACGACGCCGGCGAGTCATTTTGGAGCTTTTTCAAATGCAAATATCTTTTGTTATTTTGCAGATATGGAGCTGGAATCTTCTGTTATAACTAATTCATACCTGGGGAGTCTGAATCTGAACTCCTTTCTTGTTTATCTGTGATAGTTACAGAGATAGATACAGGCATTTTATTCATTCCGAATAGGTTTTTTCCATATTTCAGTGCACCACTACACCTGACCATTCATCACAGACACAAAATGTAATTTGATGTGAAAGTAGGTTCATATAGGAGATTCTGCAAAAGAAACTCAACTGCATGAAGTGCATAGTTCAGATGTGGCAAGGGTCCAAATATGGGTCAAAAACAGAAAATACGAAAATTAGGCCCCCGTACCAGGGGCAGTTTGACCATGTGGGCAATTACCTGGCACAATGAGCTTTTAGTATGTTTAACATACATGTGTTACCTGTATATGTACCAAGTTTTGACTACGTTTCTCAATTGCATCATCTTAAATGTATTTCCTATTCGTACCCTTTTATATTTATACCATCGACATTTATATGTGAAAAGATGATGCAATAATGCATCATCATATGGGAATACATATTGCATCAGCTTCTGGAAATTATTGCATCAGCTATATACTGGAAATTGTTGCATCAGCTTCTAGCTGGAAATTATTGCATCAGCTTCTAGGAATATAATTAAATTGCCTAAGCTGATGCAATGTGTATTCCCTGATGATGCATTATTGCATTATCTTTTCATAATAATATTATATAAAGACAAAGAGCGGTTAAGACAGAACAGTAACGTTGTGACTTTAATGTCAATAAACATGGCTTCAAGCAGTTCACCCATAGATTGTAAAATAGGACAGTGTAAGAAGGAGCACTACCACAAGTTGTCCTGCAGGAAAAAAGGACTTGTCAATATTTTAGAGTTAAAACAAAAGGATCGGGAACTGCTGCAGTGGAGGTGTGGAATTTCCTTAGCTGACCAGGACCAAGTTTGTCTTCATCATGAAAAAGTGTATTTGTCACGTTACGAAAGCTTACAGAAGTATTGCTGTGACCCATTTTCTGTTCACAAGAAACATGTAACAAGCAAGTTAAATTATCAGAGTGTGTATTACATGCGACCTTTCAAGTTGATGTCTCAGAACCCCTCTATTTTGAAAATTGGCAACTACTTTTATGAAGTGAAGTTATCGGTTCTTGCATAGTTTCTTGCAAAGAAGCTCAAGTGTAGCTCAGCAATATGTTTAAGGCTCCATCACATAATAAAAAGTGTGTGTGTATATATATATATATTATGTTAGACTAAACTATACCTTACTCTATGCCTTAAAGAATCATTAAGGCTGTTGATGAGAGGAGAGCCCTCAAGTTCAATTTGAAACTTGGCCAGAAGCTATGTCCAGATGTTATAGCAAAGACGATGACATACAACATGGTGATATAGAAATACCTGATGAGGACAAAATGTCTGATGAGGACTATATGGAAACTTCATTTGACTCCCTCAAACGAACTGCTGAGGCTTTGGACTGTACTCCCATTAAAACCTCTGTTAGTAAGCGAGATAGGCCATCTTACGGCAAAAGAAAAGTGAATCAGCATAACACAGCATTCAAGGCAGACTTATCAGTGGACGAACTAGAATCCACAGGTAGTGACGGTGACACAGAGACCTTGATAGACTGATTATCCTTCTTAAAGACAAAGTCAAAGTTGTCACCAAGCAGGAAAAGATCAGGCTATTGACACTTGCACCAGAAAGTTGGACTCGGCATAAGATCATGCAGGAATTTGATGTAACAGAACATTTGGTGAAACGAGTAAGAAAATTTAAGAAAGAGAAAGGTATCTTAGCTGATCCAGACACAAAGAGAGGGAGGGCTCTTTCTCAGGCAGTGATTGAAAGGGTGGTGGACTTTTATCAATCTGATGAATATTCCCGAATGTGCCCTGGCAAGAAGGAATATGTAACCATAGCAATAAAAAGTATAAACAAAAACGGCTAATACTAGTCAATCTCAAAGAACTTTACCTTGAGTACACTAAGAAAAACACACATGATAAGGTTGGATTCTCTAAATTTTGTGAATTTAGACCCAAATGGTGCCTTCCAGTAACTGCTTCAGGGATGCATTCCGTCTGTGTGTGTGAGCATCACCAAAATGTCAAACTTTTAACAGCTGTCATGCCAGGAAATGAGGACTACAAAGAAATCCTGGGGAAAATAGTGTGCAGTGCAGAAAACCGCAATTGCATGCTCCATCTTTGTGAATCATGCCCAGGAAAGCATGCCATTGAAGACTATTTAACTGATTTGTTTGCCTCACAGGATTTTGACTCTGATGATCCCATTCAGTACAAGCAGTGGGTTCACACTGACAGGACCACCCTTGTATGTCTCACAGTATCTACTCATAAGTTTATTCAGCTAGCCAGTGATGCATTTGATGGTCTCCGTCAGCATCACTTCATAGCAAAGGCACAGTCAAACTACATAAGCAAGTTGAAGGAAGATCTTGTTCCAGACGAGGCTGTTGTGTTGTTGGACTTTGCAGAAAACTACAGCTTCATAATACAAGATGCTGTACATGGGACAATTCGCAAGCCACACTTCACCCTTTTGTCATCTATCACACATCTGAGGGACAGTTAAAGTGCTTGAATATTTGTATTGTTTCTGATTGCCTTAAGCATGACACCGTCATCTTCCATGCATTTATTTCGGCCATGGTATCTCACCTAAAGACTACACTACCATCCATTAAGAAAATTATATATTTTAGTGATGGAGCAGCTAGCCAGTATAAAAATTTCAAGAACTTTACTAATTTATGTTACCATAAAAATGACCATGGACTTGATGCAGAATGGAATTTTTTTGCAACAAGCCATGGCAAAAGCCCCTGTGATGGCATTGGAGGTACAGTGAAGCGCCTAGTGGCTCGTGCCAGCTTGCAGGCAACGGTGGCCAACCAGATCTTGACAGCAACTCAGATGTTCAACTGGGCATCTCAACACATTGAAGGAGTTATGTTTTTCTTTGTGTCTGCTGAAGATGTTGCAGACAATTCAGTAAAGTTCGATTTACCTTCACGTTTTGCAGCAGCCAAAACAGTTACTGGTACGCGTTCTTATCATTCCTTCATTCCCATCTGTAAAGCAGAGATGAAGATGAAACGAATCTCTGCTGACAGTGATTTCACAATGGTCACTTTTGGTGGTAAGCAGTCACAATCATCACTTTCCAGTAAACTGCCCAATTCTCAACACCATCAGTTGCAGCCTGGACAGTGTCTTGCATGCATATATGACAAGGAATGGTTTGTTGGTTGCGTTGTTGAAAGATCTGATTGAGAAAATGATGTGCTCATTAATTTCATGAAACGCTACAGTACACAGGACTTCTCTCTTGGCCTCCAACTTCACGGAAAGATCAATGCTGGGTTCCATTTGAACATGTTATATGTTTGATTGACGCTCCTGAACTGCAAGGACATGGTGCTAGATCATATATCCAGTATAATAGTGCAAATTGAACAAAAATTACCAGCATTTTTGTGAATACTTTTAATGTGATTATGCATTTGCGAGCATACCCTAAACAGTTATTCATTTTGTGGGTACATGTGATACTTTCATTTCGAGCAACTTATTAATGAAAAATAGTTCATTTTGATTCTGAAAGTATTGTGGTTTGGTGGAAAAACTTAATTGCCGAGCCCCGGAAACGGGGAAGGGGTATAAATAGGAAATAAATTTAAGATGATGCAATTGAGAAACGTAGTCAAAACTTGGTACATATACAGGTAACACATGTATGTTAAACATACTAAAAGCCAGGTAATTAATTGCCCACATGGTCAAACTGCCCCTGGTACAGGGTCGTAATTTTTGTATTTTCTGTTTTTGACCCATATTTGGACCCTTGCCACACCTGAACTATGCACTACATGCAGATGAGTTTTCTTTTGCAGAAGCTCCTATATGAACATACTTCAAATCAAATGACATTTTGTGTCTGTGATGAATGGTCAGGTGGTAGTGGTGCACTGAAATATGGAAAAAACCTATTCGGAATGAATAAAATGCCAATTTCAGGTGTATCTATCTCTGTAACTATCATAGATAAACAAGAAAGGAGTTCAGACAGACTCCCCAGGTATGAATTAGTTATAACAGAAGATTTCAGCTCCATATCTGCAAAATAACAAAAGATATTTGCATTTGAAAAAGCTCCAAAATGACTCGCCGGCGTCGTTAGTGCGAAAATTGTTCAAATCCTCCCGTCTTAAATTGGCCATAAAATCGTAAATAATAACCATAATTTTGCATGTGGCCATCATTTATATAGATGTACACGTGAGTAAAATTTCATTGCAATCTGAGATGGTCGCCCGGTGAGTTGGCATGAAATGACCCTTTTGCTACCTTGTGCCATGCTGAAGCTTTCATTTTATCCAGTGCATTTTTCCAGCTGGAGACTGGGGGAGAAATCAAAGCTCCCTGTCTGTGCTTCAGTACTTCCCTATCCTCCTTGTATATATGGAAACAGCATCCCATTGGTCACAGAGTTGTAACTTATCCACAAGTACTTCTCTTGCCAGTGTGGCTGGAACTTCAGCTTCAGCTTCTTTCTCATACCAGCACCTTAACTGGACGAGCTGACAGTGAAGTTGATGTAACAGCAGAAGTGGACTGCAGTGTTGGATTCTCTGACCTATCATTGCCAACATCCTTGGCCTCCTGGTTGTTCTTTGGTGTGGATGACTCTGAGTCCTCTCCAAGCCTGGGAACTTGACTGACAGCAGTAGAAACTTAGTCATGAGAGTCAATAGAGTCATGCAGTGTATGTTTCTTCTGATAATGATGATGAATGACAACTTGATGATGACTGGAAGTGCAGTGGCAGGCTCAGGCTATTTGACTTGACTGTGGACAATCCCCAGGGCTAACCTAAATAGAGAATTTTTTAATGGCTTCCAAGCTCAGGTTCTTTTTAGAAACTGACTTCATCATTCAATCAAGTCAGTATACTGGCATAATCCCCCCCCACCCCCCCACCCCAAATCATGTAATGTGTGGGTGGCTGAACAGCACAGACTAATCTATCTGCATACCGTTTCTGCTGAACCGCCCCAGTTAAAAAATCCTGGATGAAACCCTGCTTATATTTCCATGACTACCATGCACTAGCCTAAAATGCACTACCATGCACTAGCCCACACTACCATGCACTAGCCCACACTACCATGCACTAATGCACACTACCATGCACTAGCCCACACTACCATGCACTAGCCTAAACTATCATGCACTAGCCAACACTACCATGCACTAGCCCACACTATCATGCACTACCCACACTACCATGCACTAATGCACACTACCATGCACTAGCCTACACTATCATGCACTAGCCTACACTACCATGCACTAGCCAACACTGCCATGCACTAGCCCACACTGCCATGCACTAGCCTACACTACCATGCACTAGCCCACACTGCCATGCACTAGCCCACACTGCCATGCACTAGCCTACACTACCATGCACTAGCCTACACTATCATGCACTAGCCTACACTACCATGCACTAGCCAACACTACCATGCACTAGCCTACACTACCATGCACTAGCCCACACTGCCATGCACTAGCCAACACTACCATGCACTAGCCTACACTACCATGCACTAGCCTACACTACCATGCACTAGCCAACACTACCATGCACTAGCCTACACTACCATGCACTAGCCAACACTACCATGCACTAGCCAACACTACTATGCACTAGCCTACACTACCATGCACTAGCCAACACTACCATGCACTAGCCAACACTAGCCAACACTACCATGCACTAGCCAACACTACCATGCACTAGCCAACACTACCATGCACTAGCCTACACTACCATGCACCAGCCTACACTACCATGCACTAGCCTACACTACCATGCACTAGCCCACACTACCATGCACTAGTCTACACTATCATGCACTAGCCTACACTGCCATGCACTAGCACACTACTATGCACTAGCCAACACTATCATGCACTAGTCCACACTGCCATGCACTAGCCTCCACTACCATGCACTAGCCTACACTACCATGCACTAGCCAACACTACCATGCACTAGCCAACACTACCATGTACTAGTCCACACTACCATGCACTAGCCCACACTGCCCACACTGCCCACACTATCCAAAAAGTACTGTCTCTGTATCCCCCCCCCCCCCCCCCCCCCCAATGAAGGTCAATTTTTAAATATATCTCAAACTTATAAAAAACCCTTTATTTCCTCTAACTAAACTTCTGAAACACCGGCAGGCGTATTCCATAACTTTGAAGAGGGTTACCTCTTCAAAGGTTCACAGTTCGCACATTTAGAAAATTTAACACAACTTAGGTTCCACTTCAGTTGTTGGACAATACTTGAGCTACCCACAAACAAGTTGCATCCCTATTGATCATCGATCTTGGCGAGTGCTTCGCAGGGGTCGTATTGAAAGACCTCAACTAGTTTTCTTCCATTCAACCAATAATGTCCCTGCCCCCTCATAATACATATCAATTCAAATCCTATAAAAAGTTCCAGCTTTTGCTAACAAAATTATATTCATAAGTTGATATAATAATATTCATAAGTTGATATAATAATATTCATACGTTGATATAATAATATTCATAAGTTGATATAATATAGTGACAGGCCTTAGAAAACACAATGAAGTCTCTTCTTGAGAGTGGATATGAACTCGTCAAGCTCTTGTGCCGGATACCTGTAGGATAGGAACAAATGAGGCTAGCGTCAGAACTTAGGTTAGCCATGCTACCTACCATCCTTATCTTCTTTCAACATAGCACTGGAGTTGCATGTGAAGGCCATGGCTACTACGAATACCATACATATGTTCCTCTAATAGGAACCACGGTTACTTTATCTCCATCTGATCTAACTGCAGTTACATTTGGAAGGTTGCGGTTGTGAAGGAAGTAAGTTCTTGTTTGGAGGAAACTAATCCTTTGTGTCCCTGTGGCTCAATGGTCGAGTATCTGCCTGGAAAGCAGAGTTCAAGGGTTCAAGCCCTGCTGGTGCCCAGATCAGATTTCTGTCCAGTTCTCTTCAGTTCTATGTTTATATAATGAGCAATTATTTGCCGTGTCTTATTCCTATCAGCCTCCACCTTGAGGCAGGTCCCTAACAGGAAATACGTACCTCTAGTCCTAGCAGCTGCTATTGGTCTGGTTTTACCCGTTTTACCCGCCCAGAACAACAATACAGGTGAAAAATTACCGATTAGCATTGTATGACGTACATGGAGAGCTTCGGACTTGATCGTAGACACAAATATCATGCCCTAAAATTGTTTGGTATTAACATGCAGTAAGTGGTTCGTTTAAGCCATACTCCTGCAAGTAGGAGCCAGGTACTTGCCAAGCCATGTTTCTCTACTGCTATTTTAGTTCTGGACAAAACTTCAGAGCCTCCATATCCTCTAGTGGCTCACCGTCAAAAGTAGTGCCATCACCATCAATGAGAAATTGGAAGAAGAGGAGAGCGTGGTGTCACTGTACGCTACAATGCTGGGAGGTTTCCAGACCCCTATATAGAAGGAAAGTAGCTTCGTATGTGGAGAAATGCATACAGCACTAAGCTAGAGAAGATTTGGTTGCAGCAATCCTTGCAACTTTATACCATCCAAAATACACTGTATGCTATGCACTAACCAGTCAAGTACCTTTTTTAAAAATTAAAGCCTCTACGTCACTACAATAATCAACTTGAAATTGTATTCTCTCGACGTTTCAACTAGATGCTCTAGCTTTTATCAGGAATAATGAGATGCTAAGACCGCATGCTGGGTGCTAGCTATCCACCACGTGATACCAATCACACCTCGTCACATGCGTCCAGCAGGTAGACCACATGTGGAAAAGAAAAAAAGGGGGAGGGAAAAAAAATGGGAAGAAGAGAAAAAAAAGAAGGAAAATATATATATAATAATAATAATAATAATAATAATAATAATAATAATAATAATAATAATAATAATAATAATAATAATAATAATAATAATAATAATAATAATATAGTAATATAGTAGTAGTAGTAATAATAATAATAATAACAACAACAACAATAATAATAATAATAATAATAGTAAATTAATAATAGTAAATTAATAAATAAATAAAATTATAAAAAAATTAACAAACGAACAAACAAAAATAAAAAACAAATAAATATATAATAAATAAATAAAACTGTTTATATATATAATAATAATTAATAATAAATGTAAAATAATAATAAAAAAATAAAATAAATATATCACCTACTTCACTGTTGGCTCTAACCTCTATTATGGAGTACCTACTTCGCTGTTGGTCTATTTGTTAAGCACCTACTTCACTGTTGGCTCTAGCCTCTATTTGTTCAGCACCTACTTCACTGCTGGTTCTAGCCTCTATTTGTTAAGCACCTACTTCAGTGTTGGCTCTAGCCTCTATTTGTTAAGCACCTACTTCACTGTTGGCTCTAGCCTCTATTTGTTAACCACCTACTTCAGTGTTGGTTCTAGCCTCTATTTGTTAACCACCTACTTCACTGTTGGCTCTAGCCTCTATTTGTTAACCACCTACTTCAGTGTTGGTTCTAGCCTCTATTTGTTAAGCACCTAATTCACTGTTGGTTCTAGCCTCTATTTGTTAACCACCTACTTCACTGTTGGCTCTAGCCTCTATTTGTTAAGCACCTACTTCACTGCTGGCTCTAGCCTCTATTTGTTAAGCACCTACTTCACTGTTGGCTCTAGCCTCTATTTGTTAAGCACCTACTTCACTGTTGGCTCTAGCCTCTATTTGTTAACCACCTACTTCACTGTTGGTTCTAGCCTCTATTTGCCTACTTCACTGTTGGCTCTAGCCTCTATTTGTTCAGCACCTACTTCACTGCTGGTTCTAGCCTCTATTTGCCTACTTCACTGTTGGCTCTAGCCTCTATTTGTTCAGCACCTACTTCACTGCTGGTTCTAACCTCTATTTGTTAAACACCTACTTCAGTGTTGGCTCTAGCCTCTATTTGTTGAGCCCCTACTTCACTGTTGGCTCTAGCCTCTATTTGTTAAGCACCTATTTCACTACTGGTTCTAGCCTCTATTTGTTAAGAACCTACTTCACTGTTGGCGCTAGCCTCTATTTGTTAAGCACCTACTTCACTGTTGGTTCTAGCCTCTATTTGTTCAGCACATACTTCACTGTTGGATCTGGCCTCTATTTTTAAGCACTTACTTCACTGCTGGCTCTAGCCTCTATTTGTTAAGCACCTACTTCACTGTTGGTTCTAGCCTCTATTTGTTAAGCACCTACTTCACTGTTGTTTCTAGCCTCTATTTGTTAAGCACTTACTTCACTGCTGGTTCCAGCCTCTATTTGTTAAGCACCTACTTCACTGTTGGCGCTAGCCTCTATTTGTTAAACACCTACTTCACTGTTGGTTCTAACCTCCTACTTCACTGTTGGCTCTAGCCTCTATTTGTTAAGCACCTACTTCACTGCTGGTTTTAGCCTCTATTTGTTAAGCACCTACTTCACTGTTGGCTCTAGCCTCTATTTGTTAAGCACCTACTTCACTGCTGGTTCTAGCCTCTATTTGTTAACCACCTACTTCACTGTTGGTTCTAGCCTCTATTTGTTAAGCACCTACTTCACTGTTGGCTCTACTCTATTAGTTAAGCACCTACTTCACTGTTGGCTCTAGCCTCTATTTGTTAAGCACCTAATTCACTGTTGGTTCTAACCTCCTACTTCACTATTGGTTCTAGCCTCTATTTGTTAAGCACCTACTTCACTGTTGGTGGTTCTAGCCTCTATTTGTTAAGCACCTACTTCGCTGTTGGTTCTAGCCTCTATTTGTTAACCACCTACTTCACTGTTGGCTCTAGCCTCTATTTGCTATGCACCTACTTCACTGTTGGCTCTAGCCTCTATTTGCTATGCACCTACTTCACTGTTGGTTCTAGCCTCTATTTGTTAAGCACCTACTTCACTGTTGGCTCTAGCCTCTATTTGTTAAGCACCTACTTCACTGCTGGTTCTAGCCTCTAGTAGTTAAGCACCTACTTCACTGTTGGCTCTAGCCTCTATTTGTTAAGCACCTACTTCACTGTTGGTTCTAGCCATTTATTAAGCACCTACTTCACTGTTGGCTTTAGCCTCTATTTGTTAAGCACCTACTTCACTGTTGGCTCTAGCCTCTATTTGTTAAGCACCCTACTTCACTGTTGGCTCTAGCCTCTATTAGTTAAGCACCTACTTCACTGTTGGTTCTAGCCTCTATTTGTTAAGCACTTACTTCACTGTTGGTTCTAGCCATTTATTAAGCACCTACTTCACTGTTGGTTCTAGCCATTTATTAAGCACCTACTTCACTGTTGGCTCTAGCCTCTATTTGTTAAGCACCTACTTCACTGTTGGCTCTAGCCTCTATTTGTTAAGCACCTACTTCACTGTTGGCTCTAGCCTCTATTTGTTAAGCACCTAATTCACTGTTGGTTCTAGCCTCTATTTGTTAACCACCTACTTCACTGTTGGCTCTAGCCTCTATTTGTTAAGCACCTAATTCACTGTTGGTTCTAGCCTCTATTTGTTAACCACCTACTTCACTGTTGGCTCTAGCCTCTATTTGTTAAGCACCTACTTCACTGTTGGCTCTAGCCTCTATTTGTTAACCACCTACTTCACTGTTGGTTCTAGCCTCTATTTGCCTACTTCACTGTTGGCTCTAGCCTCTATTTGTTCAGCACCTACTTCACTGCTGGTTCTAGCCTCTATTTGCCAACTTCACTGTTGGCTCTAGCCTCTATTTGTTCAGTACCTACTTCACTGCTGGTTCTAACCTCTATTTGTTAAACACCTACTTCAGTGTTGGTTCTAGCCTCTATTTGTTAACCACCTACTTCACTGTTGGCTCTAGCCTCTATTTGTTAAGCACCTACTTCACTGTTGGCTCTAGCCTCTATTTGTTAAGCACTTACATCACTGTTGGCGCTAGCCTCTATTTGTTAAGCACCTACTTCACTGTTGGTTCTAACCTCCTACTTCACTGTTGGCTCTAGCCTCTATTTGTTAAGCACCTACTTCACTGCTGGTTTTAGCCTCTATTTGTTAAGCACCTACTTCACTGTTGGCTCTAGCCTCTATTTGTTAAGCACCTACTTCACTGCTGGTTCTAGCCTCTATTTGTTAACCACCTACTTCACTATTGGCTCTAGCCTCTATTTGTTAAGCACCTACTTCACTGTTGGCTCTAGCCTCTATTTGTTAAGCACCTACTTCACTGCTGGTTCTAGCCTCTATTTGTTAACCACCTACTTCACTGTTGGCTCTAGCCTCTATTTGTTAAGCACCTACTTCACTGTTGGCTCTAGCCTCTATTAGTTAAGCACCTACTTCACTGTTGGTTCTAGCCTATATTTGTTAACCACCTACTTCACTGTTGGCTCTAGCCTCTATTTGTTAAGCACCTACTTCACTGTTGGCTCTAGCCTCTATTTGTTAAGCACCTAATTCACTGTTGGTTCTAACCTCCTACTTCACTATTGGTTCTAGCCTCTATTTGTTAAGCACCTACTTCACTGTTGGTTCTAGCCTCTATTTGTTAAGCACCTACTTCGCTGTTGGTTCTAGCCTCTATTTGTTAACCACCTACTTCACGGTTGGCTCTAGCCTCTATTTGCTATGCACCTACTTCACTGTTGGCTCTAGCCATTTATTAAGCACCTACTTCACTGTTGGCTTTAGCCTCTATTTGTTAAGCACCTACTTCACTGTTGGCTCTAGCCTCTATTTGTTAAGCACCTACTTCACTGTTGGTTCTAGCCTCTATTTGTTAAGCACCTACTTCACTGTTGGTTCTAGCCTCTAGTAGTTAAGCACCTACTTCACTGTTGGTTCTAGCCTCTATTTGTTAAGCACCTACTTCACTGTTGGCTCTAGCCTCTATTTGTTAAGCACCTACTTCACTGTTGGCTCTAGCCTCTATTTGTTAAGCACCCTACTTCACTGTTGGCTCTAGCCTCTATTAGTTAAGCACCTAATTCACTGCTGGTTCTAGCCTCTATTTGTTAAGCACCCTACTTCACTGTTGGCTCTAGCCTCTATTTGTTAAGCACCTACTTCACTGTTGGTTC
Organism: Cladorhizidae sp. MBARI D1340-BT2; assembly: GCA_028752905.1. NCBI lineage: Eukaryota > Metazoa > Porifera > Demospongiae > Poecilosclerida > Cladorhizidae > Cladorhizidae sp. MBARI D1340-BT2. Next base: position 1,341,924 of record JAQNBH010000002.1, on the reverse strand, counting down.
TAGCCTCTATTTGTTAAGCACTTACTTCACTGTTGGTTCTAGCTATTTATTAAGCACCTACTTCACTGTTGGTTCTAGCCATTTATTAAGCACCTACTTCACTGTTGGTTCTAGCCTCTATTTGTTGAGCCCCTACTTCACTGTTGGCTCTAGCCTCTATTTGTTAAGCACCTACTTCACTGTTGGCTCTAGCCTCTATTTGTTAACCACCTACTTCACTGTTGGTTCTAGCCTCTATTTGCCTACTTCACTGTTGGCTCTAGCCTCTATTTGTTCAGCACCTACTTCACTGCTGGTTCTAGCCTCTATTTGCCTACTTCACTGTTGGCTCTAGCCTCTATTTGTTCAGCACCTACTTCACTGCTGGTTCTAACCTCTATTTGTTAAACACCTACTTCAGTGTTGGTTCTAGCCTCTATTTGTTAACCACCTACTTCACTGTTGGCTCTAGCCTCTATTTGCTATCCACCTACTTCACTGTTGGTTCTAGCCTCTATTTGTTAAGCACCTACTTCACTGTTGGCTCTAGCCTCTAATTGTTAAGCACCTACTTCACTGTTGGCGCTAGCCTCTATTTGTTGAGCCCCTACTTCACTGTTGGTTCTAGCCTCTATTTGCCTACTTCACTGTTGGCTCTAGCCTCTATTTGTTCAGCACCTACTTCACTGCTGGTTCTAACCTCTATTTGTTAAACACCTACTTCAGTGTTGGCTCTAGCCTCTATTTGTTGAGCCCCTACTTCACTGTTGGTTCTAGCCTCTTTTTGTTAAGCACCTACTTCACTGTTGGCGCTAGCCTCTATTTGTTAAGCACCTACTTAACTGTTGGTTCTAGCCTCTATTTGTTAAGCACCTACTTCACTGTTGGTTCTAGCCTCTATTTGTTAAGTACCTACTTCACTCTTGGCGCTAGCCTCTATTTGTTAAGCACCTACTTCACTGTTGGTTCTAGCCTCTATTTGTTCAGCACATACTTCACTGTTGGATCTGGCCTCTATTTTTAAGCACTTACTTCACTGCTGGCTCTAGCCTCTATTTGTTAAGCACCTACTTCACTGTTGGTTCTAGCCTCTATTTGTTAAGCACCTACTTCACTGTTGGTTCTAGCCTCTATTTGTTAAGCACCTACTTCACTGTTGTTTCTAGCCTCTATTTGTTAAGCACTTACTTCACTGCTGGTTCCAGCCTCTATTTGTTAAGCACCTACTTCACTGTTGGCGCTAGCCTCTATTTGTTAAGCACCTACTTCACTGTTGGTTCTAACCTCCTACTTCACTGTTGGCTCTAGCCTCTATTTGTTAAGCACCTACTTCACTGCTGGTTTTAGCCTCTATTTGTTAAGCACCTACTTCACTGTTGGCTCTAGCCTTTATTTGTTAAGCACCTACTTCACTGTTGGTTCTAGCCTCTATTTGTTAAGCACCTACTTCACTGTTGGCTCTAGCCTCTATTTGTTAAGCACCTACTTCACTGTTGGCTCTAGCCTCTATTTGTTAAGCACCCTACTTCACTGTTGGCTCTAGCCTCTATTAGTTAAGCACCTAATTCACTGCTGGTTCTAGCCTCTATTTGTTAAGCACCCTACTTCACTGTTGGCTCTAGCCTCTATTTGTTAAGCACCTACTTCACTGTTGGTTCTAGCCTCTATTTGTTAAGCACTTACTTCACTGTTGGTTCTAGCTATTTATTAAGCACCTACTTCACTGTTGGTTCTAGCCATTTATTAAGCACCTACTTCACTGTTGGTTCTAGCCTCTATTTGTTGAGCCCCTACTTCACTGTTGGCTCTAGCCTCTATTTGTTAAGCACCTACTTCACTGTTGGCTCTAGCCTCTATTTGTTAACCACCTACTTCACTGTTGGTTCTAGCCTCTATTTGCCTACTTCACTGTTGGCTCTAGCCTCTATTTGTTCAGCACCTACTTCACTGCTGGTTCTAACCTCTATTTGTTAAACACCTACTTCAGTGTTGGTTCTAGCCTCTATTTGTTAACCACCTACTTCACTGTTGGCTCTAGCCTCTATTTGCTATGCACCTACTTCACTGTTGGTTCTAGCCTCTATTTGTTAAGCACCTACTTCACTGTTGGCTCTAGCCTCTAATTGTTAAGCACCTACTTCACTGTTGGCGCTAGCCTCTATTTGTTGAGCCCCTACTTCACTGTTGGTTCTAGCCTCTATTTGCCTACTTCACTGTTGGCTCTAGCCTCTATTTGTTCAGCACCTACTTCACTGCTGGTTCTAACCTCTATTTGTTAAGCACCTACTTCACTCTTGGCGCTAGCCTCTATTTGTTAAGCACCTACTTCACTGTTGGTTCTAGCCTCTATTTGTTCAGCACATACTTCACTGTTGGTTCTAGCCTCTATTTGTTAAGCACCTACTTCACTGTTGGTTCTAGCCTCTATTTGTTAAGCACCTACTTCACTGTTGTTTCTAGCCTCTATTTGTTAAGCACTTACTTCACTGCTGGTTCCAGCCTCTATTTGTTAAGCACCTACTTCACTGTTGGCGCTAGCCTCTATTTGTTAAGCACCTACTTCACTGTTGGTTCTAACCTCCTACTTCACTGTTGGCTCTAGCCTCTATTTGTTAAGCACCTACTTCACTGCTGGTTTTAGCCTCTATTTGTTAAGCACCTACTTCACTGTTGGCTCTAGCCTTTATTTGTTAAGCACCTACTTCACTGTTGGCTCTAGCCTCTATTTGTTAAGCACCTACTTCACTGTTGGTTCTAGCCTCTATTTGTTAAGCACCTACTTCACTGTTGGTTCTAGCCTCTATTTGTTAACCACCTACTTCACTGTTGGCTCTAGCCTCTATTTGTTAAGCACCTACTTCACTGTTGGCTCTAGCCTCTATTTGTTAAGCACCTACTTCAGTGTTGGCTCTAGCCTCTATTTGTTAAGCACCTACTTCACTGTTGGTTCTAGCCTCTATTAGTTAAGCACCTACTTCACTGTTGGCTCTAGCCTCTATTTGTTAAGCACCTAATTCACTGTTGGTTCTAACCTCCTACTTCACTATTGGTTCTAGCCTCTATTTGTTAAGCACCTACTTCACTGTTGGTTCTAGCCTCTATTTGTTAACCCACTCACCGTCATAAGCGTATATATACGTCCAAACCACATAATTATCGGTGAAAAATCATTAAAAAATCAATCGTTCGGTTGTAAATTAAGATATGAATATAAAAAAATAGCTCAATTCTTGCTCTACGTACGTGCCGAATATAAGAGCCGTACGGGTTCGGTAACTAAGGTAAAGTAAAATTGAAATCACTGACCGTTCATAAGTTGGAAATGACGGTCAGACTAACTTTAGACCAAGTTCTTTCTAGGATTCAAGACGACGACTACGTCCTATCAGAGGACGAAAGTAGCAGCGAGGAAGGTGAAGTAATCTATTCCTAACTTGGGAAGAGTAGCATTGATCCTGAAATTGTGCTATCGATGGGTGGGAGATACTTTTTGGACAATTTTCTGGCGAGAGCAGTGCCGCTCGATAGTCTGTTTGGGCGGAGGAGAGTCTAGCAGTGACGAAGAAGACTATGCCAGTGAGTTTTGTTTACTTGCTAGCTAAATAGCTAGCAAGTAAAGCATGTTCTGGATAGAATTATTTAGCAGTTCTTTCGGCATATATAAATTCATTAGGTCGAGGAGGCAATACTTTTTGTTTATGTTGACATTATTCTTTTTAGGTATGGTGCAACCAACCCCTTCACTGTCACCCTTCCTCAAAGCCACTTCTTGTGGAGTTCTTATTCCTTCGGTTCATACTCATTCAAGGCCTGTTGGTCAGCGTAGTCGCAGAACTAGAGGCAGTAGTAGAGCTAGGAGTAGTCAACTTGGACGTCTGAGTACACGTAGTCAAGTAACTTCCAGTATATTCATTTGGATACCTCAATGGCTTCTTGTACCAGTCATGTTTGATGATACATACATTGTGTACCAAGTGTTATAAGAGTAAATGAAATGTGAAAATATATATTCCTAGATGGTGTCTATACATTACATTGTGGTAGTGTGTGTAGTGTATAGTGTATGGTAGTGTGGCACAATGATGTCTTCTTGTATGCTGGCCAGTATCTTATCAAGCCTCCTTCGCTGTCTGAGTGGCTGAAAACAACTTGATTATATACCATACTAGAGGGGGAAATGAAATAAGGCCATATACGTGTGTGCACGTACATAGATCATATTACTACAATTGTTAATTATCTGTGAAACCAGAACTCAAAACTTCTAATTAGATTCATGACATTGTGGTTTGTTTCTATGGCAACTGTAGGTTACCACAATGTTGGTCATTATAAGGGCTTTCATGTGAACTATGGTTGCTAAGGACTTTAGTCAACCTTTGCTGAAATAGCATTGCATATGTCTATGCAAGTCAATTTTTTGTAATTTTTCAAAATAAAGTCAACGGTGAAAGGGTTAAGCACCTACTTCGCTGTTGGTTCTAGCCTCTATTTGTTAACCACCTACTTCACTGTTGGATTTGTTAAGCACCTACTTCACTGCTGGTTCTAGCCTCTATTTGTTAAGCACCTACTTCACTGTTGTTTCTAGCCTCTATTTGTTAAGCACTTACTTCACTGCTGGTTCCAGCCTCTATTTGTTAAGCACCTACTTCACTGTTGGCGCTAGCCTCTATTTGTTAAGCACCTACTTCACTGTTGGTACTAGCCTTTATTTGTTAAGCACCTACTTCACTGTTGGTTCTAGCCTCTATTTGTTAAGCACCTACTTCACTGCTGGTTCTAGCCTCTATTTGTTAAGCACCTACTTCACTAGCCACTATTTGTTAAGCACCTACTTCACTGTTGGCTCTAACCTCTATTAGTTAAGTACCTACTTCACTGTTGGTTCTAGCCTCTATTTGTTAAGCACCTACTTCACTGTATCTAGCCAATTTGTTAAGCACCTACTTCACTGTTGGCGCTAGCCTCTATTAGTTAAGCACCTACTTCACTGTTGGTTCTAGCCTCTATTTGTTAAGCATCTACTTCACTGTTGGTTCTAGCCTCTATTTGTTAAGCACCTACTTCACTGTTGGTTCTAGCCTCTATTTGTTAAGCATCTACTTCACTGTTGGTTCTAGCCTCTATTTGTTAAGCACCTACTTCACTGTTGGTTCTAGCCTCTATTTGTTAAGCACCTACTTCACTATTGGTTCTATCCTCTATTTGTTAAGCATCTACTTCACTGTTGGCTCTAGCGCACTTCAGTGTCGACAACAAAAACAATATGCACTTCAGTGTCCGGACATAAACAACAACAACAATATGCACTTCAGTGTCGGGCCTCTATTTGTTAAGCACCTAATTCACTGTTGGTTCTAGCCTCTATTTGTTAACCACCTACTTCACTGTTGGCTCTAGCCTCTATTTGTTAAGCACCTACTTCACTGTTGGCTCTAGCCTCTATTTGTTAACCACCTACTTCACTGTTGGTTCTAGCCTCTATTTGCCTACTTCACTGTTGGCTCTAGCCTCTATTTGTTCAGCACCTACTTCACTGCTGGTTCTAGCCTCTATTTGCCTACTTCACTGTTGGCTCTAGCCTCTATTTGTTCAGTACCTACTTCACTGCTGGTTCTAACCTCTATTTGTTAAACACCTACTTCAGTGTTGGTTCTAGCCTCTATTTGTTAACCACCTACTTCACTGTTGGCTCTAGCCTCTATTTGTTAAGCACCTACTTCACTGTTGGCTCTAGCCTCTATTTGTTAAGCACTTACATCACTGTTGGCGCTAGCCTCTATTTGTTAAGCACCTACTTCACTGTTGGTTCTAACCTCCTACTTCACTGTTGGCTCTAGCCTCTATTTGTTAAGCACCTACTTCACTGCTGGTTTTAGCCTCTATTTGTTAAGCACCTACTTCACTGTTGGCTCTAGCCTCTATTTGTTAAGCACCTACTTCACTGCTGGTTCTAGCCTCTATTTGTTAACCACCTACTTCACTATTGGCTCTAGCCTCTATTTGTTAAGCACCTACTTCACTGTTGGCTCTAGCCTCTATTTGTTAAGCACCTACTTCACTGCTGGTTCTAGCCTCTATTTGTTAACCACCTACTTCACTGTTGGCTCTAGCCTCTATTTGTTAAGCACCTACTTCACTGTTGGCTCTAGCCTCTATTTGTTAACCACCTACTTCACTGTTGGCTCTAGCCTCTATTTGTTAAGCACCTACTTCACTGTTGGCTCTAGCCTCTATTAGTTAAGCACCTACTTCACTGTTGGTTCTAGCCTATATTTGTTAACCACCTACTTCACTGTTGGCTCTAGCCTCTATTTGTTAAGCACCTACTTCACTGTTGGCTCTAGCCTCTATTTGTTAAGCACCTAATTCACTGTTGGTTCTAACCTCCTACTTCACTATTGGTTCTAGCCTCTATTTGTTAAGGGGGGACATCTGCATTTAAAAAAAAAATTTTTTTTTACCTGTGGTTACAACTTTAGAGCTCAGTAGATTCTGCAAACTTCATGGTATGGACTTGATATATAGCTCAAAAGATAGGTCTCTCTGTGTGCTCTCTTTTGATACTAAAATATGTTTCATAGGTATAACTATAGGCAAGTTACTAGACCCTAAAGCGGAGTGACCACAAAAACCTGAAGCGCTCCAACCTCCATAGAAACCACTCTGAGGTGCGAAGTGCAAAAAAATTAAAAATGGTACGAGTGGCTAGAGGAAGCTCTAGAGTACACAAGGAGTATATTGAGCAGGCGTGAAAAATTTATTACCTGGTCAAGCGCGCGGTTGGAAAATTGAAGGCGTCGCCTCGTCAACGCCTTCAATTTTCCAACCGCGCGCTTGACCACGTTAATAAATTTTTCACGCCTGCTCAATATACTCCTTGTGTACTCTAGAGCTTCCTCTAGCCACTCGTACCATTTTTAATTTTTTTGCACTTCGCACCTCAGAGTGGTTTCTATGGAGGTTGGAGCGCTTCAGGTTTTTGTGGTCACTCCGCTTTAGGGTCTAGTAACTTGCCTATAGTTATACCTATGAAACACATTTTAGTATCAAAAGAGAGCACACAGAGAGACCTATCTTTTGAGCTATATATCAAGTCCATACCATGAAGTTTGCAGAATCTACTGAGCTCTAAAGTTGTAACCACAGGTAAAAAAAATTTTTTTAAAAAAATGCAGATGTCCCCCCTTAAGCACCTACTTCACTGTTGGTTCTAGCCTCTATTTGTTAAGCACCTACTTCGCTGTTGGTTCTAGCCTCTATTTGTTAACCACCTACTTCACGGTTGGCTCTAGCCTCTATTTGCTATGCACCTACTTCACTGTTGGCTCTAGCCATTTATTAAGCACCTACTTCACTGTTGGCTTTAGCCTCTATTTGTTAAGCACCTACTTCACTGTTGGCTCTAGCCTCTATTTGTTAAGCACCTACTTCACTGTTGGTTCTAGCCTCTATTTGTTAAGCACCTACTTCACTGTTGGTTCTAGCCTCTAGTAGTTAAGCACCTACTTCACTGTTGGTTCTAGCCTCTATTTGTTAAGCACCTACTTCACTGTTGGCTCTAGCCTCTATTTGTTAAGCACCTACTTCACTGTTGGCTCTAGCCTCTATTTGTTAAGCACCCTACTTCACTGTTGGCTCTAGCCTCTATTAGTTAAGCACCTAATTCACTGCTGGTTCTAGCCTCTATTTGTTAAGCACCCTACTTCACTGTTGGCTCTAGCCTCTATTTGTTAAGCACCTACTTCACTGTTGGTTCTAGCCTCTATTTGTTAAGCACTTACTTCACTGTTGGTTCTAGCTATTTATTAAGCACCTACTTCACTGTTGGTTCTAGCCATTTATTAAGCACCTACTTCACTGTTGGTTCTAGCCTCTATTTGTTGAGCCCCTACTTCACTGTTGGCTCTAGCCTCTATTTGTTAAGCACCTACTTCACTGTTGGCTCTAGCCTCTATTTGTTAACCACCTACTTCACTGTTGGTTCTAGCCTCTATTTGCCTACTTCACTGTTGGCTCTAGCCTCTATTTGTTCAGCACCTACTTCACTGCTGGTTCTAGCCTCTATTTGCCTACTTCACTGTTGGCTCTAGCCTCTATTTGTTCAGCACCTACTTCACTGCTGGTTCTAACCTCTATTTGTTAAACACCTACTTCAGTGTTGGTTCTAGCCTCTATTTGTTAACCACCTACTTCACTGTTGGCTCTAGCCTCTATTTGCTATCCACCTACTTCACTGTTGGTTCTAGCCTCTATTTGTTAAGCACCTACTTCACTGTTGGCTCTAGCCTCTAATTGTTAAGCACCTACTTCACTGTTGGCGCTAGCCTCTATTTGTTGAGCCCCTACTTCACTGTTGGTTCTAGCCTCTATTTGCCTACTTCACTGTTGGCTCTAGCCTCTATTTGTTCAGCACCTACTTCACTGCTGGTTCTAACCTCTATTTGTTAAACACCTACTTCAGTGTTGGCTCTAGCCTCTATTTGTTGAGCCCCTACTTCACTGTTGGTTCTAGCCTCTATTTGTTAAGCACCTACTTCACTGTTGGCGCTAGCCTCTATTTGTTAAGCACCTACTTAACTGTTGGTTCTAGCCTCTATTTGTTAAGCACCTACTTCACTGTTGGTTCTAGCCTCTATTTGTTAAGTACCTACTTCACTCTTGGCGCTAGCCTCTATTTGTTAAGCACCTACTTCACTGTTGGTTCTAGCCTCTATTTGTTCAGCACATACTTCACTGTTGGATCTGGCCTCTATTTTTAAGCACTTACTTCACTGCTGGCTCTAGCCTCTATTTGTTAAGCACCTACTTCACTGTTGGTTCTAGCCTCTATTTGTTAAGCACCTACTTCACTGTTGGTTCTAGCCTCTATTTGTTAAGCACCTACTTCACTGTTGTTTCTAGCCTCTATTTGTTAAGCACTTACTTCACTGCTGGTTCCAGCCTCTATTTGTTAAGCACCTACTTCACTGTTGGCGCTAGCCTCTATTTGTTAAGCACCTACTTCACTGTTGGTTCTAACCTCCTACTTCACTGTTGGCTCTAGCCTCTATTTGTTAAGCACCTACTTCACTGCTGGTTTTAGCCTCTATTTGTTAAGCACCTACTTCACTGTTGGCTCTAGCCTTTATTTGTTAAGCACCTACTTCACTGTTGGTTCTAGCCTCTATTTGTTAAGCACCTACTTCACTGTTGGCTCTAGCCTCTATTTGTTAAGCACCTACTTCACTGTTGGCTCTAGCCTCTATTTGTTAAGCACCCTACTTCACTGTTGGCTCTAGCCTCTATTAGTTAAGCACCTAATTCACTGCTGGTTCTAGCCTCTATTTGTTAAGCACCCTACTTCACTGTTGGCTCTAGCCTCTATTTGTTAAGCACCTACTTCACTGTTGGTTCTAGCCTCTATTTGTTAAGCACTTACTTCACTGTTGGTTCTAGCTATTTATTAAGCACCTACTTCACTGTTGGTTCTAGCCATTTATTAAGCACCTACTTCACTGTTGGTTCTAGCCTCTATTTGTTGAGCCCCTACTTCACTGTTGGCTCTAGCCTCTATTTGTTAAGCACCTACTTCACTGTTGGCTCTAGCCTCTATTTGTTAACCACCTACTTCACTGTTGGTTCTAGCCTCTATTTGCCTACTTCACTGTTGGCTCTAGCCTCTATTTGTTCAGCACCTACTTCACTGCTGGTTCTAACCTCTATTTGTTAAACACCTACTTCAGTGTTGGCTCTAGCCTCTATTTGTTGAGCCCCTACTTCACTGTTGGTTCTAGCCTCTTTTTGTTAAGCACCTACTTCACTGTTGGCGCTAGCCTCTATTTGTTAAGCACCTACTTAACTGTTGGTTCTAGCCTCTATTTGTTAAGCACCTACTTCACTGTTGGTTCTAGCCTCTATTTGTTAAGTACCTACTTCACTCTTGGCGCTAGCCTCTATTTGTTAAGCACCTACTTCACTGTTGGTTCTAGCCTCTATTTGTTCAGCACATACTTCACTGTTGGATCTGGCCTCTATTTTTAAGCACTTACTTCACTGCTGGCTCTAGCCTCTATTTGTTAAGCACCTACTTCACTGTTGGTTCTAGCCTCTATTTGTTAAGCACCTACTTCACTGTTGGTTCTAGCCTCTATTTGTTAAGCACCTACTTCACTGTTGTTTCTAGCCTCTATTTGTTAAGCACTTACTTCACTGCTGGTTCCAGCCTCTATTTGTTAAGCACCTACTTCACTGTTGGCGCTAGCCTCTATTTGTTAAGCACCTACTTCACTGTTGGTTCTAACCTCCTACTTCACTGTTGGCTCTAGCCTCTATTTGTTAAGCACCTACTTCACTGCTGGTTTTAGCCTCTATTTGTTAAGCACCTACTTCACTGTTGGCTCTAGCCTTTATTTGTTAAGCACCTACTTCACTGTTGGTTCTAGCCTCTATTTGTTAAGCACCTACTTCACTGTTGGCTCTAGCCTCTATTTGTTAAGCACCTACTTCACTGTTGGCTCTAGCCTCTATTTGTTAAGCACCCTACTTCACTGTTGGCTCTAGCCTCTATTAGTTAAGCACCTAATTCACTGCTGGTTCTAGCCTCTATTTGTTAAGCACCCTACTTCACTGTTGGCTCTAGCCTCTATTTGTTAAGCACCTACTTCACTGTTGGTTCTAGCCTCTATTTGTTAAGCACTTACTTCACTGTTGGTTCTAGCTATTTATTAAGCACCTACTTCACTGTTGGTTCTAGCCATTTATTAAGCACCTACTTCACTGTTGGTTCTAGCCTCTATTTGTTGAGCCCCTACTTCACTGTTGGCTCTAGCCTCTATTTGTTAAGCACCTACTTCACTGTTGGCTCTAGCCTCTATTTGTTAACCACCTACTTCACTGTTGGTTCTAGCCTCTATTTGCCTACTTCACTGTTGGCTCTAGCCTCTATTTGTTCAGCACCTACTTCACTGCTGGTTCTAACCTCTATTTGTTAAACACCTACTTCAGTGTTGGTTCTAGCCTCTATTTGTTAACCACCTACTTCACTGTTGGCTCTAGCCTCTATTTGCTATGCACCTACTTCACTGTTGGTTCTAGCCTCTATTTGTTAAGCACCTACTTCACTGTTGGCTCTAGCCTCTAATTGTTAAGCACCTACTTCACTGTTGGCGCTAGCCTCTATTTGTTGAGCCCCTACTTCACTGTTGGTTCTAGCCTCTATTTGCCTACTTCACTGTTGGCTCTAGCCTCTATTTGTTCAGCACCTACTTCACTGCTGGTTCTAACCTCTATTTGTTAAGCACCTACTTCACTCTTGGCGCTAGCCTCTATTTGTTAAGCACCTACTTCACTGTTGGTTCTAGCCTCTATTTGTTCAGCACATACTTCACTGTTGGTTCTAGCCTCTATTTGTTAAGCACCTACTTCACTGTTGGTTCTAGCCTCTATTTGTTAAGCACCTACTTCACTGTTGTTTCTAGCCTCTATTTGTTAAGCACTTACTTCACTGCTGGTTCCAGCCTCTATTTGTTAAGCACCTACTTCACTGTTGGCGCTAGCCTCTATTTGTTAAGCACCTACTTCACTGTTGGTTCTAACCTCCTACTTCACTGTTGGCTCTAGCCTCTATTTGTTAAGCACCTACTTCACTGCTGGTTTTAGCCTCTATTTGTTAAGCACCTACTTCACTGTTGGCTCTAGCCTTTATTTGTTAAGCACCTACTTCACTGTTGGCTCTAGCCTCTATTTGTTAAGCACCTACTTCACTGTTGGTTCTAGCCTCTATTTGTTAAGCACCTACTTCACTGTTGGTTCTAGCCTCTATTTGTTAACCACCTACTTCACTGTTGGCTCTAGCCTCTATTTGTTAAGCACCTACTTCACTGTTGGCTCTAGCCTCTATTTGTTAAGCACCTACTTCAGTGTTGGCTCTAGCCTCTATTTGTTAAGCACCTACTTCACTGTTGGTTCTAGCCTCTATTAGTTAAGCACCTACTTCACTGTTGGCTCTAGCCTCTATTTGTTAAGCACCTAATTCACTGTTGGTTCTAACCTCCTACTTCACTATTGGTTCTAGCCTCTATTTGTTAAGCACCTACTTCACTGTTGGTTCTAGCCTCTATTTGTTAACCCACTCACCGTCATAAGCGTATATATACGTCCAAACCACATAATTATCGGTGAAAAATCATTAAAAAATCAATCGTTCGGTTGTAAATTAAGATATGAATATAAAAAAATAGCTCAATTCTTGCTCTACGTACGTGCCGAATATAAGAGCCGTACGGGTTCGGTAACTAAGGTAAAGTAAAATTGAAATCACTGACCGTTCATAAGTTGGAAATGACGGTCAGACTAACTTTAGACCAAGTTCTTTCTAGGATTCAAGACGACGACTACGTCCTATCAGAGGACGAAAGTAGCAGCGAGGAAGGTGAAGTAATCTATTCCTAACTTGGGAAGAGTAGCATTGATCCTGAAATTGTGCTATCGATGGGTGGGAGATACTTTTTGGACAATTTTCTGGCGAGAGCAGTGCCGCTCGATAGTCTGTTTGGGCGGAGGAGAGTCTAGCAGTGACGAAGAAGACTATGCCAGTGAGTTTTGTTTACTTGCTAGCTAAATAGCTAGCAAGTAAAGCATGTTCTGGATAGAATTATTTAGCAGTTCTTTCGGCATATATAAATTCATTAGGTCGAGGAGGCAATACTTTTTGTTTATGTTGACATTATTCTTTTTAGGTATGGTGCAACCAACCCCTTCACTGTCACCCTTCCTCAAAGCCACTTCTTGTGGAGTTCTTATTCCTTCGGTTCATACTCATTCAAGGCCTGTTGGTCAGCGTAGTCGCAGAACTAGAGGCAGTAGTAGAGCTAGGAGTAGTCAACTTGGACGTCTGAGTACACGTAGTCAAGTAACTTCCAGTATATTCATTTGGATACCTCAATGGCTTCTTGTACCAGTCATGTTTGATGATACATACATTGTGTACCAAGTGTTATAAGAGTAAATGAAATGTGAAAATATATATTCCTAGATGGTGTCTATACATTACATTGTGGTAGTGTGTGTAGTGTATAGTGTATGGTAGTGTGGCACAATGATGTCTTCTTGTATGCTGGCCAGTATCTTATCAAGCCTCCTTCGCTGTCTGAGTGGCTGAAAACAACTTGATTATATACCATACTAGAGGGGGAAATGAAATAAGGCCATATACGTGTGTGCACGTACATAGATCATATTACTACAATTGTTAATTATCTGTGAAACCAGAACTCAAAACTTCTAATTAGATTCATGACATTGTGGTTTGTTTCTATGGCAACTGTAGGTTACCACAATGTTGGTCATTATAAGGGCTTTCATGTGAACTATGGTTGCTAAGGACTTTAGTCAACCTTTGCTGAAATAGCATTGCATATGTCTATGCAAGTCAATTTTTTGTAATTTTTCAAAATAAAGTCAACGGTGAAAGGGTTAAGCACCTACTTCGCTGTTGGTTCTAGCCTCTATTTGTTAACCACCTACTTCACTGTTGGATTTGTTAAGCACCTACTTCACTGCTGGTTCTAGCCTCTATTTGTTAAGCACCTACTTCACTGTTGTTTCTAGCCTCTATTTGTTAAGCACTTACTTCACTGCTGGTTCCAGCCTCTATTTGTTAAGCACCTACTTCACTGTTGGCGCTAGCCTCTATTTGTTAAGCACCTACTTCACTGTTGGTACTAGCCTTTATTTGTTAAGCACCTACTTCACTGTTGGTTCTAGCCTCTATTTGTTAAGCACCTACTTCACTGCTGGTTCTAGCCTCTATTTGTTAAGCACCTACTTCACTAGCCACTATTTGTTAAGCACCTACTTCACTGTTGGCTCTAACCTCTATTAGTTAAGTACCTACTTCACTGTTGGTTCTAGCCTCTATTTGTTAAGCACCTACTTCACTGTATCTAGCCAATTTGTTAAGCACCTACTTCACTGTTGGCGCTAGCCTCTATTAGTTAAGCACCTACTTCACTGTTGGTTCTAGCCTCTATTTGTTAAGCATCTACTTCACTGTTGGTTCTAGCCTCTATTTGTTAAGCACCTACTTCACTGTTGGTTCTAGCCTCTATTTGTTAAGCATCTACTTCACTGTTGGTTCTAGCCTCTATTTGTTAAGCACCTACTTCACTGTTGGTTCTAGCCTCTATTTGTTAAGCACCTACTTCACTATTGGTTCTATCCTCTATTTGTTAAGCATCTACTTCACTGTTGGCTCTAGCGCACTTCAGTGTCGACAACAAAAACAATATGCACTTCAGTGTCCGGACATAAACAACAACAACAATATGCACTTCAGTGTCGGGCCTCTATTTGTTAAGCACCTAATTCACTGTTGGTTCTAGCCTCTATTTGTTAACCACCTACTTCACTGTTGGCTCTAGCCTCTATTTGTTAAGCACCTACTTCACTGTTGGCTCTAGCCTCTATTTGTTAACCACCTACTTCACTGTTGGTTCTAGCCTCTATTTGCCTACTTCACTGTTGGCTCTAGCCTCTATTTGTTCAGCACCTACTTCACTGCTGGTTCTAGCCTCTATTTGCCTACTTCACTGTTGGCTCTAGCCTCTATTTGTTCAGTACCTACTTCACTGCTGGTTCTAACCTCTATTTGTTAAACACCTACTTCAGTGTTGGTTCTAGCCTCTATTTGTTAACCACCTACTTCACTGTTGGCTCTAGCCTCTATTTGTTAAGCACCTACTTCACTGTTGGCTCTAGCCTCTATTTGTTAAGCACTTACATCACTGTTGGCGCTAGCCTCTATTTGTTAAGCACCTACTTCACTGTTGGTTCTAACCTCCTACTTCACTGTTGGCTCTAGCCTCTATTTGTTAAGCACCTACTTCACTGCTGGTTTTAGCCTCTATTTGTTAAGCACCTACTTCACTGTTGGCTCTAGCCTCTATTTGTTAAGCACCTACTTCACTGCTGGTTCTAGCCTCTATTTGTTAACCACCTACTTCACTATTGGCTCTAGCCTCTATTTGTTAAGCACCTACTTCACTGTTGGCTCTAGCCTCTATTTGTTAAGCACCTACTTCACTGCTGGTTCTAGCCTCTATTTGTTAACCACCTACTTCACTGTTGGCTCTAGCCTCTATTTGTTAAGCACCTACTTCACTGTTGGCTCTAGCCTCTATTTGTTAACCACCTACTTCACTGTTGGCTCTAGCCTCTATTTGTTAAGCACCTACTTCACTGTTGGCTCTAGCCTCTATTAGTTAAGCACCTACTTCACTGTTGGTTCTAGCCTATATTTGTTAACCACCTACTTCACTGTTGGCTCTAGCCTCTATTTGTTAAGCACCTACTTCACTGTTGGCTCTAGCCTCTATTTGTTAAGCACCTAATTCACTGTTGGTTCTAACCTCCTACTTCACTATTGGTTCTAGCCTCTATTTGTTAAGCACCTACTTCACTGTTGGTTCTAGCCTCTATTTGTTAAGCACCTACTTCGCTGTTGGTTCTAGCCTCTATTTGTTAACCACCTACTTCACGGTTGGCTCTAGCCTCTATTTGCTATGCACCTACTTCACTGTTGGCTCTAGCCATTTATTAAGCACCTACTTCACTGTTGGCTTTAGCCTCTATTTGTTAAGCACCTACTTCACTGTTGGCTCTAGCCTCTATTTGTTAAGCACCTACTTCACTGTTGGTTCTAGCCTCTATTTGTTAAGCACCTACTTCACTGTTGGTTCTAGCCTCTAGTAGTTAAGCACCTACTTCACTGTTGGTTCTAGCCTCTATTTGTTAAGCACCTACTTCACTGTTGGCTCTAGCCTCTATTTGTTAAGCACCTACTTCACTGTTGGCTCTAGCCTCTATTTGTTAAGCACCCTACTTCACTGTTGGCTCTAGCCTCTATTAGTTAAGCACCTAATTCACTGCTGGTTCTAGCCTCTATTTGTTAAGCACCCTACTTCACTGTTGGCTCTAGCCTCTATTTGTTAAGCACCTACTTCACTGTTGGTTCTAGCCTCTATTTGTTAAGCACTTACTTCACTGTTGGTTCTAGCTATTTATTAAGCACCTACTTCACTGTTGGTTCTAGCCATTTATTAAGCACCTACTTCACTGTTGGTTCTAGCCTCTATTTGTTGAGCCCCTACTTCACTGTTGGCTCTAGCCTCTATTTGTTAAGCACCTACTTCACTGTTGGCTCTAGCCTCTATTTGTTAACCACCTACTTCACTGTTGGTTCTAGCCTCTATTTGCCTACTTCACTGTTGGCTCTAGCCTCTATTTGTTCAGCACCTACTTCACTGCTGGTTCTAGCCTCTATTTGCCTACTTCACTGTTGGCTCTAGCCTCTATTTGTTCAGCACCTACTTCACTGCTGGTTCTAACCTCTATTTGTTAAACACCTACTTCAGTGTTGGTTCTAGCCTCTATTTGTTAACCACCTACTTCACTGTTGGCTCTAGCCTCTATTTGCTATCCACCTACTTCACTGTTGGTTCTAGCCTCTATTTGTTAAGCACCTACTTCACTGTTGGCTCTAGCCTCTAATTGTTAAGCACCTACTTCACTGTTGGCGCTAGCCTCTATTTGTTGAGCCCCTACTTCACTGTTGGTTCTAGCCTCTATTTGCCTACTTCACTGTTGGCTCTAGCCTCTATTTGTTCAGCACCTACTTCACTGCTGGTTCTAACCTCTATTTGTTAAACACCTACTTCAGTGTTGGCTCTAGCCTCTATTTGTTGAGCCCCTACTTCACTGTTGGTTCTAGCCTCTATTTGTTAAGCACCTACTTCACTGTTGGCGCTAGCCTCTATTTGTTAAGCACCTACTTAACTGTTGGTTCTAGCCTCTATTTGTTAAGCACCTACTTCACTGTTGGTTCTAGCCTCTATTTGTTAAGTACCTACTTCACTCTTGGCGCTAGCCTCTATTTGTTAAGCACCTACTTCACTGTTGGTTCTAGCCTCTATTTGTTCAGCACATACTTCACTGTTGGATCTGGCCTCTATTTTTAAGCACTTACTTCACTGCTGGCTCTAGCCTCTATTTGTTAAGCACCTACTTCACTGTTGGTTCTAGCCTCTATTTGTTAAGCACCTACTTCACTGTTGGTTCTAGCCTCTATTTGTTAAGCACCTACTTCACTGTTGTTTCTAGCCTCTATTTGTTAAGCACTTACTTCACTGCTGGTTCCAGCCTCTATTTGTTAAGCACCTACTTCACTGTTGGCGCTAGCCTCTATTTGTTAAGCACCTACTTCACTGTTGGTTCTAACCTCCTACTTCACTGTTGGCTCTAGCCTCTATTTGTTAAGCACCTACTTCACTGCTGGTTTTAGCCTCTATTTGTTAAGCACCTACTTCACTGTTGGCTCTAGCCTTTATTTGTTAAGCACCTACTTCACTGTTGGTTCTAGCCTCTATTTGTTAAGCACCTACTTCACTGTTGGCTCTAGCCTCTATTTGTTAAGCACCTACTTCACTGTTGGCTCTAGCCTCTATTTGTTAAGCACCCTACTTCACTGTTGGCTCTAGCCTCTATTAGTTAAGCACCTAATTCACTGCTGGTTCTAGCCTCTATTTGTTAAGCACCCTACTTCACTGTTGGCTCTAGCCTCTATTTGTTAAGCACCTACTTCACTGTTGGTTCTAGCCTCTATTTGTTAAGCACTTACTTCACTGTTGGTTCTAGCTATTTATTAAGCACCTACTTCACTGTTGGTTCTAGCCATTTATTAAGCACCTACTTCACTGTTGGTTCTAGCCTCTATTTGTTGAGCCCCTACTTCACTGTTGGCTCTAGCCTCTATTTGTTAAGCACCTACTTCACTGTTGGCTCTAGCCTCTATTTGTTAACCACCTACTTCACTGTTGGTTCTAGCCTCTATTTGCCTACTTCACTGTTGGCTCTAGCCTCTATTTGTTCAGCACCTACTTCACTGCTGGTTCTAACCTCTATTTGTTAAACACCTACTTCAGTGTTGGTTCTAGCCTCTATTTGTTAACCACCTACTTCACTGTTGGCTCTAGCCTCTATTTGCTATGCACCTACTTCACTGTTGGTTCTAGCCTCTATTTGTTAAGCACCTACTTCACTGTTGGCTCTAGCCTCTAATTGTTAAGCACCTACTTCACTGTTGGCGCTAGCCTCTATTTGTTGAGCCCCTACTTCACTGTTGGTTCTAGCCTCTATTTGCCTACTTCACTGTTGGCTCTAGCCTCTATTTGTTCAGCACCTACTTCACTGCTGGTTCTAACCTCTATTTGTTAAGCACCTACTTCACTCTTGGCGCTAGCCTCTATTTGTTAAGCACCTACTTCACTGTTGGTTCTAGCCTCTATTTGTTCAGCACATACTTCACTGTTGGTTCTAGCCTCTATTTGTTAAGCACCTACTTCACTGTTGGTTCTAGCCTCTATTTGTTAAGCACCTACTTCACTGTTGTTTCTAGCCTCTATTTGTTAAGCACTTACTTCACTGCTGGTTCCAG
Organism: Cladorhizidae sp. MBARI D1340-BT2; assembly: GCA_028752905.1. Lineage (NCBI taxonomy): Eukaryota > Metazoa > Porifera > Demospongiae > Poecilosclerida > Cladorhizidae > Cladorhizidae sp. MBARI D1340-BT2. The sequence continues at coordinate 1,323,470 of JAQNBH010000002.1, read as the reverse complement.
CCTCTATTTGTTAAGCACCTACTTCACTGTTGGCGCTAGCCTCTATTTGTTAAGCACCTACTTCACTGTTGGTTCTAACCTCCTACTTCACTGTTGGCTCTAGCCTCTATTTGTTAAGCACCTACTTCACTGCTGGTTTTAGCCTCTATTTGTTAAGCACCTACTTCACTGTTGGCTCTAGCCTTTATTTGTTAAGCACCTACTTCACTGTTGGCTCTAGCCTCTATTTGTTAAGCACCTACTTCACTGTTGGTTCTAGCCTCTATTTGTTAAGCACCTACTTCACTGTTGGTTCTAGCCTCTATTTGTTAACCACCTACTTCACTGTTGGCTCTAGCCTCTATTTGTTAAGCACCTACTTCACTGTTGGCTCTAGCCTCTATTTGTTAAGCACCTACTTCAGTGTTGGCTCTAGCCTCTATTTGTTAAGCACCTACTTCACTGTTGGTTCTAGCCTCTATTAGTTAAGCACCTACTTCACTGTTGGCTCTAGCCTCTATTTGTTAAGCACCTAATTCACTGTTGGTTCTAACCTCCTACTTCACTATTGGTTCTAGCCTCTATTTGTTAAGCACCTACTTCACTGTTGGTTCTAGCCTCTATTTGTTAAGCACCTACTTCGCTGTTGGTTCTAGCCTCTATTTGTTAACCACCTACTTCACTGTTGGATTTGTTAAGCACCTACTTCACTGCTGGTTCTAGCCTCTATTTGTTAAGCACCTACTTCACTGTTGTTTCTAGCCTCTATTTGTTAAGCACTTACTTCACTGCTGGTTCCAGCCTCTATTTGTTAAGCACCTACTTCACTGTTGGCGCTAGCCTCTATTTGTTAAGCACCTACTTCACTGTTGGTACTAGCCTTTATTTGTTAAGCACCTACTTCACTGTTGGTTCTAGCCTCTATTTGTTAAGCACCTACTTCACTGCTGGTTCTAGCCTCTATTTGTTAAGCACCTACTTCACTAGCCACTATTTGTTAAGCACCTACTTCACTGTTGGCTCTAACCTCTATTAGTTAAGTACCTACTTCACTGTTGGTTCTAGCCTCTATTTGTTAAGCACCTACTTCACTGTATCTAGCCAATTTGTTAAGCACCTACTTCACTGTTGGCGCTAGCCTCTATTAGTTAAGCACCTACTTCACTGTTGGTTCTAGCCTCTATTTGTTAAGCATCTACTTCACTGTTGGTTCTAGCCTCTATTTGTTAAGCACCTACTTCACTGTTGGTTCTAGCCTCTATTTGTTAAGCATCTACTTCACTGTTGGTTCTAGCCTCTATTTGTTAAGCACCTACTTCACTGTTGGTTCTAGCCTCTATTTGTTAAGCACCTACTTCACTATTGGTTCTATCCTCTATTTGTTAAGCATCTACTTCACTGTTGGCTCTAGCGCACTTCAGTGTCGACAACAAAAACAATATGCACTTCAGTGTCCGGACATAAACAACAACAACAATATGCACTTCAGTGTCGGGCCTCTATTTGTTAAGGACCTACTTCACTGTTGGCTCTAGCCTCTATTAGTTAAGCACCTACTTCACTGTTGGTTCTAGCCTCTATTAGTTAAGCATCTACTTCACTGTTGGTTCTAGCCTCTATTTGTTAAGCACTTACTTCACTGCTGGCTCTAGCCTCTATTTGTTAAGCACCTACTTCACTGTTGGATCTAGCCAATTTGTTAAGCACCTACTTCACTGTTGGCTCTAGCCTCTATTTGTTAAGTACCTACTTCACTGCTGGTTCTAGCCTCTATTTGTTAAGCACCTACTTCACTGCTGGTTCTAGCCTCTATTTGTTAAGCACCTACTTCACTGCTGGTTCTAGCCACTATTTGTTAAGCACCTACTTCACTGTTGGCTCTAGCCTCTATTAGTTAAGTGCCTACTTCACTGTTGGTTCTAGCCTCTATTTGTTAAGCACCTACTTCACTGTATCTAGCTAATTTTTTAAGCACCTACTTCACTGTTGGCGCTAGCCTCTATTTGTTAAGCACCTACTTCACTGTTGGCTCTAGCCTCTATTTGTTAAGCACCTACTTCACTGTTGGTTCTAGCCTTTATTAGTTAAGCACCTACTTCACTGTTGGTTCTAGCCTCTATTTGTTAAGCACCTACTTCACTGTTGGCTCTAGCCTCTATTTGTTAAGCACCTACTTCACTGTTGGTTCTAGCCTCTATTTGTTAAGCACCTACTTCACTGTTGGTTCTAGCCTCTATTTGTTAAGCACCTACTTCACTGTTGGTTCTAGCCTCTATTTGTTAAGCACCTACTTCACTGTTGGTTCTATCCTCTATTTGTTAAGCACCTACTTCACTGTTGGCTCTAGCCTCTATTTGTTAAGCACCTACTTCAGTGTTGGCTCTAGCCTCTATTTGTTAAGCACCTACTTCGCTGTTGGTTCTAGCCTCTATTTGTTACGCACCTAATTCACTGTTGGTTCTAACCTCCTACTTCACTATTGGTTCTAGCCTCTATTTGTTAAGCACCTACTTCACTGTTGGTTCTAGCCTCTATTTGTTAAGCACCTACTTCGCTGTTGGTTCTAGCCTCTATTTGTTAACCACCTACTTCACTGTTGGCTCTAGCCTCTATTTGTTAACCACCTACTTCACTGCTGGTTCTAGCCTCTATTTGTTAACCACCTACTTTACTGTTGGCTCTAGCCTCTATTTGTTAAGCACCTACTTCACTGTTGGTTCTAGCCTCTATTAGTTAAGCACCTACTTCAATGTTGGCTCTAGCCGCTATTTGTTAAGCACCTAATTCACTGTTGGTTCTAACCTCCTACTTCACTATTGGTTCTAGCCTCTATTTGTTAAGCACCTACTTCACTGTTGGTTCTAGCCTCTATTTGTTAAGCACCTACTTCGCTGTTGGTTCTAGCCTCTATTTGTTAACCACCTACTTCACTGTTGGATTTGTTAAGCACCTACTTCACTGCTGGTTCTAGCCTCTATTTGTTAAGCACCTACTTCACTGTTGTTTCTAGCCTCTATTTGTTAAGCACTTACTTCACTGCTGGTTCCAGCCTCTATTTGTTAAGCACCTACTTCACTGTTGGCGCTAGCCTCTATTTGTTAAGCACCTACTTCACTGTTGGTACTAGCCTTTATTTGTTAAGCACCTACTTCACTGTTGGTTCTAGCCTCTATTTGTTAAGCACCTACTTCACTGCTGGTTCTAGCCTCTATTTGTTAAGCACCTACTTTACTGCTGGTTCTAGCCTCTATTTGTTAAGCACCTACTTCACTAGCCACTATTTGTTAAGCACCTACTTCACTGTTGGCTCTAACCTCTATTAGTTAAGTACCTACTTCACTGTTGGTTCTAGCCTCTATTTGTTAAGCACCCACTTCACTGTATCTAGCCAATTTGTTAAGCACCTACTTCACTGTTGGCGCTAGCCTCTATTAGTTAAGCACCTACTTCACTGTTGGTTCTAGCCTCTATTTGTTAAGCATCTACTTCACTGTTGGTTCTAGCCTCTATTTGTTAAGCACCTACTTCACTGTTGGTTCTAGCCTCTATTTGTTAAGCATCTACTTCACTGTTGGTTCTAGCCTCTATTTGTTAAGCACCTACTTCACTGTTGGTTCTAGCCTCTATTTGTTAAGCACCTACTTCACTGTTGGTTCTATCCTCTATTTGTTAAGCATCTACTTCACTGTTGGCTCTAGCGCACTTCAGTGTCGACAACAAAAACAATATGCACTTCAGTGTCCGGACATAAACAACAACAACAATATGCACTTCAGTGTCGGGCCTCTATTTGTTAAGCACCTACTTCACTGTTGGCTCTAGCCTCTATTAGTTAAGCACCTACTTCACTGTTGGTTCTAGCCTCTATTAGTTAAGCATCTACTTCACTGTTGGTTCTAGCCTCTATTTGTTAAGCACTTACTTCACTGCTGGCTCTAGCCTCTATTTGTTAAGCACCTACTTCACTGTTGGATCTAGCCAATTTGTTAAGCACCTACTTCACTGTTGGCTCTAGCTTCTATTTGTTAAGCACCTACTTCACTGCTGGTTCTAGCCTCTATTTGTTAAGCACCTACTTCACTGCTGGTTCTAGCCTCTATTTGTTAAGCACCTACTTCACTGCTGGTTCTAGCCACTATTTGTTAAGCACCTACTTCACTGTTGGCTCTAGCCTCTATTAGTTAAGTGCCTACTTCACTGTTGGTTCTAGCCTCTATTTGTTAAGCACCTACTTCACTGTATCTAGCTAATTTTTTAAGCACCTACTTCACTGTTGGCGCTAGCCTCTATTTGTTAAGCACCTACTTCACTGTTGGTTCTAGCCTCTATTTGTTAAGCACCTACTTCACTGTTGGTTCTAGCCTTTATTAGTTAAGCACCTACTTCACTGTTGGTTCTAGCCTCTATTTGTTAAGCACCTACTTCACTGTTGGCTCTAGCCTCTATTTGTTAAGCACCTACTTCACTGTTGGTTCTAGCCTCTATTTGTTAAGCACCTACTTCACTGTTGGTTCTAGCCTCTATTTGTTAAGCACCTACTTCACTGTTGGTTCTAGCCTCTATTTGTTAAGCACCTACTTCACTGTTGGTTCTATCCTCTATTTGTTAAGCACCTACTTCACTGCTGGTTCTAGCCTCTATTTGTTAAGCACCTGCTTCACTGCTGGCTCTAGCCTCTATTTGTTAAGCACCTACTTCACTGTTGGCTCTAGCCTCTATTTGTTAAGCACCTACTTCACTGCTGGCTCTAGCCTCTATTAGTTAAGCATCTACTTCACTGTTGGTTCTAGCCTCTATTTGTTAACCACCTACTTCACTGTTGGCTCTAGCCTCTATTTGTTAAGCACCTACTTCACTGTTGGCTCTAGCCTCTATTTGTTAAGCACCTACTTCAGTGTTGGCTCTAGCCTCTATTTGTTAAGCACCTACTTCGCTGTTGGTTCTAGCCTCTATTTGTTAAGCACCTAATTCACTGTTGGTTCTAACCTCCTACTTCACTATTGGTTCTAGCCTCTATTTGTTAAGCACCTACTTCGCTGTTGGTTCTAGCCTCTATTTGTTAACCACCTACTTCACTGTTGGCTCTAGCCTCTATTTGTTAACCACCTACTTCACTGCTGGTTCTAGCCTCTATTTGTTAACCACCTACTTCACTGTTGGCTCTAGCCTCTATTTGTTAAGCACCTACTTCACTGTTGGTTCTAGCTCTATTAGTTAAGCACCTACTTCACTGTTGGCTCTAGCCTCTATTTGTTAAGCACCTAATTCACTGTTGGTTCTAACCTCCTACTTCACTATTGGTTCTAGCCTCTATTTGTTAAGCACCTACTTCACTGTTGGTTCTAGCCTCTATTTGTTAAGCACCTACTTCGCTGTTGGTTCTAGCCTCTATTTGTTAACCACCTACTTCACTGTTGGATTTGTTAAGCACCTACTTCACTGCTGGTTCTAGCCTCTATTTGTTAAGCACCTACTTCACTGTTGTTTCTAGCCTCTATTTGTTAAGCACTTACTTCACTGCTGGTTCCAGCCTCTATTTGTTAAGCACCTACTTCACTGTTGGCGCTAGCCTCTATTTGTTAAGCACCTACTTCACTGTTGGTACTAGCCTTTATTTGTTAAGCACCTACTTCACTGTTGGTTCTAGCCTCTATTTGTTAAGCACCTACTTCACTGCTGGTTCTAGCCTCTATTTGTTAAGCACCTACTTTACTGCTGGTTCTAGCCTCTATTTGTTAAGCACCTACTTCACTAGCCACTATTTGTTAAGCACCTACTTCACTGTTGGCTCTAACCTCTATTAGTTAAGTACCTACTTCACTGTTGGTTCTAGCCTCTATTTGTTAAGCACCTACTTCACTGTATCTAGCCAATTTGTTAAGCACCTACTTCACTGTTGGCGCTAGCCTCTATTAGTTAAGCACCTACTTCACTGTTGGTTCTAGCCTCTATTTGTTAAGCATCTACTTCACTGTTGGTTCTAGCCTCTATTTGTTAAGCACCTACTTCACTGTTGGTTCTAGCCTCTATTTGTTAAGCATCTACTTCACTGTTGGTTCTAGCCTCTATTTGTTAAGAACCTACTTCACTGTTGGTTCTAGCCTCTATTTGTTAAGTACCTACTTCACTGTTGGTTCTATCCTCTATTTGTTAAGCATCTACTTCACTGTTGGCTCTAGCGCACTTCAGTGTCGACAACAAAAACAATATGCACTTCAGTGTCCGGACATAAACAACAACAACAATATGCACTTCAGTGTCGGGCCTCTATTTGTTAAGCACCTACTTCACTGTTGGCTCTAGCCTCTATTAGTTAAGCACCTACTTCACTGTTGGTTCTAGCCTCTATTAGTTAAGCATCTACTTCACTGTTGGTTCTAGCCTCTATTTGTTAAGCACTTACTTCACTGCTGGCTCTAGCCTCTATTTGTTAAGCACCTACTTCACTGTTGGATCTAGCCAATTTGTTAAGCACCTACTTCACTGTTGGCTCTAGCCTCTATTTGTTAAGCACCTACTTCACTGCTGGTTCTAGCCTCTATTTGTTAAGCACCTACTTCACTGCTGGTTCTAGCCTCTATTTGTTAAGCACCTACTTCACTGCTGGTTCTAGCCACTATTTGTTAAGCACCTACTTCACTGTTGGCTCTAGCCTCTATTAGTTAAGTGCCTACTTCACTGTTGGTTCTAGCCTCTATTTGTTAAGCACCTACTTCAGTATCTAGCTAATTTTTTAAGCACCTACTTCACTGTTGGCGCTAGCCTCTATTTGTTAAGCACCTACTTCACTGTTGGCTCTAGCCTCTATTTGTTAAGCACCTACTTCACTGTTGGTTCTAGCCTTTATTAGTTAAGCACCTACTTCACTGTTGGTTCTAGCCTCTATTTGTTAAGCACCTACTTCACTGTTGGTTCTAGCCTCTATTTGTTAAGCACCTACTTCACTGTTGGTTCTAGCCTCTATTTGTTAAGCACCTACTTCACTGTTGGTTCTAGCCTCTATTTGTTAAGCACCTACTTCACTGTTGGTTCTATCCTCTATTTGTTAAGCACCTACTTCACTGCTGGTTCTAGCCTCTATTTGTTAAGCACCTGCTTCACTGCTGGCTCTAGCCTCTATTTGTTAAGCACCTACTTCACTGTTGGCTCTAGCCTCTATTTGTTAAGCATCTACTTCACTGCTGGCTCTAGCCTCTATTAGTTAAGCATCTACTTCACTGTTGGTTCTAGTCTCTATTTGTTAAGCACCTACTTCACTGCTGGCTCTAGCCTCTATTTGTTAAGCATGTACTTTACTGCTGGTTCTAGTCTCTATTTGTTAAGCACCTACTTCACTGTTGGCTCTAGCCTTTATTTGTTAAGCACCTACTTCACTGTTGGATCTAGCCAATTTGTTAAGCACCTACTTCACATTTGGCGCTAGCCTCTATTAGTTAAGCACCTACTTCACTGTTGGTTCTAGCCTCTATTTGTTAAGCACCTACTTCACTGTTGGCTCTAGCCTCTATTTGTTAAGCACCTACTTCACTGTTGGTTCTAGCCTCTATTTGTTAAGCACCTACTTCACTGTTGGTTCTAGCCTCTATTTGTTAAGCACCTACTTCACTGTTGGTTCTAGCCTCTATTTGTTAAGCACCTACTTCACTGTTGGTACTAGCCTCTATTTGTTAAGCACCTACTTCACTGTTGGTTCTAGCCTCTATTTGTTAAGCACCTACTTCACTGCTGGTTCTAGCCTCTATTTGTTAAGCACATACTTCACTGCTGGTTCTAGCCTCTATTTGTTAAGCACCTACTTCACTGTTGGTTCTAGCCACTATTTGTTAAGCACCTACTTCACTGTTGGCTCTAGCCTCTATTAGTTAAGTACCTACTTCACTGTTGGTTCTAGCCTCTATTTGTTAAGCACCTACTTCACTGTATCTAGCCAATTTGTTAAGCACCTACTTCACTGTTGGCGCTAGCCTCTATTAGTTAAGCACCTACTTCACTGTTGGCTCTAGCCTCTATTTGTTAAGCACCTACTTCACTGTTGGTTCTAGCCTCTATTTGTTAAGCACCTACTTCACTGTTGGTTCTAGCCTCTATTTGTTAAGCACCTACTTCACTGTTGGTTCTAGCCTTTATTTGTTAAGCACCTACTTCACTGTTGGTTCTAGCCTCTATTTGTTAAGCACCTACTTCACTGCTGGTTCTAGCCTCTATTTGTTAAGCACCTACTTCACTGTTGGTACTAGCCTTTATTTGTTAAGCACCTACTTCACTGCTGGTTCTAGCCTCTATTTGTTAAGCACCTACTTCACTGTTGGCTCTTGCCTCTATTAGTTAAGCATCTACTTCACTATTGGTTCTAGCCTCTATTTGTTAAGCACCTACTTCACTGCTGGCTCTAGCCTTTATTTGTTAAGCACCTACTTCACTGTTGGCTCTAGCCTCTATTAGTTAAGCACCTACTTCACTGTTGGTTCTAGCCTCTATTTGTTAAGCACGTACTTTACTGCTGGCTCTAGCCTCTATTTGTTAAGCACCTACTTCACTGTTGGCTCTAGCCTCTATTAGTTAAGCACCTACTTCACTGTTGGTTCTGGCCTCTATTTCTTACGCATATACACGTAGTTTCAATATTTTAAAGTGATGGCCAAAGTTTATATCTCAATTTGGCAGCTTGTTAGAATCCTAAATGCAGCTTGTTAGTATCCTAAACGCAGCTTGATAGTTGTATTTGTTGTTATTGTATTTGTTGTTGTATTGTATTTGTTGTTGTATTTGTTGTTGTATTTGTTGTTGTATTTGTTGTTGTTTTGGTGGACCTTCTATTATAATCGTAGTGTATATTTTTTTTGAATGGTAAAGGATCATCATCTACTCTTTGTCTACATAAGTCTCGTAATCTTTTTTAAAGTGAATCTTATATAGTTGTTGTTAAATAAAACATTTTGTTCTGCTTGTGGGTCAAAAGGAGAGTAAGAATTATCTTTCCCATGATGCATAAATGGGACTTATAGTAGTAGTAGTAGTAGTAGTAATAGTAGGTGTAGCAGTATGAGTAGTATAATAGTGGTAAGAGCCAAAATATTAGTTGCTATGGTACAGGAGGAATATTAGGAAGATGGTAATGAATCTAGGAAATATTATTTAGGTAAGGTAGTAACTAGCTGGGAAATATTAGGTCAGGTGATACCAGGTATCTGGGAAGATGAACAAATGTAAGAGAGCACTTCAGTAAGGGGTAGGGGGTGGGGGGAAGGAACTGACAGGACATTTTGTTTAACTTGGCCCTTCGTGACCTCTACCGATATCCCTACCACCACCACACCAATATAACCCTCGTGTGAATATAACCCCTGTTGTGAATGTAACCCCTCATGTGAATATAACCCTCGTGTGAATATAACCCCTGGTGTGAATGTAACCCCTCATGTGACCTCTGATGATATACCTACCACAACCATACCAATAGGTAGTGGCCTATCTAATAGCTATCTCTAGCAAGAATATGACTTAAGATGTCTTCCTGACAAGTCTCTTCTCTCTCCTCAGAGCTGTCACATAATGGTAAAGAAGAAGAAGATTCTAAGAATGCTATAATATCTGTTGGAGGGCTGGACTTCCCAGCAGCTGACCAGAAGGGGCAGTGGGAGAATCTGAAGGAGATAAGGAATCAAGATTTTCATAGAGATGTTGACATAAAGCAGCTTCTAGCTAGAGGCAAGGTAATTCATTATGTTCTCAATGAACTCTCTAATAACATTACAATAACCTTCTCAATGATCAACTTGAAATTGTACTCTCTCAACGTTCCGACTGGATGCTCTAACCTTCATCAGGAATAATGATGAAGACATGAGCACCCAGGAGAAATGTCGAGAGAATACAATTTGAAGTTGATTGTTGCTGTAATATTGCTGACTTGCTCATCATTTTTGACACTTCCTCATCATTTTTGACACTTCCTCTGCTAGTTTAGTAGTGCAGTAGAGCATATAAATGGAACAAGCAAATGTCAGAGAGAAACAAACACACTAGCTGGTGAACAGCTAGAACTGGACCAGCAATGGCCAATGTGAATTGATAGGCCCAGATGTGCAAACAGTAAGTTTATCATTCAATAATTGGCTGAACGAGGCTCAAGTGTGTTACTTGAAGAATTCATTTAAGCAGAAACCTGCTATTAGTATGTATGTCATCAACTCAGCATCACACCATTCCAGGCTCAAATATGTTAAGTCATGGAATTGGCTGATTGAATTGCTAGATCATGACTTCAGTCAACACCTAGCATTCAGTTGCAGATGACTACAGCCAGTACCTAGCATTCAGTTGCAGATGACTTCAGCCAGCACCTAGCATTCAGTTACAGATGACTTCAGTCAGCACCTAGCATTCAGTTGCAGATGACTTCAGCCAGCACCTAGCATTCAGTTGCAGATGACTTCAGCCAGCACCTACCATTCAGTTGCAGATGACTTCAGGCATTCAGTTGCAGATGACTTCAGCCAGCACCTAGCATTCAGTTGCAGATGACTTCAGCCAGCACCTAGCATTCAGTTGCAGATGACTTCAGCCAGCACCTAGCATTCAGTTGCAGATGACTTCAGTCAGCACCTAGCATTCAGTTGCAGATGACTTCAGCCAGCACCTAGCATTCAGTTGCAGATGACTTCAGCCAGCACCTAGCATTCAGTCAGCCAGCACCTAGCATTCAGTTGCAGATGACTTCAGCCAACACCTAGCATTCAGTTGCAGATGACTTCAGCCAGCACCTAGCATTCAGTTGCAGATGACTTCAGCCAGCACCTAGCATTCAGTTGCAGATGACTTCAGCCAGCACCTAGCATTCAGTTGCAGATGACTTCAGCCAGCACCTAGCATTCAGTTGCAGATGACTTCAGCCAACACCTAGCATTCAGTTGCAGGTGACTTCAGCCAGTACCTAGCATTCAGTTGCAGATGACTTCAGCCAGCACCTAGCATTCAGTTGCAGATGACTTCAGCCAGCACCTAGCATTCAGTTGCAGATGACTTCAGCCAGCACCTAGCATTCAGTTGCAGATGACTTCTGCCAGCACCTAGCATTCAGTTGCAGATGACTTCAGCCAGCACCTAGCATTCAGTTGCAGATGACTTCACCCAGCACCTAGCATTCAGTTGCAGATGACTTCAGCCAGCACCTAGCATTCAGTTGCAGATGACTTCAGCCAGTACCTAGCATTCAGTTGCAGATGACTTCAGCCAGCACCTAGCATTCAGTTGCAGATGACTTCACCCAGCACCTAGCATTCAGTTGCAGATGACTGTTGACTTCAGCCAGCACCTAGCATTCAGTTGCAGATGACTTCAGCCAACACCTAGCATTCAGTTGCAGATGACTTCAGCCAGCACCTAGCATTCAGTTGCAGATGACTGATGACTTCAGCCAGCACCTAGCATTCAGTTGCAGATGACTTCAGCCAGCACCTAGCATTCAGTTGCAGATGACTTCAGCCAACACCTAGCATTCAGTTGCAGATGACTTCACCCAGCACCTAGCATTCAGTTGCAGATGACTTCACCCAGCACCTAGCATTCAGTTGCAGATGACTTCAGCCAGCACCTAGCATTCAGTTGCAGATGACTTCACCCAGCACCTAGTATTCAGTTGCAGATGACTTCAGCCAGCACCTAGCATTCAGTTGCAGATGACTTCAGCCAGCACCTTGGATGTGGTTGACATGCTCAACTCTCTAATTTTAGACAACATTGATAGTGTTGGTACATGTACTGTTTATTTTTGTCCAGAGAAAAAGACGCCAGGAGTAGAGTATCATGTTCTGATGTCATTGTTGCTTTATTTAGTTCCAGGAGCAGCAGGTAGAGAAGTTCTGTGCCAAGTACAACTTGAGCCATCAAGCTAACATCCTACCCAGGGAGAATGAGAGTAGTAACTTTTTCTACCGGCATCTGCTAGTCAATGATAAAGCAGAGACTCTATTTTGCTTTATTCCAAAGACGGGCTGCACCAACCTCAAAATACTCTTCTTTCTTGTACAAGGTGAGGACACTTCTGCACACACACAAGTGTTGAGGTGAGGACATTTCTGCACACACACAAGTGTTGTTGTTTAGAAGGGCCTTTTAATACATAATATACTTAGACTGCCCCTTAGCATGGCCACTATCTCTCTGCCTGTCTCTCTGTTCTTGGTTTGTAGATCTTATTCTATTGTGCTCTCCCTTGGCATGGCCACTATCTCCCTGCCTGTCTCATGGCGTGCTCACTGCCTTGACAGTTGTTGTTCATTGCTCAGAACTTTCCATTTCTCACCATATTTGGTGCATACGTGTAAAGCTGATATGGTCTACATGAGGGGACACGCTCCCTTTCATTCTTGACCATCAAATAATATTGTTGGGTGCTGTTGTTTTTATACAAACATTTTGATTTGTTATTGTTTTTCTAACTCCTTCAATATATATATATTATATATTATTATTTACTATATATATTTCTATATATATTTTAAGTGCCGTATTTGCCGGAGTATAAGTCGCACCGGAATATAAGTCGCACCCCCCAAAGTTGGCCATCATTTTGAAAATCTATAATAGTTGGAGTATAGGTCGCATGCGCAATGACAATAGGTCGAATACCACTCCTTCCTTCCTTTAGCGCATTTAGCCAGCGTTGTCAAAACACTCTTCTTCTTTCTCCAGTCCCTGACCGATTTTTCACTGACTCTACACTCTCTTTCCGCTGCTCTGTTTCCGAACTTCTCTGCATACCCAACTACTTTGAGCTTAAAGCCAGCAGTGTAACTCATTCGCTTCCCAGACATTTTATTGCCACTAGAGACCCCGCCCAGTTGTTTAAGGAAAAGCGGCATGTTCGGATTATAAGTCGCACCCCTCAATTGGAGAAGAAGATTTGGAGCTACTACTGCGACTTATACTCCGGCAAATACGGTATATATATTATGTATATATTATGTATATATTGGATTGACTTGTCAAAAAAAAAGCAAACAAGATATACCACAAACATTAATGACCTTTACCTTTTATGACATTTTATGAACACCAATATTATCGTTGGTTTGTTGAGATTCCCTTTTGACTCACTTTTAAATTTAAAAAAGTTCTTGTGATAATAATATATGATGATTAGCGATTAGCTAAGTGTAATGGTTAGTGTAATGTTTAACACACCATATAAGCTGATTTGTTGTTTAGCAGATGTGCTTATAACTTGAACCAACAAGAAAACTGCCACCTAATAAAGAACATTGCCAGGTTTTCATGTGGGAATGTTATTTATTGACAGTCTATTTCACCTCAATAGCCACAACAGCTGCGGCTTCAAGAGGGCGATATATGATCAAAGTGAAGCAAATTACTCTTGGGACGTGCCATATTATATCCACGTCTTGTCACATGAAGCTCCTTCTGTTGAAAATGTCTTCTTTGCTTGTTTTGCGCATTACAAATAATGACTAGGAAATTACAAGTCACTGCAGCTCAAAGATGTATCTAGCTAACACTCTCCCTCACACATGTAGCTAGCTTATACTCTCCCTCATACATGTAGCTAGCTTATACTCTCCTCACACATGTAGCTAGCTTATACTCTCCTCACACATGTAGCTAGCTTATACTCTCCTCACACATGTAGCTAGCTTATACTCTCCCTCACACATGTAGCTAGCTTATACTCTCCTCACACATGTAGCTAGCTTATACTCTCCCTCACACATGTAGCTAGCTTATACTCTCCTCACACATGTAGCTAGCTTATACTCTCCCTCACACATGTAGCTAGCTTATACTCTCCTCACACATGTAGCTAGCTTATACTCTCCTCACACATGTAGCTAGCTTATACTTTACCTCACACATGTAGCTAGCTTATACTCTACTCACACATGTAGCTAGCTTATACTCTTCTCACACATGTAGCTAGCTTATACTCTCTCACACATGTAGCTAGCTTATACTCTCCTCACACATGTAGCTAGCTTATACTCTCCTCACACATGTAGCTAGCTTATACTCTCCCTCACACATGTAGCTAGCTTATACTCTCCTCACACATGTAGCTAGCTTATACTCTCCTCACACATGTAGCTAGCTTATACTCTCCCTCACACATGTAGCTAGCTTATACTCTCCTCACACATGTAGCTAGCTTATACTCTCCCTCACACATGTAGCTAGCTTATAATCTCCCTCATACATGTAGCTAGCTTATACTCTCCTCACACATGTAGCTAGCTTATACTCTCCCTCACACATGTAGCTAGCTTATACTCTCCTCACACATGTAGCTAGCTTATACTCTCCTCACACATGTAGCTAGCTTATACTCTCCTCACACATGTAGCTAGCTTATACTCTCCTCACACATGTAGCTAGCTTATACTCTCCTCACACATGTAGCTAGCTTATACTCTCCTCACACATGTAGCTAGCTTATACTCTCCTCACACATGTAGCTAGCTTATACTCTCCTCATACATGTAGCTAGCTTATACTCTCCCTCACACATGTAGCTAGCTTATACTCTCCTCACACATGTAGCTAGCTTATACTCTCCTCATACATGTAGCTAGCTTATACTCTCCCTCACACATGTAGCTAGCTTATACTCTCCCTCATACATGTAGCTAGCTTATACTCTCCTCACACATGTAGCTAGCCTATACTCTCCTCACACATGTAGCTAGCTTATACTCTCCTCACACATGTAGCTAGCTTATACTCTCCCTCACACATGTAGCTAGCTTATACTCTCCTCACACATGTAGCTAGCTTATACTCTCCTCACACATGTAGCTAGCTTATACTCTCCTCACACATGTAGCTAGCTTATACTCCCATCACACATGTAGCTAGCTTATACTCCCCTCACACATGTAGCTAGCTTATACTCTCCTCACACATGTAGCTAGCTTATACTCTCCTCATACATGTAGCTAGCTTATACTCTCCTCACACATGTAGCTAGCTTATACTCTCCCTCACACATGTAGCTAGCTTATACTCTCCTCACACATGTAGCTAGCTTATACTCCCCTCACACATGTAGCTAGCTTATACTCTCCCTCACACATGTAGCTAGCTTATACTCTCCTCACACATGTAGCTAGCTTATA
The DNA here is from genome assembly GCA_028752905.1 of Cladorhizidae sp. MBARI D1340-BT2. Taxonomy (NCBI): domain Eukaryota; kingdom Metazoa; phylum Porifera; class Demospongiae; order Poecilosclerida; family Cladorhizidae; species Cladorhizidae sp. MBARI D1340-BT2. Next base: position 1,308,363 of record JAQNBH010000002.1, on the reverse strand, counting down.
CTCTCCCTCACACATGTAGCTAGCTTATACTCTCCTCACACATGTAGCTAGCTTATACTCTCCCTCACACATGTAGCTAGCTTATACTCTCCTCACACATGTAGCTAGCTTATACTCTCCTCACACATGTAGCTAGCTTATACTCTCCCTCACACATGTAGCTAGCTTATACTCTCCTCACACATGTAGCTAGCTTATACTCTCCTCACACATGTAGCTAGCTTATACTCTCCTCACACATGTAGCTAGCTTATACTCTCCCTCACACATGTAGCTAGCTTATACTCTCCTCACACATGTAGCTAGCTTATACTCTCCTCACACATGTAGCTAGCTTATACTCTCCTCACACATGTAGCTAGCTTATACTCTCCCTCACACATGTAGCTAGCTTATACTCTCCCTCACACATGTAGCTAGCTTATACTCTCCCTCACACATGTAGCTAGCTTATACTCTCCCTCACACATGTAGCTAGCTTATACTCTCCTCACACATGTAGCTAGCTTATACTCTCCCTCACACATGTAGCTAGCTTATACTCTCCCTCACACATGTAGCTAGCTTATACTCTCCTCACACATGTAGCTAGCTTATACTCTCCTCACACATGTAGCTAGCTTATACTCTCCCTCACACATGTAGCTAGCTTATACTCTCCCTCACACATGTAGCTAGCTTATACTCTCCTCACACATGTAGCTAGCTTATACTCTCCTCACACATGTAGCTAGCTTATACTCTCCCTCACACATGTAGCTAGCTTATACTCTCCCTCACACATGTAGCTAGCTTATACTCTCCTCACACATGTAGCTAGCTTATACTCTCCTCACACATGTAGCTAGCTTATACTCTCCTCACACATGTAGCTAGCTTATACTCTCCCTCACACATGTAGCTAGCTTATACTCTCCCTCACACATGTAGCTAGCTTATACTCTCCTCACACATGTAGCTAGCTTATACTCTCCTCACACATGTAGCTAGCTTATACTCTCCCTCATACATGTAGCTAGCTTATACTCTCCTCACACATGTAGCTAGCTCTCCTCACACATGTAGCTAGCTTATACGCTCCTCACACATGTAGCTAGCTTATACTCTCCTCACACATGTAGCTAGCTTATACTCTCCTCACACATGTAGCTAGCTTATACTCTCCTCACACATGTAGCTAGCTTATACTCTCCTCACACATGTAACTAGCTTATACTCTCCCTCACACATGTAGCTAGCTTATACTCTCCTCACACATGTAGCTAGCTTATACTCTCCTCATACATGTAGCTAGCTTATACTCCCCCTCACACATGTAGCTAGCTTGTACTCTCCCTCACACATGTAGCTAGCTTATACTCTCCTCACACATGTAGCTAGCTTATACTCTCCTCACACATGTAGCTAGCTTATACTCTCCCTCACACATGTAGCTAGCTTATACTCTCCTCACACATGTAGCTAGCTTATACTCTCCTCACACATGTAGCTAGCTTATACTCTCCTCACACATGTAGCTAGCTTATACTCTCCCTCACACATGTAGCTAGCTTATACTCTCCTCATACATGTAGCTAGCTTATACTCTCCCTCACACATGTAGCTAGCTTATACTCTCCTCATACATGTAGCTAGCTTATACTCCCCCTCACACGTGTAGCTAGCTTATACTCTCCCTCACACATGTAGCTAGCTTATACTCTCCTCACACATGTAGCTAGCTTATACTCTCCTCACACATGTAGCTAGCTTATACTCTCCTCATACATGTAGCTAGCTTATACTCCCCCTCACACATGTAGCTAGCTTATACTCTCCCTCACACATGTAGCTAGCTTATACTCTCCTCATACATGTAGCTAGCTTATACTCTCCTCACACATGTAGCTAGCTTATACTCTCCCTCACACATGTAGCTAGCTTATACTCTCCTCACACATGTAGCTAGCTTATACTCTCCTCACACATGTAGCTAGCTTATACTCTCCTCATACATGTAGCTAGCTTATACTCTCCTCATACATGTAGCTAGCTTATACTCTCCTCACACATGTAGCTAGCTTATACTCTCCCTCACACATGTAGCTAGCTTATACTCTCCCTCACACATGTAGCTAGCTTATACTCTCCCTCACACATGTAGCTAGCTTATACTCTCCTCATACATGTAGCTGGCTTATACTCTCCTCACACATGTAGCTAGCTTATACTCTCCTCACACATGTAGCTAGCTTATACTCTCCTCACACATGTAGCTAGCTTATACTCTCCTCACATATGTAGCTAGCTTATACTCTCCTCACACATGTAGCTAGCTTATACTCTCCTCACACATGTAGCTAGCTTATACTCTCCTCACACATGTAGCTAGCTTATACTCTCCTCACACATGTAGCTAGCTTATACTCTCCCTTACACATGTAGCTAGCTTATACTCTACTCACACATGTAGCTAGCTTATACTCTCCTCACACATGTAGCTAGCTTATACTCTCCTCACACATGTAGCTAGCTTATACTCTCCCTCACACATGTAGCTAGCTTATACTCTCCTCACACATGTAGCTAGCTTATACTCTCCTCACACATGTAGCTAGCTTATACTCTCCTCACACATGTAGCTAGCTTATACTCTCCTCACACATGTAGCTAGCTTATACTCTCCCTCACACATGTAGCTAGCTTATACTCTCCTCACACATGTAGCTAGCTTATACTCTCCCTCACACATGTAGCTAGCTTATACTCTCCTCACACATGTAGCTAGCTTATACTCTCCTCACACATGTAGCTAGCTTATACTCTCCCTCACACATGTAGCTAGCTTATACTCTCCTCACACATGTAGCTAGCTTATACTCTCCCTCACACATGTAGCTAGCTTATACTCTCCCTCACACATGTAGCTAGCTTATACTCTCCTCATACATGTAGCTAGCCTATACTCTCCTCACACATGTAGCTAGCTTATACTCTCCTCACACATGTAGCTAGCTTATACTCTCCCTCACACATGTAGCTAGCTTATACTCTCCCTCACACATGTAGCTAGCTTATACTCTCCTCACACATGTAGCTAGCTTATACTCTCCCTCACACATGTAACTAGCTTATACTCTCCTCACACATGTAGCTAGCTTATACTCTCCCTCACACATGTAGCTAGCTTATACTCTCCTCACACATGTAGCTAGCTTATACTCTCCTCACACATGTAGCTAGCTTATACTCTCCTCACACATGTAGCTAGCTTATACTCTCCTCACACATGTAGCTAGCTTATACTCTCCCTCACACATGTAGCTAGCTTATACTCCCCCTCACACATGTAGCTAGCTTATACTCTCCTCACACATGTAGCTAGCTTATACTCTCCTCACACATGTAGCTAGCTTATACTCTCCTCACACATGTAGCTAGCTTATACTCTCCCTCACACATGTAGCTAGCTTATACTCTCCCTCACGCATGTAGCTAGCTTATACTCTCCCTCACGCATGTAGCTAGCTTATACTCTCCTCACACATGTAGCTAGCTTATACGCTCCCTCACACATGTAGCTAGCTTATACTCTCCTCACACATGTAGCTAGCTTATACTCTCCTCACACATGTAGCTAGCTTATACTCTCCCTCACACATGTAGCTAGCTTATACTCTCCTCACACATGTAGCTAGCTTATACTCTCCCTCACACATGTAGCTAGCTTATACTCCCCCTCACACATGTAGCTAGCTTATACTCTCCTCACACATGTAGCTAGCTTATACTCTCCTCACACATGTAGCTAGCTTATACTCTCCTCACACATGTAGCTAGCTTATACTCTCCCTCACACATGTAGCTAGCTTATACTCTCCCTCACACATGTAGCTAGCTTATACTCTCCTCACACATGTAGCTAGCTTATACTCTCCCTCACACATGTAGCTAGCTTATACTCTCCTCACACATGTAGCTAGCTTATACTCTCCCTCACACATGTAGCTAGCTTATACTCTCCTCACACATGTAGCTAGCTTATACTCTCCCTCACACATGTAGCTAGCTTATACTCTCCTCGTTAGCTTATATTCTCCCTCACACATGTAGCTAGCTTATACTCTCCTCGCTAGCTTATATTCTCCCTCACACATGTAGCTAGCTTATACTCTCCTCACACATGTAGTTGGCTTATACTCTCCTCACACATGTAGCTAGCTTATACTCTCCCTCACACATGTAGCTAGCTTATACTCTCCTCACACATGTAGCTAGCTTATACTCTCCTCGTACATGTAGCTAGCTTATACTCTCCTCACACATGTAACTAGCTTATACTCTCCTCACACATGTAGCTAGCTTATACTCTCCTCGTACATGTAGCTAGCTTATACTCTCCTCACATATGTAGCTAGCTTATACTCTCCCTCACACATGTAGCTAGCTTATACTCTCCTCATACATGTAGCTAGCTTATACTCTCCCTCACACATGTAGCTAGCTTATACTCTCCCTCACACATGTAGCTAGCTTATACTCTCCTCACACATGTAGCTAGCTTATACTCTCCTCACACATGTAGCTAGCTTATACTCTCCCTCACACATGTAGCTAGCTTATACTCTCCTCACACATGTAGCTAGCTTATACTCTCCTCACACATGTAGCTAGCTTATACTCTCCTCACACATGTAGCTAGCTTATACTCTCCCTCACACATGTAGCTAGCTTATACTCTCCTCACACATGTAGCTAGCTTATACTCTCCCTCACACATGTAGCTAGCTTATACTCTCCCTCACACATGTAGCTAGCTTATACTCTCCTCACACATGTTAGCTAGCTTATACTCTCCCTCACACATGTAGCTAGCTTATACTCTCCTCACACATGTAGCTAGCTTATACTCTCCCTCACACATGTAGCTAGCTTATACTCTCCCTCACACATGTAGCTAGCTTATACTCTCCTCACACATGTAGCTAGCTTATACTCTCCCTCACACATGTAGCTAGCTTATACTCTCCTCACACATGTAGCTAGCTTATACTCTCCCTCACACATGTAGCTAGCTTATACTCTCCTCACACATGTAGCTAGCTTATACTCTCCCTCACACATGTAGCTAGCTTATACTCTCCTCACACATGTAGCTAGCTTATACTCTCCTCACACATGTAGCTAGCTTATACTCTCCTCACACATGTAGCTAGCTTATACTCTCCTCACACATGTAGCTAGCTTATACTCTCCTCACACATGTAGCTAGCTTATACTCTCCCTCACACATGTAGCTAGCTTATACTCTCCTCACACATGTAGCTAGCTTATACTCTCCTCATACATGTAGCTAGCTTATACTCTCCTCACACATGTAGCTAGCTTATACTCTCCTCACACATGTAGCTAGCTTATACTCTCCCTCACACATGTAGCTAGCTTATACTCTCCCTCACACATGTAGCTAGCTTATACTCTCCTCACACATGTAGCTAGCTTATACTCTCCCTCACACATGTAGCTAGCTTATACTCTCCCTCACACATGTAGCTAGCTTATACTCTCCTCACACATGTAGCTAGCTTATACTCTCCCTCACACATGTAGCTAGCTTATACTCTCCTCACACATGTAGCTAGCTTATACTCTCCTCACACATGTAGCTAGCTTATACTCTCCTCATACATGTAGCTAGCTTATACTCTCCTCACACATGTAGCTAGCTTATACTCTCCTCACACATGTAGCTAGCTTATACTCTCCCTCACACATGTAGCTAGCTTATACTCTCCTCACACATGTAGCTAGCTTATACTCTCCTCACACATGTAGCTAGCTTATACTCTCCTCACACATGTAGCTAGCTTATACTCTCCTCACACATGTAGCTAGCTTATACTCTCCTCACACATGTAGCTAGCTTATACTCTCCCTCACACATGTAGCTAGCTTATACTCTCCTCATACATGTAGCTAGCTTATACTCTCCTCACACATGTAGCTAGCTTATACTTACCTCACACATGTAGCTAGCTTATACTCTCCCTCATACATGTAGCTAGCTTATACTCTCCCTCACACATGTAGCTACTGTAGCTTATACTCTCCCTCACACATGTAGCTAGCTTATACTCTCCTCACACATGTAGCTAGCTTATACTCTCCTCATACATGTAGCTAGCTTATACTCTCCTCACACATGTAGCTAGCTTATACTCTCCCTCACACATGTAGCTAGCTTATACTCTCCCTCACACATGTAGCTAGCTTATACTCTCCTCACACATGTAGCTAGCTTATACTCTCCCTCACACATGTAGCTAGCTTATACTCTCCTCACACATGTAGCTAGCTTATACTCTCCTCATACATGTAGCTAGCTTATACTCTCCCTCACACATGTAGCTAGCTTATACTCTCCTCACACATGTAGCTAGCTTATACTCTCCTCACACATGTAGCTAGCTTATACTCTCCTCACACATGTAGCTAGCTTATACTCTCCCTCACACATGTAGCTAGCTTATACTCTCCTCACACATGTAGCTAGCTTATACTCTCCTCACACATGTAGCTAGCTTATACTCTCCTCACACATGTAGCTAGCTTACACTCTCCCTCACACATGTAGCTAGCTTATACTCTCCTCACACATGTAGCTAGCTTATACTCTCCTCACACATGTAGCTAGCTTATACTCTCCCTCACACATGTAGCTAGCTTATACTCTCCTCACACATGTAGCTAGCTTATACTCTCCTCATACATGTAGCTAGCTTATACTCTGCTCACAGATGTAGCTAGCTTATACTCTCCCTCACACATGTAGCTAGCTTATACTCTCCTCACACATGTAGCTAGCTTATACTCTCCTCACACATGTAGCTAGCTTATACTCTCCCTCACACATGTAGCTAGCTTATACTCTCCCTCACACATGTAGCTAGCTTATACTCTCCTCACACATGTAGCTAGCTTATACTCTCCTCACACATGTAGCTAGCTTATACTCTCCCTCACACATGTAGCTAGCTTATACTCTCCCTCACACATGTAGCTAGCTTATACTCTCCTCACACATGTAGCTAGCTTATACTCTCCTCATACATGTAGCTAACTTATACTCTCCTCACACATGTAGCTAGCTTATACTCTCCTCACACATGTAGCTAGCTTATACTCTCCTCACACATGTAGCTAGCTTATACTCTCCCTCACACATGTAGCTAGCTTATACTCTCCTCACACATGTAGCTAGCTTATACTCTCCTCACACATGTAGCTAGCTTATACTCTCCTCACACATGTAGCTAGCTTATACTCTCCTCACACATGTAGCTAGCTTATACTCTCCCTCACACATGTAGCTAGCTTATACTCTCCTCACACATGTAGCTAGCTTATACTCTTCTCACACATGTAGCTAGCTTATACTCTCCTCACACATGTAGCTAGCTTATACTCTCCTCACACATGTAGCTAGCTTATACTCTCCTCACACATGTAGCTAGCTTATACTCTCCCTCACACATGTAGCTAGCTTATACTCTCCCTCACACATGTAGCTAGCTTATACTCTCCCTCACACATGTAGCTAGCTTATACTCTCCTCACACATGTAGCTAGCTTATACTCTCCCTCACACATGTAGCTAGCTTATACTCTCCTCACACATGTAGCTAGCTTATACTCTCCCTCACACATGTAGCTAGCTTATACTCTCCTCACACATGTAGCTAGCTTATACTCTCCCTCACACATGTAGCTAGCTTATACTCTCCTCACACATGTAGCTAGCTTATACTCTCCCTCACACATGTAGCTAGCTTATACTCTCCTCATACATGTAGCTAGCTTATACTCTCCTCACACATGTAGCTAGCTTATACTCTCCCTCACACATGTAGCTAGCTTATACTCTCCTCACACATGTAGCTAGCTTATACTCCCCCTCACACATGTAGCTAGCTTATACTCTCCCTCACACATGTAGCTAGCTTATACTCTCCCTCACACATGTAGCTAGCTTATACTCTCCCTCACACATGTAGCTAGCTTATACTCTCCTCACACATGTAGCTAGCTTATACTCTCCTCACACATGTAGCTAGCTTATACTCTCCTCACACATGTAGCTAGCTTATACTCTCCTCACACATGTAGCTAGCTTATACTCTCCCTCACACATGTAGCTAGCTTATACTCTCCTCACACATGTAGCTAGCTTATACTCTCCCTCATACTTGTAGCTAGCTTATACTCTCCTCACACATGTAGCTAGCTTATACACTCCCTCACACATGTAGCTAGCTTATACTCTCCTCATACATGTAGCTAGCTTATACTCTCCTCACACATGTAGCTAGCTTATACTCTCCTCACACATGTAGCTAGCTTATACTCTCCTCACACATGTAGCTAGCTTATACTCTCCTCATACATGTAGCTAGCTTATACTCTCCTCACACATGTAGCTATGTTATACTCTCCTCACACATGTAGCTAGCTTATACTCTCCCTCACACATGTAGCTAGCTTATACTCTCCCTCACACATGTAGCTAGCTTATACTCTCCTCACACATGTAGCTAGCTTATACACTCCCTCACACATGTAGCTAGCTTATACTCTCCTCATACATGTAGCTAGCTTATACTCTCCTCACACATGTAGCTAGCTTATACTCTCCTCACACATGTAGCTAGCTTATACTCTCCTCACACATGTAGCTAGCTTATACTCCCCCTCACACATGTAGCTAGCTTATACTCTCCCTCACACATGTAGCTAGCTTATACTCTCCCTCACACATGTAGCTAGCTTATACTCTCCTCACACATGTAGCTAGCTTATACTCTCCCTCACACATGTAGCTAGCTTATACTCTCCATCACACATGTAGCTAGCTTATACTCTCCTCACACATGTAGCTAGCTTATACTCTCCCTCACACATGTAGCTAGCTTATACTCTCCTCACACATGTAGCTAGCTTATACTCTCCCTCACACATGTAGCTAGCTTATACTCTCCCTCACACATGTAGCTAGCTTATACTCTCCTCACACATGTAGCTAGCTTATACTCTCCCTCACACATGTAGCTAGCTTATACTCTCCTCACACATGTAGCTAGCTTATACTCTCCCTCACACATGTAGCTAGCTTATACTCTCCTCACACATGTAGCTAGCTTATACTCTCCTCACACATGTAGCTAGCTTATACTCTCCTCATACATGTAGCTAGCTTATACTCTCCTCATACATGTAGCTAGCTTATACTCTCCCTCACACATGTAGCTAGCTTATACTCTCCTCACACATGTAGCTAGCTTATACTCTCCTCACACATGTAGCTAGCTTATACTCTCCCTCACACATGTAGCTAGCTTATACTCTCCCTCACACATGTAGCTAGCTTATACTCTCCTCACACATGTAGCTAGCTTATACTCTCCTCACACATGTAGCTAGCTTATACTCTCCCTCACACATGTAGCTAGCTTATACTCTCCTCACACATGTAGCTAGCTTATACTCTCCTCACACATGTAGCTAGCTTATACTCTCCTCACACATGTAGCTAGCTTATACTCTCCTCACACATGTAGCTAGCTTATACTCTCCTCACACATGTAGCTAGCTTATACTCTCCCTCACACATGTAGCTAGCTTATACTCTCCTCACACATGTAGCTAGCTTATACTCTCCTCACACATGTAGCTAGCTTATACTCTCCCTCACACATGTAGCTAGCTTATACTCTCCCTCACACATGTAGCTAGCTTATACTCTACCTCACACATGTAGCTAGCTTATACTCTCCTCACACATGTAGCTAGCTTATACTCTCCCTCACACATGTAGCTAGCTTATACTCTCCTCACACATGTAGCTAGCTTATACTCTCCTCATACATGTAGCTAGCTTATACTCTCCCTCACACATGTAGCTAGCTTATACTCTCCTCACACATGTAGCTAGCTTATACTCTCCCTCACACATGTAGCTAGCTTATAATCTCCCTCACACATGTAGCTAGCTTATACTCTCCTCACACATGTAGCTAGCTTATACTCTCCCTCACACATGTAGCTAGCTTATACTCTCCTCACACATGTAGCTAGCTTATACTCTCCTCACACATGTAGCTAGCTTATACTCTCCCTCACACATGTAGCTAGCTTATACTCTCCTCACACATGTAGCTAGCTTATACTCTCCTCACACATGTAGCTAGCTTATACTCTCCTCACACATGTAGCTAGCTTATACTCTCCTCACACATGTAGCTAGCTTATACTCTCCTCACACATGTAGCTAGCTTATACTCTCCTCACACATGTAGCTAGCTTATACTCTCCCTCACACATGTAGCTAGCTTATACTTTACCTCATACTTGTAGCTAGCTTATACTCTCCCTTACTCACATCAGCTCTGCAGTCGAGTTTCAAACTTTCCTGGCATTAATGAGTTATCTCTAAATGATTCCTGCCCAAAATCAACACAGACATGCGCTTAACAAAAGCTAATAGTTATATGTGCCGATAACTAGCTTTTATGATAATTGTCATTATTTTTTGGAGGGGAGGAGTCAGTTTATATATATATTTTTTCTTACTTCTACTTAAATGTGCAGAAATGGCTCAAGAGAAGGAAAATTACTTGCACACATGCCATTATCCTGTTCTAGTGTTGGAGTTGCATTGTACTGTTATCCTTCCTTGTCCAGGCTATATCCCTCTCTCACAGCTCACGCAGGCCAGAGATGGGGTGGACCAGGACAAACTGGAGTTGGCTCAATTTCAGGAATCCTTTTTGAACCGCAACCAGCACCAGAGGCACTTTGCTCTGACCTACTACTTCAAGTTCATGATGTTCAGAAACCCTTTAGACAGGTTGATCAGTGCATATAGGTCAAAGGTGGCTCGCTATCCTCTGTCAGGGCTGAAGAACGACACTCCTCATTATAACTGGCTCAGGAAGGCCATTCTGAAGCAGACCCATCCAGAGCAGTACTTGGAGTTCCTCCATCAACGTGGCAAGCGATCTATCAATATCTCTTTTACAGATTTTGTAGATTATTGGGTTGACCTACCAAAAGAGATCAAATTTGATGAACATTTCTGCATGGGCTTCTTCATATCACAACCCTGCAGGGTACGCTATAACTTCTACGGCAACTTTAAGAACTTTGAGGTTGATTCTAGTATTTTGATAGAGAAGATCCAAGCTAAACCACAGTTTCTGCGACAAAGTTATTATATCAACAAGGTGGCCGTGTCAACAGAGGCGTTAGCCCCCAAACTTTACACCGAGTTGGACACTCGGCAAAAGCAAAAGCTTCTGCAAGTATTAGCACAAGATCTTGAGTTTTATTATCACATATTTCCAGAGGAAAAGGACATCCACAAGTCTCTCCTAGGTGTGGACTCTAACCTCCCCACCGCCAGCATTGCTAGACAGTCTTATGACTAAAGCACTTTTGCACACAAATACTATGTATGTATGTATGTAAGTGTGTATGTAAGTATGTATGTAAGTGTTTAAGTATGTATGTAAGTATGTACGTAAGTATGTATGTATTGATTTTCTATTGCATGTTTATAAATGGTGAACTGCTCTTTGGTCCCATTTTCTGTGAATATTATACAAGCTTTTATGCATGGCCATCAGACAGAAGTCTACAAGTAGCCTGGTCTGTGCATGGCCCACTACAGCTACATAGTTGAAGGTCTGTGCATGGCCCACTACAGCTACATAGTTGAAGGTCTGTGCATGGCCCACTATAGCCACATAGTTGAAGGCCTGTGCATGGCCCACTATAGCCACATAGTTGAAGGTCTGTGCATGGCCCACTATAGCCACATAGTTGAAGACCTGTGCATGGCCCACTACAGCCACATAGTTGAAGGCCTGTGCATGGCCCACTACAGCTACATAGTTGAAGGTATGGCCCACTACAGCTACATAGTTGAAGGTCTGTGCATGGCCCACTATAGCCACATAGTTGAAGGCCTGTGCATGGCCCACTATTGCCACATAGTTGAAGGTCTGTGCATGGCCCACTATAGCCACATAGTTGAAGGCCTGTGCATGGCCCACTATAGCCACATAGTTGAAGGTCTGTGCATGGCCCACTACAGCTACATAGTTGAAGGTCTGTGCATGGCCCACTATAGTCACATAGTTGAAGGTCTGTGCATGGCTCACTATAGCCACATAGTTGAAGACCTGTGCATGGCCCACTATAGCCACATAGTTGAGGGTCTGTGCATGGCCCACTACAGCCATATAGTTGAAGGTCTGTGCATGGCCCACTACAGCCACATAGTTGAAGGCCTGTACATGGCCCACTACAGCCACATAGTTGAAGGTCTGTGCATGGCCCGCTACAGCTACATAGTTGAAGGTCTGTGCATGGCCCGCTACAGCTACATAGTTGAAGGCCTGTGCATGGCCCACTACCTCCACATAGTTGAAGGCCTGTGCATGGCCCGCTACAGCCACATAGTTGAAGGTCTGTGCATGGCCCACTACAGCTACATAGTTGAAGGCCTGTGCATGGCCCGCTACAGCCACATAGTTGAAGGTCTGTGCATGGCCCACTACAGCCACATAGTTGAAGGCCTGTGTATGGCCCACTACAACCACATAGTTGAAGGTCTGTGCATGGCCCACTACAGCTTGAAGGTCTGTGCATGAAGGCCTGTGCATGGCCCACTACAGCTACACAGTTGAAGGCCTGTGCATGACCCACTACAGCCACATTGTTGAAGGTCTGTGCATGGCCCACTACAGCCACATAGTTGAAGGCCTGTGCATGGCCAACTACAGCCACATAGTTGAAGGTCTGTGCATGGCCCACATAGAAGGCCTGTGCATGGCCCACTACAGCTACATAGTTGAAGGTCTGTGCATGGCCCACTACAGCCACATAGTTGAAGGTATGGCCCACTACAGCCACATAGTTGAAGGTATAGCCCACAACAGCTAAATGGTCTGTGCAATGGCCCACTACAGCTGCATAGTTGAGGTCTGTGCTTATCATCACTCGGTGTGGCTATCTTGACTGACTCACAGTGGGCTGGGCAAGGATGATGATGGATAACAATAGTTGAGGCTGGTATTAGTGACTGGCTACTACATTTAGTTGCTGATAAATTATCGAGTAATGAAGTCGCTCCTCCTTTTCCAAAGGTTGTTGCTGGTGTATATTTGTACACACTCGAAACATTTGCTGTTTCACCATAATTATGATAATGCACACACCTGAAGGGCAAAATCGATTTATTTGTAGGTTGACCATTTAGCAAAAATTTAACAACTCACATAAATTCGCTTCAAGTTGTATGCGTGTGCATGCTCGCGTTTCTTTATGTAAGGTGAGCATAGCAATATTTGTGGGATTCCGGGGAGGCATGAATGTTTCCTCTGAAAGAGAGCATGCATATATTAGCAATGATGACGGGGTGAGAAGTATCATATAATGTGTGTGTTAGTTGGTGGAAGATGGAGATACTGGAGCAGTCTGATCTCCCTCCAACAGTGGCTCCCTCACAAACGATATCAACTTGTTCATCTTGCAAACTTCGTTCTCTCTCGAGTATGACTTCTCCTGCAATAATATATAGATTATTATAACGATGTAAAGTCTGCAGAAAGGTGTGTGTATACAAGCATATTGGATTGACTTGATATTGCCAGTGCCCATCACTACTTACACCCTTCACTAATTTATAAGAATAAGTACACCAAATATTGCACAGATTTTGGTGATGGTGTTAGGGGGAGAATAAATGTCATTATATGAAGAAAAACACAAATATTTGTTCAAATAGCGATAGAGAAGTTACGTTTTTACAGCGAGAATGCTCCATATATGGTGTGAAGTTCTTCACAGGCACACAAAATAATTTTTACGAACAAATGAAAGATGACGGAGAAGAATCAAAGTTCCGATGATAAGGTTCAGTGTCTACAACATTGGGAAGAGGTCAGATGCAGTGGAAAAGACAAGGAAAACAAAAAATAGGACAACTACAGAGAAGAGTGCCCTAGCAGCAGAAGTGTCTACTTATGGCTCTGGCAGTGCCAACTTTGACCATTCCTTGACAAGATTTTGTTAATTCATTATTTTTCACCTTAATCCCATTGAAGACCCATTTCCTGCTCTTTAATTTCATCTATTTTCATTTGTATGTATATAGCTATGTGGTGTATATCTTAGAATATATGTACATGTGTGATTTTCCCAATTTGGATTTTACAGAGGCAGATACATGGCAAGGTAGATTCTCAGAGGGCAGATACATGGCTAGGTAGATTCACAGAGGGCAGATACATGGCTAGGTAGATTCACAGAGGGCAGATACATGGCAAGGTAGATTCACAGAGGGCAGATACATGGCTAGGTAGATTCACAGAGGGCAGATACATGGCAAGGTAGATTCTCAGAGGGCAGATACATGGCTAGGTAGATTCACAGAGGGCAGATACATGGCTAGGTAGATTTACAGAGGGCAGATACATGGCTATATAGGTAGATTCACAGAGGGCAGATACATGGCTAGGTAGATTCACAGAGGGCAGATACATGGCTAGGTAGATTCTCAGAGGGCAGATACATGGCTAGGTAGATTCACAGAGGGCAGATACATGGCTAGGTAGATTCACAGAGGGCAGATACATGGCTAGGTAGATTCACAGAGGGCAGATGCATGGTAAATTTGAATTTTTACAGTTTTATGGTTTGGTGATGGTTTGGTGGATCTATGGGTTCAAGATGTGCTGCAAGTGTTTTTGGAAGCACAAGCCATGTAGCTAATCGACTAAAGATCTGCCAAAGTGAGTTGTGTAGCTGAGATAAGTTTTGTTGTGTTGTTTGTGTGTGCGTGTGTGCGCGTGCATTTTAGGCATCCACCATTCTGAAATATTGGTAAAACTAATAGTCAGTGTTTGCCTTGCACATTCACTGATACTCAACAACTATTGAAGCTGCATCTATATATCAATAGATCTCCTGCAGATGGTGTGAATAGAACGGCAGAGCATTATAGAGCCAGTTTTTTTTTCTCCCTTGGAGCAGTCAACTGAACACCTTTTCTGACTATTATAATATTTTACCTTCAATGCTCTCCGGAGGTTGGGAGAGAGTTTGAGGCAGATCACACCTCCCTTATCATCTCCGACTAGGAGAACAGGATAGGTCGGGTTGAACTTGATGTAGGTCAACTTTGTACGCTTCTTCTGAATGACTGCACAAGTACACAGACCAATAGATGAGCTCCAGGAATGTGTGTGTGTGTGTGTATACTATACAGAGACAAATATATTAGCTCCAGGAATGTGTATATATATATACTAGTACACAGATAGCTCCAGGAATGTGTGTGTGTGTGTGTATATACTATACAGAGACAAATATATTAGCTCCAGGAATGTGTGTATATATATATACTAGTACACAGACAAATATATTAGCTCCAGGAATGTGTGTATATATATATATACTAGTACACAGACCAATAGATGAGCTCCAGGAATGTGTGTGTGTGTGTATTATACTATACAGAGACAAATATATTAGCTCCAGGAATGTGTGTGTATATATATATACTAGTACACAGACAAATATATTAGCTCCAGGAATGTGTGTGTATATATATATATATACTAGTACACAGATAGCTCCATGAATGTGTGTGTGTGTATATATATACTAGTACACAGACAAATATATTAGCTCCAGGAATGTGTGTGTATATATATATATATACTAGTACACAGACAAATATATTAGCTCCAGGAATGTGTGTGTATATATATATACTAGTACACAGATAGCTCCAGGAATGTGTGTGTGTATATATATATATACTAGTACACAGACAAATATATTAGCTCCAGGAATGCGTGTGTGTGTGTGTATATACTATACAGAGACAAATATATTAGCTCCAGGAATGTGTATATATATATACTAGTACACAGACAAATATATTAGCTCCAGGAATGTGTGTGTATATATATATATATACTAGTACACAGATAGCTCCATGAATGTGTGTGTGTGTATATATATACTAGTACACAGACAAATATATTAGCTCCAGGAATGTGTGTGTATATATATATATACTAGTACACAGACAAATATATTAGCTCCAGGAATGCGTGTGTATATATATATACTAGTACACAGATAGCTCCAGGAATGTGTGTGTGTATATATATATATACTAGTACACAGACAAATATATTAGCTCCAGGAATGCGTGTGTGTATATATATATACTAGTACACAGACAAATATATTAGCTCCAGGAATGCGTGTGTATATATATATACTAGTACACAGATAGCTCCAGGAATGTGTGTGTGTATATATATATATACTAGTACACAGACAAATATATTAGCTCCAGGAATGCGTGTGTATATATATATACTAGTACACAGATAGCTCCAGGAATGTGTGTGTATATATATACTAGTACACAGACAAATATATTAGCTCCAGGAATGTGTGTGTGTATATATATATACTAGTACACAGACAAATATATTAGCTCCAGGAATGTGTGTATATATATATACTAGTACACAGATAGCTCCAGGAATGTGTGTGTGTATATATATATACTAGTACACAGACAAATATATTAGCTCCAGGAATGCGTGTGTATATATATATATATACCAGTACACAGATAGCTCCAGGAATGTGTGTGTGTGTGTATATATATATATACTAGTACACAGACAAATATATTAGCTCCAGGAATGTGTGTACATCCAATCTATGAATCTGCCCAATCTATAGATTGTGCAGCACAATCTATGAATTCATAGATTGTGCTGCACAATCTATGAATGCCAATCTTGCCTGCCAATCAATACACTTCAAAACATGGTAGCATATTAACACCCTTTGCAACAGATTCATAGATTGGATGGAACATATCGACCAGTACTTATTATCGACTAGTTATACAGAGTGAGTGTGCAAGCCAAATATCCAAACCCACCCACACAATATGGGATAGTCGACGGGAATTTACAAAGCCCGCGCTACTCCCACGAAAAGAGAAGAAGGGAGAAGAGCTGTTTGTGAGGCAAGTTTCTCTACATTTGGGGACTATAGCAGTTGTGCAAGTGTTCGTGGGTATTACAAACTTTGCATTATTTTTTTTTTGACAGAACAATGTTCTTCAAATATCTTTTTTGCTCTAGCTACACTTGCCATGTCACTAGTTCTTTATCTGCCAAGTCCATGTGGAACTTTTTCTCAGTATCACTTTTTTCTACATCATTACACTCTCAGTTGCAATCATCACGGTCTCTTGCAAAGGGTGTTAATATGCTACCATGTTTGAAGTGTATTGATTGGCAGGCAAGATGGGTTGTGCAGCACAATCTATAGATTGGGCAGATTCATAGATTGGATGGAAGATATATATATATATATATACTAGTACACAGATAGCTCCAGGAATGTGTGTGTGTGTGTGTATATATGTGTGTGTGTGTATATATATAATATATATGTACTAATACACAGACAAATATATTAGCTGCAGGAATGTGTGTGTGTATATATATACTAGTACACAGATAGCTCCAGGAATGTGTGTATATATATATATACTAGTACACAGATAGCTCCAGGAATGTGTGTGTGTGTATATATACAAGTACACAGACAGCTCCACGAATGTGTGTGTGTATATACTGTACTAGTTAGTATGTTCAGGTACCATATAAGGAGGTTGAAAAATGCACGCACAATTTTGTAGTTCTGTTTCTAATTTTATTCCCACACAAATTGTCAATCTCATCATCAAACAACACTAGAGATGGGTTATTCTAGGGCTAACACTAGGGATGGGTTATTCTAGGGCTAGGGCTAGCTCTAGGGAAGGGTTATTCTAGGGCTAGCACTAGGGATGGGTTATTCTAGGGCTAGGGCTAGCTCTAGGGAAGGGTTATTCTAGGGCTAGCACTAGGGATGGGTTATTCTAGGGCTAACACTAGGGATGGGTTATTCCAGGGCTAGCACTAGGGATGGGTTATTCTAGGGCTAACACTAGGGATGGGTTATTCTAGGGCTAGCACTAGGGATGGGTTATTCTAGGGCTAACACTAGGGATGGGTTATTCTAGGGCTAGGGCTAGCTCTAGGGAAGGGTTATTCTAGGGCTAGCACTAGGGATGGGTTATTCTAGGGCTAGGGCTAGCTCTAGGGAAGGGTTATTCTAGGGCTAGCACTAGGGATGGGTTATTCCAGGGCTAGCACTAGGGATGGGTTATTCTAGGGCTAACACTAGGGATGGGTTATTCTAGGGCTAACACTAGGGATGGGTTATTCTAGGGCTAGCACTAGGGATGGGTTATTCTAGGGCTAGCACTAGGGATGGGTTATTCTAGGGCTAGCACTAGGGATGGGTTATTCTAGGGCTAACACTAGGGATGGGTTATTCTAGGGCTAGCACTAGGGATGGGTTATTCTAGGGCTAACACTAGGGATGGGTTATTCTAGGGCTAACACTAGGGATGGGTTATTCTAGGGCTAACACTAGGGATGGGTTATTCTAGGGCTAACACTAGGGATGGGTTATTCTAGGGCTAGCACTAGGGATGGGTTATTCTAGGGCTAACACTAGGGATGGGTTATTCTAGGGCTAGCACTAGGGATGGGTTATTCTAGGGCTAACACTAGGGATGGGTTATTCTAGGGCTAACACTAGGGATGGGTTATTCTAGGGCTAGCACTAGGGATGGGTTATTCTAGGGCTAACACTAGGGATGGGTTATTCTAGGGCTAGGGCTAGGGATGGGTTCTAGGGCTAACACTAGGGATGGGTTATTCTAGGGCTAACACTAGGGATGGGTTATTCTAGGGCTAACACTATGGATGGGTTATTCTAGGGCTAACACTAGGGATGGGTTATTCTAGGGCTAGCACTAGGGATGGGTTATTCTAGGGCTAGCACTAGGGATGGGTTATTCTAGGGCTAACACTAGGGATGGGTTATTCTAGGGCTAACACTAGGGATGGGTTATTCTAGGGCTAGCACTAGGGATGGGTTATTCTAGGGCTAACACTAGGGATGGGTTATTCTAGGGCTAGGGCTAGGGATGGGTTATTCTAGGGCTAACACTAGGGATGGGTTATTCTAGGGCTAACACTAGGGATGGGTTATTCTAGGGCTAACACTAGGGATGGGTTATTCTAGGGCTAGCACTAGGGATGGGTTATTCTAGGGCTAACACTAGGGATGGGTTATTCTAGGGCTAGCACTAGGGATGGGTTATTCTAGGGCTAACACTAGGGATGGGTTATTCTAGGGCTAGGGCTAGGGATGGGTTATTCTAGGGCTAGCACTAGGGATGGGTTATTCTAGGGCTAGCACTAGGGATGGGTTATTCTAGGGCTAACACTAGGGATGGGTTATTCTAGGGCTAACACTAGGGATGGGTTATTCTAGGGCTAACACTAGGGATGGGTTATTCTAGGGCTAGGGCTAGGGATGGGTTATTCTAGGGCTAGCACTAGGGATGGGTTATTCTAGGGCTAACACTAGGGATGGGTTATTCTAGGGCTAACACTAGGGATGGGTTATTCTAGGGCTAGCACTAGGGATGGGTTATTCTAGGGCTAACACTAGGGATGGGTTATTCTAGGGCTAGCACTAGGGATGGGTTATTCTAGGGCTAGCACTAGGGATGGGTTATTCTAGGGCTAGCACTAGGGATGGGTTATTCTAGGGCTAACACTAGGGATGGGTTATTCTAGGGCTAGGGCTAGGGATGGGTTATTCTAGGGCTAGCACTAGGGATGGGTTATTCTAGGGCTAACACTAGGGATGGGTTATTCTAGGGCTAACACTAGGGATGGGTTATTCTAGGGCTAGCACTAGGGATGGGTTATTCTAGGGCTAACACTAGGGATGGGTTATTCTAGGGCTAGCACTAGGGATGGGTTATTCTAGGGCTAACACTAGGGATGGGTTATTCTAGGGCTAGCACTAGGGATGGGTTATTCTAGGGCTAACACTAGGGATGGGTTATTCTAGGGCTAGCACTAGGGATGGGTTATTCTAGGGCTAACACTAGGGATGGGTTATTCTAGGGCTAGGGCTAGGGATGGGTTATTCTAGGGCTAACACTAGGGATGGGTTATTCTAGGGCTAACACTAGGGATGGGTTATTCTAGGGCTAACACTAGGGATGGGTTATTCTAGGGCTAGCACTAGGGATGGGTTATTCTAGGGCTAACACTAGGGATGGGTTATTCTAGGGCTAGCACTAGGGATGGGTTATTCTAGGGCTAACACTAGGGATGGGTTATTCTAGGGCTAGGGCTAGGGATGGGTTATTCTAGGGCTAGCACTAGGGATGGGTTATTCTAGGGCTAGCACTAGGGATGGGTTATTCTAGGGCTAACACTAGGGATGGGTTATTCTAGGGCTAACACTAGGGATGGGTTATTCTAGGGCTAACACTAGAGATGGGTTATTCTAGGGCTAGCACTAGGGATGGGTTATTCTAGGGCTAACACTAGGGATGGGTTATTCTAGGGCTAACACTAGGGATGGGTTATTCTAGGGCTAACACTAGGGATGGGTTATTCTAGGGCTAACACTAGGGATGGGTTATTCTAGGGCTAACACTAGGGATGGGTTATTCTAGGGCTAGCACTAGGGATGGGTTATTCTAGGGCTAACACTAGGGATGGGTTATTCTAGGGCTAGCACTAGGGATGGGTTATTCTAGGGCTAACACTAGGGATGGGTTATTCTAGGGCTAGCACTAGGGATGGGTTATTCTAGGGCTAACACTAGGGATGGGTTATTCTAGGGCTAGCACTAGGGA
Organism: Cladorhizidae sp. MBARI D1340-BT2; assembly: GCA_028752905.1. Lineage (NCBI taxonomy): Eukaryota > Metazoa > Porifera > Demospongiae > Poecilosclerida > Cladorhizidae > Cladorhizidae sp. MBARI D1340-BT2. Next base: position 1,287,503 of record JAQNBH010000002.1, on the reverse strand, counting down.
TGGGTTATTCTAGGGCTAACACTAGGGATGGGTTATTCCAGGGCTAGCACTAGGGATGGGTTATTCTAGGGCTAGCACTAGGGATGGGTTATTCTAGGGCTAGCACTAGGGATGGGTTATTCTAGGGCTAACACTAGGGATGGGTTATTCTAGGGCTAGCACTAGGGATGGGTTATTCTAGGGCTAACACTAGGGATGGGTTATTCTAGGGCTAACACTAGGGATGGGTTATTCTAGGGCTAACACTAGGGATGGGTTATTCTAGGGCTAACACTAGGGATGGGTTATTCTAGGGCTAACACTAGGGATGGGTTATTCTAGGGCTAACACTAGGGATGGGTTATTCTAGGGCTAGCACTAGGGATGGGTTATTCTAGGGCTAACACTAGGGATGGGTTATTCTAGGGCTAACACTAGGGATGGGTTATTCTAGGGCTAGCACTAGGGATGGCTCATTCTAGGGCTAACACTAGGGATGGGTTATTCTAGGGCTAACACTAGGGATGGGTTATTCTAGGGCTAACACTAGGGATGGGTTATTCTAGGGCTAACACTAGGGATGGGTTATTCTAGGGCTAGCACTAGGGATAGGTTATTCTAGGGCTAACACTAGGGATGGGTTATTCTAGGGCTAGCACTAGGGATGGGTTACTCTAGGGCTAACACTAGGGATGGGTTATTCTAGGGCTAGCACTAGGGATGGGTTATTCTAGGGCTAACACTAGGGATGGGTTATTCTAGGGCTAACACTAGGGATGGGTTATTCTAGGGCTAGCACTAGGGATGGGTTATTCTAGGGCTAACACTAGGGATGGGTTATTCTAGGGCTAACACTAGGGATGGGTTATTCTAGGGCTAACACTAGGGATGGGTTATTCTAGGGCTAGCACTAGAGATGGGTTATTCTAGGGCTAACACTAGGGATGGGTTATTCTAGGGCTAACACTAGGGATGGGTTATTCTAGGGCTAACACTAGGGATGGGTTATTCTAGGGCTAGCACTAGGGATGGGTTATTCTAGGGCTAGCACTAGGGATGGGCTAGCACTAGGGCTAACACTAGGGATGGGTTATTCTAGGGCTAGCACTAGGGATGGGTTATTCTAGGGCTAACACTAGGGATGGGTTATTCTAGGGCTAACACTAGGGATGGGTTATTCTAGGGCTAACACTAGGGATGGGTTATTCTAGGGCTAGCACTAGAGATGGGTTATTCTAGGGCTAACACTAGGGATGGGTTATTCTAGGGCTAGCACTAGGGATGGGTTATTCTAGGGCTAACACTAGGGATGGGTTATTCTAGGGCTAACACTAGGGATGGGTTATTCTAGGGCTAACACTAGGGATGGGTTATTCTAGGGCTAACACTAGGGATGGGTTATTCTAGGGCTAACACTAGGGATGGGTTATTCCAGGGCTAGCACTAGGGATGGGTTATTCTAGGGCTAACACTAGGGATGGGTTATTCTAGGGCTAACACTAGGGATGGGTTATTCTAGGGCTAACACTAGGGATGGGTTATTCTAGGGCTAACACTAGGGATGGGTTATTCTAGGGCTAGGGCTAGGGATGGGTTATTCTAGGGCTAACACTAGGGATGGGTTATTCTAGGGCTAACACTAGGGATGGGTTATTCTAGGGCTAGGGCTAGGGATGGGTTATTCTAGGGCTAACACTAGGGATGGGTTATTCTAGGGCTAGCACTAGGGATGGGTTATTCTAGGGCTAACACTAGGGATGGGTTATTCTAGGGCTAGCACTAGGGATGGGTTATTCTAGGGCTAACACTAGGGATGGGTTATTCTAGGGCTAACACTAGGGATGGGTTATTCTAGGGCTAACACTAGGGATGGGTTATTCTAGGGCTAGCACTAGGGATGGGTTATTCTAGGGCTAACACTAGGGATGGGTTATTCTAGGGCTAACACTAGGGATGGGTTATTCTAGGGCTAACACTAGGGATGGGTTATTCTAGGGCTAACACTAGGGATGGGTTATTCTAGGGCTAACACTAGGGATGGGTTATTCTAGGGCTAGCACTAGGGATGGGTTATTCTAGGGCTAGCACTAGGGATGGGTTATTCTAGGGCTAGCACTAGGGATGGGTTATTCTAGGGCTAACACTAGGGATGGGTTATTCTAGGGCTAACACTAGGGCTAGCACTAGGGATGGGTTATTCTAGGGCTAACACTAGGGATGGGTTATTCTAGGGCTAGCACTAGGGATGGGTTATTCTAGGGCTAGCACTAGGGATGGGTTATTCTAGGGCTAACACTAGGGATGGGTTATTCTAGGGCTAACACTAGGGATGGGATATTCTAGGGCTAACACTAGGGATGGGTTATTCTAGGGCTAGCACTAGGGATGGGTTATTCTAGGGCTAGCACTAGGGATGGGTTATTCTAGGGCTAGCACTAGGGATGGGTTATTCTAGGGCTAGCACTAGGGATGGGTTATTCTAGGGCTAGCACTAGGGATGGGTTATTCTAGGGCTAACACTAGGGATGGGTTATTCTAGGGCTAGCACTACGGATGGGTTATTCTAGGGCTAACACTAGGGATGGGTTATTCTAGGGCTAACACTAGGGATGGGTTATTCTAGGGCTAACACTAGGGATGGGTTATTCTAGGGCTAACACTAGGGATGGGTTATTCTAGGGCTAACACTAGGGATGGGTTATTCTAGGGCTAACACTAGGGATGGGTCATTCTAGGGCTAACACTAGGGATGGGTTATTCTAGGGCTAGCACTAGGGATGGGTTATTCTAGGGCTAACACTAGGGATGGGTTATTCTAGGGCTAGCACTAGGGATGGGTTATTCTAGGGCTAGCTAGGGATGGGTTATTCTAGGGCTAGCACTAGGGATGGGTTATTCTAGGGCTAACACTAGGGATGGGTTATTCTAGGGCTAACACTAGGGATGGGTTATTCTAGGGCTAACACTAGGGATGGGTTATTCTAGGGCTAACACTAGGGATGGGTTATTCTAGGGCTAACACTAGGGATGGGTTATTCTAGGGCTAACACTAGGGATGGGTTATTCTAGGGCTAACACTAGGGATGGGTTATTCTAGGGCTAACACTAGGGATGGGTTATTCTAGGGCTAGCACTAGGGATGGGTTATTCTAGGGCTAACACTAGGGATGGGTTATTCTAGGGCTAGCTAGGGATGGGTTATTCTAGGGCTAACACTAGGGATGGGTTATTCTAGGGCTAGCACTAGGGATGGGTTATTCTAGGGCTAGCACTAGGGATGGGTTATTCTAGGGCTAACACTAGGGATGGGTTATTCTAGGGCTAACACTAGGCATGGGTTATTCTAGGGCTAACACTAGGGATGGGTTATTCCAGGGCTAGCACTAGGGATGGGTTATTCTAGGGCTAACACTAGGGATGGGTTATTCTAGGGCTAACACTAGGGATGGGTTATTCTAGGGCTAGCACTAGGGATGGGTTATTCTAGGGCTAACACTAGGGAAGGGTTATTCTAGGGCTAACACTAGGGATGGGTTATTCTAGGGCTAACACTAGGGATGGGTTATTCTAGGGCTAGCACTAGGGATGGGTTATTCTAGGGCTAGCTAGGGATGGGTTATTCTAGGGCTAACACTAGGGATGGGTTATTCTAGGGCTAGCACTAGGGATGGGTTATTCTAGGGCTAACACTAGGGATGGGTTATTCTAGGGCTAACACTAGGGATGGGTTATTCTAGGGCTAACACTAGGGATGGGTTATTCTAGGGCTAACACTAGGGATGGGTTATTCTAGGGCTAGCACTAGGGATGGGTTATTCTAGGGCTAGCACTAGGGATGGGTTATTCTAGGGCTAACACTAGGGATGGGTTACTCTAGGGCTAACACTAGGGATGGGTTATTCTAGGGCTAGCACTAGGGATGGGTTATTCTAGGGCTAACACTAGGGATGGGTTATTCTAGGGCTAGCAAGGGATGGGTTATTCTAGGGCTAACACTAGGGATGGGTTATTCTAGGGCTAACACTAGGGATGGGTTATTCTACGGCTAACACTAGGGATGGGTTATTCTAGGGCTAACACTAGGGATGGGTTATTCTAGGGCTAGCACTAGGGATGGGTTATTCTAGGGCTAGCACTAGGGATGGGTTATTCTAGGGCTAACACTAGGGATGGGTTATTCTAGGGCTAACACTAGGGATGGATTATTCTAGGGCTAGCACTAGGGATGGGTTATTCTAGGGCTAGCACTAGGGATGGGTTATTCTAGGGCTAACACTAGGGATGGGTTATTCTAGGGCTAACACTAGGGATGGGTTATTCTAGGGCTAACACTAGGGATGGGTTATTCTAGGGCTAACACTAGGGATGGGTTATTCTAGGGCTAACACTAGGGATGGGTTATTCTAGGGCTAACACTAGGGATGGGTTATTCTAGGGCTAGCTCTAGGGATGGGTTATTCTAGGGCTAGCACTAGGGATGGGTTATTCTAGGGCTAGCTCTAGGGATGGGTTATTCTAGGGCTAACACTAGGGATGGGTTATTCTAGGGCTAACACTAGGGATGGGTTATTCTAGGGCTAGCACTAGGGATGGGTTATTCTAGGGCTAACACTAGGGATGGGTTACTCTAGGGCTAGCACTAGGGATGGGTTATTCTAGGGCTAACACTAGGGATGGGTTATTCTAGGGCTAACACTAGGGATGGGTTACTCTAGGGCTAGCACTAGGGATGGGTTATTCTAGGGCTAACACTAGGGATGGGTTATTCTAGGGCTAACACTAGGGATGGGTTATTCTAGGGCTAACACTAGGGATGGGTTATTCTAGGGCTAGCACTAGGGATGGGTTATTCTAGGGCTAACACTAGGGATGGGTTATTCTAGGGCTAGCACTAGGGATGGGTTATTCTAGGGCTAGCACTAGGGATGGGTTATTCTAGGGCTAACACTAGGGATGGGTTATTCTAGGGCTAACACTAGGGATGGGTTATTCTAGGCTAACACTAGGGATGGGTTATTCTAGGGCTAACACTAGGGATGGGTTATTCTAGGGCTAACACTAGGGATGGGTTATTCTAGGGCTAGCACTAGGGATGGGTTATTCTAGGGCTAACACTAGGGATGGGTTATTCTAGGGCTAACACTAGGGATGGGTTATTCTAGGGCTAACACTAGGGATGGGTTATTCTAGGGCTAACACTAGGGATGGGTTATTCTAGGGCTAACACTAGGGATGGGTTATTCTAGGGCTAGCACTAGGGATGGGTTATTCTAGGGCTAACACTAGGGATGGGTTATTCTAGGGCTAACACTAGGGATGGGTTATTCTAGGGCTAGCACTAGGGATGGGTTATTCTAGGGCTAACACTAGGGATGGGTTATTCTAGGGCTAACACTAGGGATGGGTTATTCTAGGGCTAGCTAGGGATGGGTTATTCTAGGGCTAGCACTAGGGATGGGTTATTCCAGGGCTAACACTAGGGATGGGTTATTCTAGGGCTAGCCCTAGGGATGGGTTATTCTAGGGCTAGGGATGGGTTATTCTAGGGCTAACACTAGGGCTAACACTAGGGATGGGTTATTCTAGGGCTAACACTAGGGATGGGTTATTCTAGGGCTAGCCCTAGGGATGGGTTATTCTAGGGCTAGGGATGGGTTATTCTAGGGCTAACACTAGGGATGGGTTATTCTAGGGCTAACACTAGGGATGGGTTATTCTAGGGCTAACACTAGGGATGGGTTATTCTAGGGCTAACACTAGGGATGGGTTATTCTAGGGCTAACACTAGGGATGGGTTATTCTAGGGCTAACACTAGGGATGGGTTATTCTAGGGCTAACACTAGGGATGGGTTATTCTAGGGCTAACACTAGGGATGGGTTATTCTAGGGCTAACACTAGGGATGGGTTATTCTAGGGCTAGCACTAGGGATGGGTTATTCTAGGGCTAGCACTAGGGATGGGTTATTCTAGGGCTAGCACTAGGGATGGGTTATTCTAGGGCTAACACTAGGGATGGGTTATTCTAGGGCTAACACTAGGGATGGGTTATTCTAGGGCTAGCATTAGGGATGGGTTATTCTAGGGCTAACACTAGGGATGGGTTATTCTAGGGCTAGCACTAGGGATGGGTTATTCTAGGGCTAACACTAGGGATGGGTTATTCTAGGGCTAACACTAGGGATGGGTTATTCTAGGGCTAACACAAGGGATGGGTTATTCTAGGGCTAGCACTAGGGATGGGTTATTCTAGGGCTAACACTAGGGATGGGTTATTCTAGGGCTAACACTAGGGATGGGTTATTCTAGGGCTAGCACTAGGGATGGGTTATTCTAGGGCTAGCACTAGGGATGGGTTATTCTAGGGCTAACACTAGGGATGGGTTATTCTAGGGCTAACACTAGGCATGGGTTATTCTAGGGTTAGCACTAGGGATGGGTTATTCTAGGGCTAACACTAGGGATGGGTTATTCTAGGGCTAGCACTAGGGATGGGTTATTCTAGGGCTAACACTAGGGATGGGTTATTCTAGGGCTAACACTAGGGATGGGTTATTCTAGGGCTAGCACTAGGGATGGGTTATTCTAGGGCTAACACTAGGGATGGGTTATTCTAGGGCTAACACTAGGGATGGGTTATTCTAGGGCTAACACTAGGGATGGGTTATTCTAGGGCTAACACTAGGGATGGGTTATTCTAGGGCTAACACTAGGGATGGGTTATTCTAGGGCTAGCACTAGGGATGGGTTACTCTAGGGCTAACACTAGGGATGGGCTATTCTAGGGCTAACACTAGGGATGGGTTATTCTAGGGCTAACACTAGGGATGGGTTATTCTAGGGCTAACACTAGGGATGGGTTATTCTAGGGCTAACACTAGGGATGGGTTATTCTAGGGCTAACACTAGGGATGGGTTATTCTAGGGCTAACACTAGGGATGGGTTATTCTAGGGCTAACACTAGGCATGGGTTATTCTAGGGCTAACACTAGGGATGGGTTATTCTAGGGCTAGCTCTAGGGATGGGTTATTCTAGGGCTAACACTAGGGATGGGTTATTCTAGGGCTAACACTAGGGATGGGTTATTCTAGGGCTAACACTAGGGATGGGTTATTCTAGGGCTAGCACTAGGGATGGGTTATTCTAGGGCTAGCACTAGGGATGGGTTATTCTAGGGCTAACACTAGGGATGGGTTATTCTAGGGCTAACACTAGGGATGGGTTATTCTAGGGCTAACACTAGGGATGGGTTATTCTAGGGCTAACACTAGGGATGGGTTATTCTAGGGCTAACACTAGGGATGGGTTATTCTAGGGCTAACACTAGGGATGGGTTATTCTAGGGCTAACACTAGGGATGGGTTATTCTAGGGCTAGCACTAGGGATGGGTTATTCTAGGGCTAGCACTAGGGATGGGTTATTCTAGGGCTAACACTAGGGATGGGTTATTCTAGGGCTAACACTAGGGATGGGTTATTCTAGGGCTAGGGCTAGGGATGGGTTATTCTAGGGCTAGGGATGGGTTATTCTAGGGCTAACACTAGGGCTAACACTAGGGATGGGTTATTCTAGGGCTAGCACTAGGGATGGGTTATTCTAGGGCTAGCACTAGGGATGGGTTATTCTAGGGCTAGCTAGGGATGGGTTATTCTAGGGCTAGCACTAGGGATGGGTTATTCCAGGGCTAACACTAGGGATGGGTTATTCTAGGGCTAGCCCTAGGGATGGGTTATTCTAGGGCTAGGGATGGGTTATTCTAGGGCTAACACTAGGGCTAACACTAGGGATGGGTTATTCTAGGGCTAACACTAGGGATGGGTTATTCTAGGGCTAGCCCTAGGGATGGGTTATTCTAGGGCTAGGGATGGGTTATTCTAGGGCTAACACTAGGGATGGGTTATTCTAGGGCTAACACTAGGGATGGGTTATTCTAGGGCTAACACTAGGGATGGGTTATTCTAGGGCTAACACTAGGGATGGGTTATTCTAGGGCTAACACTAGGGATGGGTTATTCTAGGGCTAACACTAGGGATGGGTTATTCTAGGGCTAACACTAGGGATGGGTTATTCTAGGGCTAACACTAGGGATGGGTTATTCTAGGGCTAACACTAGGGATGGGTTATTCTAGGGCTAGCATTAGGGATGGGTTATTCTAGGGCTAACACTAGGGATGGGTTATTCTAGGGCTAGCACTAGGGATGGGTTATTCTAGGGCTAGCTAGGGATGGGTTATTCTAGGGCTAACACTAGGGATGGGTTATTCTAGGGCTAACACTAGGGATGGGTTATTCTAGGGCTAACACTAGGGATGGGTTATTCTAGGGCTAACACTAGGGATGGGTTATTCTAGGGCTAACACAAGGGATGGGTTATTCTAGGGCTAGCACTAGGGATGGGTTATTCTAGGGCTAACACTAGGGATGGGTTATTCTAGGGCTAACACTAGGGATGGGTTATTCTAGGGCTAGCACTAGGGATGGGTTATTCTAGGGCTAGCACTAGGGATGGGTTATTCTAGGGCTAACACTAGGGATGGGTTACTCTAGGGCTAACACTAGGGATGGGTTATTCTAGGGCTAACACTAGGGATGGGTTATTCTAGGGCTAGCACTAGGGATGGGTTATTCTAGGGCTAGCACTAGGGATGGGTTATTCTAGGGCTAACACTAGGGATGGGTTATTCTAGGGCTAGCACTAGGGATGGGTTATTCTAGGGCTAGCACTAGGGATGGGTTACTCTAGGGCTAGCACTAGGGATGGGTTATTCTAGGGCTAACACTAGGGATGGGTTATTCTAGGGCTAACACTAGGGATGGGTTATTCTAGGGCTAACACTAGGGATGGGTTATTCTAGGGCTAACACTAGGCATGGGTTATTCTAGGGCTAGCACTAGGGATGGGTTATTCTAGGGCTAACACTAGGGATGGGTTATTCTAGGGCTAGCACTAGGGATGGGTTATTCTAGGGCTAGCACTAGGGATGGGTTATTCTAGGGCTAGCACTAGAGATGGGTTATTCTAGGGCTAACACTAGGGATGGGTTATTCTAGGGCTAACACTAGGGATGGGTTATTCTAGGGCTAGCACTAGGGATGGGTTATTCTAGGGCTAGCACTAGGGATGGGTTATTCTAGGGCTAACACTAGGGATGGGTTATTCTAGGGCTAACACTAGGGATGGGTTATTCTAGGGCTAGCACTAGGGATGGGATATTCTAGGGCTAGCACTAGGGATGGGTTATTCTAGGGCTAACACTAGGGATGGGTTATTCTAGGGCTAGCACTAGGGATGGGTTATTCTAGGGCTAGCACTAGGGATGGGTTATTCTAGGGCTAACACTAGGGATGGGTTACTCTAGGGCTAACACTAGGGATGGGCTATTCTAGGGCTAACACTAGGGATGGGTTATTCTAGGGCTAACACTAGGGATGGGTTATTCTAGGGCTAACACTAGGGATGGGTTATTCTAGGGCTAACACTAGGGATGGGTTATTCTAGGGCTAACACTAGGGATGGGTTATTCTAGGGCTAACACTAGGGATGGGTTATTCTAGGGCTAACACTAGGGATGGGTTAGTCTAGGGCTAGCACTAGGGATGGGTTATTCTAGGGCTAGCACTAGGGATGGGTTATTCTAGGGCTAACACTAGGGATGGGTTATTCTAGGGCTAGCTCTAGGGGTGGGTTATTCTAGGGCTAACACTAGGGATGGGTTATTCTAGGGCTAACACTAGGGATGGGTTATTCTAGGGCTAACACTAGGGATGGGTTATTCTAGGGCTAGCACTAGGGATGGGTTATTCTAGGGCTAGCACTAGGGATGGGTTATTCTAGGGCTAACACTAGGGATGGGTTATTCTAGGGCTAACACTAGGGATGGGTTATTCTAGGGCTAACACTAGGGATGGGTTATTCTAGGGCTAGCACTAGGGATGGGTTATTCTAGGGCTAACACTAGGGATGGGTTATTCTAGGGCTAACACTAGGGATGGGTTATTCTAGGGCTAGCACTAGGGATGGGTTATTCTAGGGCTAGCACTAGGGATGGGTTATTCTAGGGCTAACACTAGGGATGGGTTATTCTAGGGCTAACACTAGGGATGGGTTATTCTAGGGCTAGCACTAGGGATGGGTTATTCTAGGGCTAACACTAGGGATGGGTTATTCTAGGGCTAGCTAGGGATGGGTTATTCTAGGGCTAGCACTAGGGATGGGTTATTCTAGGGCTAACACTAGGCATGGGTTATTCTAGGGCTAACACTAGGGATGGGTTATTCTAGGGCTAGCCCTAGGGATGGGTTATTCTAGGGCTAGCCCTAGGGATGGGTTATTCTAGGGCTAGGGATGGGTTATTCTAGGGCTAACACTAGGGCTAACACTAGGGATGGGTTATTCTAGGGCTAACACTAGGGATGGGTTATTCTAGGGCTAGCCCTAGGGATGGGTTATTCTAGGGCTAGGGATGGGTTATTCTAGGGCTAACACTAGGGATGGGTTATTCTAGGGCTAACACTAGGGATGGGTTATTCTAGGGCTAACACTAGGGATGGGTTATTCTAGGGCTAACACTAGGGATGGGTTATTCTAGGGCTAACACTAGGGATGGGTTATTCTAGGGCTAACACTAGGGATGGGTTATTCTAGGGCTAACACTAGGGATGGGTTATTCTAGGGCTAACACTAGGGATGGGTTATTCTAGGGCTAACACTAGGGATGGGTTATTCTAGGGCTAACACTAGGGATGGGTTATTCTAGGGCTAACACTAGGGATGGGTTATTCTAGGGCTAGCACTAGGGATGGGTTATTCTAGGGCTAGCACTAGGGATGGGTTATTCTAGGGCTAACACTAGGGATGGGTTATTCTAGGGCTAGCACTAGGGATGGGTTATTCTAGGGCTAACACTAGGGATGGGTTATTCTAGGGCTAACACTAGGGATGGGTTATTCTAGGGCTAACACTAGGGATGGGTTATTCTAGGGCTAACACTAGGGATGGGTTATTCTAGGGCTAACACTAGGGATGGGTTATTCTAGGGCTAGCACTAGGGATGGGTTACTCTAGGGCTAACACTAGGGATGGGCTATTCTAGGGCTAACACTAGGGATGGGTTATTCTAGGGCTAACACTAGGGATGGGTTATTCTAGGGCTAACACTAGGGATGGGTTATTCTAGGGCTAACACTAGGGATGGGTTATTCTAGGGCTAACACTAGGGATGGGTTATTCTAGGGCTAACACTAGGGATGGGTTATTCTAGGGCTAACACTAGGGATGGGTTATTCTAGGGCTAACACTAGGGATGGGTTATTCTAGGGCTAACACTAGGGATGGGTTATTCTAGGGCTAGCACTAGGGATGGGTTATTCTAGGGCTAACACTAGGGATGGGTTATTCTAGGGCTAGCACTAGGGATGGGTTATTCTAGGGCTAACACTAGGGATGGGTTATTCTAGGGCTAGCACTAGGGATGGGTTATTCTAGGGCTAGCTAGGGATGGGTTATTCTAGGGCTAACACTAGGGATGGGTTATTCTAGGGCTAGCACTAGGGATGGGTTATTCTAGGGCTAGCACTAGGGATGGGTTATTCTAGGGCTAACACTAGGGATGGGTTATTCTAGGGCTAACACTAGGGATGGGTTATTCTAGGGCTAACACTAGGGATGGGTTATTCTAGGGCTAGCACTAGGGATGGGTTATTCTAGGGCTAACACTAGGGATGGGTTATTCTAGGGCTAGCTCTAGGGATGGGTTATTCTAGGGCTAACACTAGGGATGGGTTATTCTAGGGCTAACACTAGGGATGGGTTATTCTAGGGCTAACACTAGGGATGGGTTATTCTAGGGCTAACACTAGGGATGGGTTACTCTAGGGCTAGCACTAGGGATGGGTTATTCTAGGGCTAACACTAGGGATGGGTTATTCTAGGGCTAACACTAGGGATGGGTTATTCTAGGGCTAACACTAGGGATGGGTTATTCTAGGGCTAACACTAGGGATGGGTTATTCTAGGGCTAACACTAGGGATGGGTTATTCTAGGGCTAGCACTAGGGATGGGTTATTCTAGGGCTAACACTAGGGATGGGTTATTCTAGGGCTAACACTAGGGATGGGTTATTCTAGGGCTAGCACTAGGGATGGGTTATTCTAGGGCTAGCACTAGGGATGGGTTATTCTAGGGCTAGCACTAGGGATGGGTTATTCTAGGGCTAACACTAGGGATGGGTTATTCTAGGGCTAACACTAGGGATGGGTTATTCTAGGGCTAACACTAGGGATGGGTTATTCTAGGGCTAGCACTAGGGATGGGTTATTCTAGGGCTAACACTAGGGATGGGTTATTCTAGGGCTAGCTAGGGATGGGTTATTCTAGGGCTAGCACTAGGGATGGGTTACTCTAGGGCTAACACTAGGGATGGGTTATTCTAGGGCTAACACTAGGGATGGGTTATTCTAGGGCTAGCACTAGGGATGGGTTATTCCAGGGCTAGCACTAGGGATGGGTTATTCTAGGGCTAGCACTAGGGATGGGTTATTCTAGGGCTAACACTAGGGATGGGTTATTCTAGGGCTAACACTAGGGATGGGTTATTCTAGGGCTAACACTAGGGATGGGTTATTCTAGGGCTAACACTAGGGATGGGATATTCTAGGGCTAACACTAGGGATGGGTTATTCTAGGGCTAGCACTAGGGATGGGTTATTCTAGGGCTAGCACTAGGGATGGGTTATTCTAGGGCTAACACTAGGGATGGGTTATTCTAGGGCTAACACTAGGGATGGGTTATTCTAGGGCTAACACTAGGGATGGGTTATTCTAGGGCTAGCACTAGGGATGGGTTATTCCAGGGCTAACACTAGGGATGGGTTATTCTAGGGCTAACACTAGGGATGGGTTATTCTAGGGCTAACACTAGGGATGGGTTATTCTAGGGCTAACACTAGGGATGGGTTATTCTAGGGCTAACACTAGGGATGGGTTATTCTAGGGCTAACACTAGGGATGGGTTATTCTAGGGCTAACACTAGGGATGGGTTATTCTAGGGCTAACACTAGGGATGGGTTATTCTAGGGCTAACACTAGAGATGGGTTATTCTAGGGCTAACACTAGGGATGGGTTATTCTAGGGCTAACACTAGGGATGGGTTATTCTAGGGCTAACACTAGGGATGGGTTATTCTAGGGCTAACACTAGGGATGGGTTATTCTAGGGCTAACACTAGGGATGGGTTATTCTAGGGCTAACACTAGGGATGGGTTATTCTAGGGCTAACACTAGGGATGGGTTATTCTAGGGCTAACACTAGGGATGGGTTATTCTAGGGCTAGCACTAGGGATGGGTTATTCTAGGGCTAACACTAGGGATGGGTTATTCTAGGGCTAACACTAGGGATGGGTTATTCTAGGGCTAACACTAGGGATGGGTTATTCTAGGGCTAACACTAGGGATGGGTTATTCTAGGGCTAGCACTAGGGATGGGTTATTCTAGGGCTAACACTAGGGATGGGTTATTCTAGGGCTAGCACTAGGGATGGGTTATTCTAGGGCTAACACTAGGGATGGGTTATTCTAGGGCTAGCACTAGGGATGGGTTATTCTAGGGCTAACACTAGGGATGGGTTATTCTAGGGCTAACACTAGGGATGGGTTATTCTAGGGCTAGCACTAGGGATGGGTTATTCTAGGGCTAACACTAGGGATGGGTTATTCTAGGGCTAACACTAGGGATGGGTTATTCTAGGGCTAACACTAGGGATGGGTTATTCTAGGGCTAGCACTAGGGATGGGTTATTCTAGGGCTAACACTAGGGATGGGATACTCTAGGGCTAACACTAGGGATGGGTTATTCTAGGGCTAACACTAGGGATGGGTTATTCTAGGGCTAACACTAGGGATGGGTTATTCTAGGGCTAACACTAGGGATGGGTTATTCTAGGGCTAGCACTAGGGATGGGTTATTCTAGGGCTAACACTAGGGATGGGTTATTCTAGGGCTAACACTAGGGATGGGTTATTCTAGGGCTAACACTAGGGATGGGTTATTCTAGGGCTAACACTAGGGATGGGTTATTCTAGGGCTAGCACTAGGGATGGGTTATTCTAGGGCTAGCACTAGGGATGGGTTATTCTAGGGCTAACACTAGGGATGGGTTATTCTAGGGCTAACACTAGGGATGGGTTATTCTAGGGCTAACACTAGGGATGGGTTATTCTAGGGCTAGCACTAGAGATGGGTTATTCTAGGGCTAACACTAGCGATGGGTTATTCTAGGGCTAACACTAGGGATGGGTTATTCTAGGGCTAACACTAGGGATGGGTTATTCTAGGGCTAGCACTAGGGATGGGTTATTCTAGGGCTAACACTAGGGATGGGTTATTCTAGGGCTAACACTAGGGATGGGTTATTCTAGGGCTAGCACTAGGGATGGGTTATTCTAGGGCTAACACTAGCGATGGGTTATTCTAGGGCTAGCACTAGGGATGGGTTATTCTAGGGCTAACACTAGGGATGGGTTATTCTAGGGCTAACACTAGGGATGGGTTATTCTAGGGCTAACACTAGGGATGGGTTATTCTAGGGCTAACACTAGGGATGGGTTATTCTAGGGCTAGCACTAGGGATGGGTTATTCTAGGGCTAACACTAGGGATGGGTTATTCTAGGGCTAACACTAGGGATGGGTTATTCTAGGGCTAACACTAGGGATGGGTTATTCTAGGGCTAACACTAGGGATGGGTTATTCTAGGGCTAGGGCTAGGGCTAGCACTAGGGATGGGTTATTCTAGGGCTAACACTAGGGATGGGTTATTCTAGGGCTAGCACTAGGGATGGGTTATTCTAGGGCTAACACTAGGGATGGGTTATTCTAGGGCTAACACTAGGGATGGGTTATTCTAGGGCTAGCACTAGGGATGGGTTATTCTAGGGCTAACACTAGGGATGGGTTATTCTAGGGCTAACACTAGGGATGGGTTATTCTAGGGCTAGCACTAGGGATGGGTTATTCTAGGGCTAACACTAGCGATGGGTTATTCTAGGGCTAGCACTAGGGATGGGTTATTCTAGGGCTAACACTAGGGATGGGTTATTCTAGGGCTAACACTAGGGATGGGTTATTCTAGGGCTAACACTAGGGATGGGTTATTCTAGGGCTAACACTAGGGATGGGTTATTCTAGGGCTAGCACTAGGGATGGGTTATTCTAGGGCTAACACTAGGGATGGGTTATTCTAGGGCTAACACTAGGGATGGGTTATTCTAGGGCTAACACTAGGGATGGGTTATTCTAGGGCTAACACTAGGGATGGGTTATTCTAGGGCTAGGGCTAGGGCTAGCACTAGGGATGGGTTATTCTAGGGCTAACACTAGGGATGGGTTATTCTAGGGCTAGCACTAGGGATGGGTTATTCTAGGGCTAACACTAGGGATGGGTTATTCTAGGGCTAACACTAGGGATGGGTTATTCTAGGGCTAACACTAGGCATGGGTTATTCTAGGGCTAACACTAGGGATGGGTTATTCTAGGGCTAGCACTAGGGATGGGTTATTCTAGGGCTAACACTAGGGATGGGTTATTCCAGGGCTAACACTAGGGATGGGTTATTCTAGGGCTAGCACTAGGGATGGGTTATTCTAGGGCTAACACTAGGGATGGGTTATTCTAGGGCTAACACTAGGGATGGGTTATTCTAGGGCTAGCACTAGGGATGGGTTATTCTAGGGCTAACACTAGGGATGGGTTATTCTAGGACTAACACTAGGGATGGGTTATTCTAGGGCTAACACTAGGGATGGGTTATTCTAGGGCTAGCACTAGGGATGGGTTATTCTAGGGCTAGCACTAGGGATGGGTTATTCCAGGGCTAGCACTAGGGATGGGTTATTCTAGGGCTAACACTAGGGATGGGTTATTCTAGGGCTAACACTAGGGATGGGTTATTCTAGGGCTAACACTAGGGATGGGTTATTCCAGGGCTAGCACTAGGGATGGGTTATTCTAGGGCTAACACTAGGGATGGGTTATTCTAGGGCTAGCACTAGGGATGGGTTATTCTAGGGCTAGCACTAGGGATGGGTTATTCTAGGGCTAACACTAGGGATGGGTTATTCTAGGGCTAACACTAGGGATGGGTTATTCTAGGGCTAGCTCTAGGGATGGGTTATTCTAGGGCTAGCACTAGGGATGGGTTATTCTAGGGCTAACACTAGGGATGGGTTATTCTAGGGCTAACACTAGGGATGGGTTATTCTAGGGCTAACACTAGGGATGGGTTATTCTAGGGCTAACACTAGGGATGGGTTATTCTAGGGCTAGCACTAGGGATGGGTTATTCTAGGGCTAACACTAGGGATGGGTTATTCTAGGGCTAACACTAGGGATGGGTTATTCTAGGGCTAGCACTAGGGATGGGTTATTCTAGGGCTAACACTAGGGATGGGTTATTCTAGGGCTAACACTAGGGATGGGTTATTCTAGGGCTAACACTATGGATGGGTTATTCTAGGGCTAACACTAGGGATGGGTTATTCTAGGGCTAACACTAGGGATGGGTTATTCTAGGGCTAACACTAGGGATGGGTTATTCTAGGGCTAACACTAGGGATGGGTTATTCTAGGGCTAACACTAGGGATGGGTTATTCTAGGGCTAACACTAGGGATGGGTTATTCTAGGGCTAACACTAGGGATGGGTTATTCTAGGGCTAACACTAGGGATGTAGGGCTAGCACTAGGGATGGGTTATTCTAGGGCTAACACTAGGGATGGGTTATTCTAGGGCTAACACTAGGGATGGGTTATTCTAGGGCTAGCACTAGGGATGGGTTATTCTAGGGCTAACACTAGGGATGGGTTATTCTAGGGCTAACACTAGGGATGGGTTATTCTAGGGCTAGCACTAGGGATGGGTTATTCTAGGGCTAACACTAGGGATGGGTTATTCTAGGGCTAACACTAGGGATGGGTTATTCTAGGGCTAACACTAGGGATGGGTTATTCTAGGGCTAACACTAGGGATGGGTTATTCTAGGGCTAACACTAGGGATGGGTTATTCTAGGGCTAACACTAGGGATGGGTTATTCTAGGGCTAACACTAGGGATGGGTTATTCTAGGGCTAACACTAGGGATGGGTTATTCTAGGGCTAACACTAGGGATGGGTTATTCTAGGGCTAACACTAGGGATGGGTTATTCTAGGGCTAACACTAGGGATGTAGGGCTAGCACTAGGGATGGGTTATTCTAGGGCTAACACTAGGGATGGGTTATTCTAGGGCTAACACTAGGGATGGGTTATTCTAGGGCTAGCACTAGGGATGGGTTATTCTAGGGCTAACACTAGGGATGGGTTATTCTAGGGCTAACACTAGGGATGGGTTACTCTAGGGCTAGCACTAGGGATGGGTTATTCTAGGGCTAGCACTAGGGATGGGTTACTCTAGGGCTAACACTAGGGATGGGTTATTCTAGGGCTAACACTAGGGATGGGTTATTCTAGGGCTAACACTAGGGATGGGTTATTCTAGGGCTAACACTAGGGATGGGTTATTCTAGGGCTAGCACTAGGGATGGGTTATTCTAGGGCTTACACTAGGGATGGGTTATTCTAGAGCTAACACTAGGGATGGGTTATTCTAGGGCTAACACTAGGGATGGGTTATTCTAGGGCTAACACTAGGGATGGGTTATTCTAGGGCTAACACTAGGGATGGGTTATTCTAGGGCTAGCACTAGGGATGGGCTAACACTAGGGATGGGTTATTCTAGGGCTAACACTAGGGATGGGTTATTCTAGGGCTAGCACTAGGGATGGGTTATTCTAGGGCTAGCATTAGGGATGGGTTATTCTAGGGCTAACACTAGGGATGGGTTATTCTAGGGCTAGCACTAGGGATGGGTTATTCTAGGGCTAACACTAGGGATGGGTTATTCTAGGGCTAACACTAGGGATGGGTTATTCTAGGGCTAACACTAGGGATGGGTTATTCTAGGGCTAACACTAGGGATGGGTTATTCTAGGGCTAACACTAGGGATGGGTTATTCTAGGGCTAACACTAGGGATGGGTTATACTAGGGCTAACACTAGGGATGGGTTATTCTAGGGCTAACACTAGGGATGGGTTATTCTAGGGCTAGGGCTAGCACTAGGGATGGGTTATTCTAGGGCTAACACTAGGGATGGGTTATTCTAGGGCTAACACTAGGGATGGGTTATTCTAGGGCTAGGGCTAGCACTAGGGATGGGTTATTCTAGGGCTAACACTAGGGATGGGTTATTCTAGGGCTAACACTAGGGATGGGTTATTCTAGGGCTAACACTAGGGATGGGTTATTCTAGGGCTAACACTAGGGATGGGTTATTCTAGGGCTAGCACTAGGGATGGGTTATTCTAGGGCTAACACTAGGGATGGGTTATTCTAGGGCTAGCTCTAGGGATGGGTTATTCTAGGGCTAACACTAGGGATGGGTTATTCTAGGGCTAACACTAGGGATGGGTTATTCTAGGGCTAGCACTAGGGATGGGTTATTCTAGGGCTAACACTAGGGATGGGTTATTCTAGGGCTAACACTAGGGATGGGTTATTCTAGGGCTAACACTAGGGATGGGTTATTCTAGGGCTAACACTAGGGATGGGTTATTCTAGGGCTAACACTAGGGATGGGTTATTCTAGGGCTAACACTAGGGATGGGTTATTCTAGGGCTAACACTAGGGATGGGTTATTCTAGGGCTAACACTAGGGATGGGTTATTCTAGGGCTAACACTAGGGATGGGTTATTCTAGGGCTAACACTAGGGATGGGTTATTCTAGGGCTAGCACTAGGGATGGGTTATTCTAGGGCTAGCACTAGGGATGGGTTATTCTAGGGCTAGCACTAGGGATGGGTTATTCTAGGGCTAACACTAGGGATGGGTTATTCTAGGGCTAGCACTAGGGATGGGTTATTCTAGGGCTAGCACTAGGGATGGGTTATTCTAGGGCTAACACTAGGGATGGGTTATTCTAGGGCTAACACTAGGGATGGGTTATTCTAGGGCTAACACTAGGGATGGGTTATTCTAGGGCTAACACTAGGGATGGGTTATTCTAGGGCTAGCACTAGGGATGGGTTATTCTAGGGCTAGCTGGGGGTGGGTTATTCCAGGGCTAGAAATAGGCTTTTTTAGCGTCCGGGTTATTCTAGGGCTAGGGCTAGGCTTTTTTAGGGCCAGGTTTATTCTAAGGCTAGGGATAGGCTTTTTTTAGAGCAGGGGTTATTCTAGGGCTAGAGATAGGCTTTTGGGGGGTCAGGGTTATTCTAGGGCTAGGGACAGGCTTTTTTGGGGCCAGAGTTATTCTAGGGATAGGGATAGGGCCAGGGTTATTCTATGGCTAGCAGGCTTTTTTAGAGCCAGGGTTATTCTATGGCTTAAAGGCTGGTTCACAATACACTTTTTTTTTTGCGTTGTGTCGCAAAGCGTCCTCATGCGTCCTGAGCTGTTCACAATATCGCGGTTTGATGCTGCCGACCTTCGCGACCTTTGCGGATAAACAATAAACAATGGACGAATCATCTCTTTAATGGACGCGGTGGAAGATCTTCCAGGTTCTCCTCACAAGCCCGATTCTTTCTCTTTCCCTAATAAGGCCAGGGTTATTCTAGGGCTAGGATTATTCTAGGGCCATGACTAGGGATTCATTCCAGGATATCCTTCCTAGGAAAGACAGTAAGAGTCCTTGATATGCACTGCTGAGTATGGCTTTGTTGCATAACTAGACGGTACCTGAGAAAAGGAGGACAATGTAAAGAAAACTAATTTTTAAATAAAATGATCTTCCAAATGCAAAGTTTTCGGTATCTAATGCTTGCTTGGCTTCTGCCTTCATAATGAATTCAAGTTCCATTTGTAGGCAACTTTTTGTTCTTCCACTTGGTACCAATAACTCAAAACTGAATACCAGTAGATCTTCCCATACCCTCTCATTACACAGAGGCATAGAATATTTATTCAACCAGAACCCTTGAGACATAATTACATACACCAACAGGTATTGACTGTTTGGTGAAACTTGGGTGACCTCTGTACCTGACTGAACTGCCAGTGGTTCATACTTGTTGATAGCCAAGTCAAATATGTAGACCTTTCCCTCTGCAGTCACCGCAGCAAGGACAGTGGAGGCATAAGGAGCCCATGCCACGCAACCCACCACACTGCGCAGGTCAAATGAGAACATTGGCTCCCTGCAACACAACACATTGACTATTAGACATACACTAGTTGTGCGACAGCCTCAGGTAGAACTCAAATATAAAAGCCAATTCACCACACTCTCCAAACATAGCATCATGTTATGAACTAGCAATGTTATAATACGATAACGGATATTATTTTACAATATTCCTGATGAAGGCTAGAGCACCCAGGCAAAACCTAGAGGGAATTCAATTTCAAGTTGATTATTGAGAAGGTTATTGTAACGTTATTATGTCAACTGAGAGTTCATTGAAAGGATATGATATTACGATGCAATCGAGTCTACTTCTATTCCAGTGTTGCATCCGAATGCTATAACTTAACACACGAAGAACTACACCATCAGTTATTTAACTTCAAAGAAAAATTATGGCGTTTATGGCAGAAAAAAGCTCATTGGATCCCTAAGTCAATCCTGGATATTAGCTCAAGCTTCAGGGCAGACAACAATGCCTGGAAATGGGTGGTAGGCCAGGTGGAAACTATTACACAGTTTAAGTGGTCGTTTTCTAGCTGATATAGCCAGCTAATAGTTTTGCAACCAGATCAAAGTATAGTACTTTGGTACTTGTAGCACTTCCGAGATGTTACAGAACATGCTGCTATAATGTGTACTCCAACTGTTGCTACTATCCATTGATGGCAGAGTCAAGGTCGAAATTCAGAATTGCTTCTGTAACTTATATTCTTAATAATGCACAATACGACAATCAGGTACTCTTATAGGGTATCACTACTTAAATCCTGTCTAGCCAGAAGTGACTTGACGAATCAGGCTACCAACTTGACCAATGCTAGATTTTACAGCTCAATCTATAGTAGCCATAGCCCTATATATCCCTAACCCTAACTTTAAACCAAGCCTAGCCCTAACTTAGGTCTAAACCGAGCCTCCCTAGCCATAGTCTAACCTTAGCCCTAGACCTAAACCGAGCCTAGCCTAGCCCTAACCATAGTCTAGCCCTTAGTCTATCCTCTCTGCAACCACAATGCAATTGCACACAGCAAGGTAACTATTCAGCTAACTTGATATTGTGGTCCCATATCTTGACAGTCCAGTCAGCCCCACAGGAAGCAAACACGTCACTGTGGAATGGATTCCAGCGGATGGCATGTACTGCCATATGGTGAGCCTTATAAGAGAGCCATATCAACCATGACATCATGACATGTAGGACACATGTAGATCAGTATTGGTGGAGGTCATGCTTCTCTCTCTAATAGAGAAATGAGGTTCCTATTCTACTCTTGTCTCTACGAGATGTCAATATTGCACGTGTTTAAAAAAGAGTAATTATAACACAACAAGGGGGAAGGGAGAAGGGAGATAGAGGGGGGGGGGGGGGGGGTGGGGTGGGAGAGGGGGAGGGGTGAATGTAGATATTTAAGGTGAGTGACCTGTTCTTATTTTGAAGGGTGAATGTAGTTATTTAAGGTGAGTGACCTGTTACTTATTTTGGTGGGTGAATGTAGTTATTTAAGGTGAGTGACCTGTTCTTATTTTGAAGGGTGAATGTAGTTATTTAAGGTGAGTGACCTGTTCTTATTTTGAAGGGTGAATGTAGTTATTTAAGGTGAGTGACCTGTTCTTATTTTGGTGGGTGAATGTAGTTATTTAAGGTGAGTGACCTGTTCTTATTTTGAAGGGTGAATGTAGTTATTTAAGGTGAGTGACCTGTTCTTATTTTGGTGGGTGAATGTAGTTATTTAAGGTGAGTGACCTGTTCTTATTTTGAAGGGTGAATGTAGTTATTTAAGGTGAGTGACCTGTTCTTATTTTGGTGGGTGAATGTAGTTATTTAAGGTGAGTGACCTGTTCTTATTTTGAAGGGTGAATGTAGTTATTTAAGGTGAGTGACCTGTTACTTATTTTGGTGGGTGAATGTAGTTATTTAAGGTGAGTGACCTGTTCTTATTTTGAAGGGTGAATGTAGTTATTTAAGGTGAGTGACCTGTTCTTATTTTGAAGGGTGAATGTAGTTATTTAAGGTGAGTGACCTGTTCTTATTTTGGTGGATGAATGTAGTTATTTTGGTGGGTGAATGTAGTTATTTAAGGTGAGTGACCTGTTCTTATTTTGATGGGTGAATGTAGTTATTTAAGGTGAGTGACCTGTTCTTATTTTGGTGGGTGAATGTAGTTATTTAAGGTGAGTGGCCTCTTCTTATTTTGGTGGGTGAATGTAGTTATTTAAGGTGAGTGACCTGTTCTTATTTTGAAGGGTGAATGTAGTTATTTAAGGTGAGTGACCTGTTCTTATTTTGGTGGGTGAATGTAGTTATTTAAGGCGAGTGACCTGTTCTTATTTTGGTGGATGAATGTAGTTATTTAAGGTGAGTGACCTGTTCTTATTTTGGTGGGTGAATGTAGTTATTTAAGGTGAGTGACCTGTTCTTATTTTGGTGGGTGAATGTAGTTATTTAAGGTGAGTGACCTGTTCTTATTTTGAAGGGTGAATGTAGTTATTTAAGGTGAGTGACCTGTTCTTATTTTGGTGGGTGAATGTAGTTATTTAAGTTGAGTGACCTGTTCTTATTTTGAAGGCTGAATATAGTTATTTAAGGTGAGTGACCTGTTCTTATTTTGATGTAGTTATTTAAGGCGAGTGACCTGTTCTTATTTTGAAGGGTGAATATAGTTATTTAAGGTGAGTGACCTGTTCTTATTTTGAAGGGTGAATGTAGTTATTTAAGGCGAGTGACCTGTTCTTATTTTGGTGGGTGAATGTAGTTATTTAAGTTGAGTGACCTGTTCTTATTTTGAAGGCTGAATATAGTTATTTAAGGTGAGTGACCTGTTCTTATTTTGATGTAGTTATTTAAGGCGAGTGACCTGTTCTTATTTTGAAGGGTGAATATAGTTATTTAAGGTGAGTGACCTGTTCTTATTTTGATGTAGTTATTTAAGGTGAGTGACCTGTTCTTATTTTGGTGGGTGAATGTAGTTATTTAAGGTGAGTGACCTGTTCTTATTTTGGTGGGTGAATGTAGTTATTTAAGGTGAGTGACCTGTTCTTATTTTGGTGGGTGAATGTAGGATGAATACTCCATGCATAGACTCATAAATATATTCATAGATAGATACAATATGCACGGCAATACCAAATTTTCCATCAACTCCCCACTGAGGGCTCGCTTAACTCGTCAATAATGCACACCCACCCACCCACACACACATATTTATACATATGCACACATATACATACACAAATATATACATGTGCAAATATGTACATATACAAATATGTACATATACAAATATGTACACATGCAAATATATACACACGCAATTATATACATACACAAACATGGATGCACACAGCACACACAACACGTACATGCACACACACACCACACACACATAGATAGACACACAAACATTGACACACATGGGGCCAAGTTTGGGTGAGTCCCACCTGATAGACCTCCAGGTATTGTGAGGTGTAGGCCTTGGAGCACTTGTAGATGGAGCCCTCCTCACTGCCCACCAGGAACAAGTGTTCTGCTATAGGGTTGAACCCAATAGCTGTTCCTGAGCCTACACAACATAATTACAGGGGCAATCACATCCAATATCTGACAAGTATTGGAGAGTGCAGTAGCACTCCCAATATTGGCTTGACCCCTTTTTAAATGACAATGCAAACCTCCTAAAAAAACAAGCTCGTACCTCAGCTAAAACTCACTTTGGCAGCTTCTTAGCAAATAATGTAGCTTAGCTGCCCAAATGCTGGAGCAAATAATGTAGCTTAGCTGCCCAAGTGCTGGAGCGAATAATGCAGCTTAGCTGCCCAAGTGCTGGAGCGAATAATGCACCCAAGTGCTGCAAATAATGCAGCTTAGCTGCCCAAGTGCTGCAGCAAATAATGCAGCTTAGCTGCCCAAATGCTGGAGCAAATAATGCAGCTTAGCTGCCCAAGTGCTGGAGCAAATAATGCACCCAGATGCTGGAGCAAATAATGCAGCTTAGCAGCCCAAGTGCTGGTCCAACTGATATCAGCTTCAAAAAGACTCCCAGTGTGCTTTGCCAATGTAGAAAACGATCAGTGCAGAAAACATTAAAATTGAACATCAGAACAATCTGTTCCTATCTATCCACATGTTTACTTCTGTTTTTCCACTTGCATAACTTTACAAGAGTAACTATAAAAACTTGAGGACAAAGATTTCAAATGTTCCAATGCATGTCCATGACTACTGCTTCTCGACCATATGGTGAAAAGGTATGGCTACAGATCATGCCATTAATATATCTCACATGCTGTTTTACAAGTCAAGACAACATTTGTTGTATTATAAGCAGAAGGAATGAGCCATACTCAGTTTTGCTGTTTGGTTGCTGGAGTTCTCCTCCACTGCATGGGCACGGGCAATAACAGCAACAGGACATGCTCATATTTGTAGTGGACAACAACAATAAATAAGTGAGAAAAAGTGTTAAAAATCCCTGGAGGCCCTGAGGTCACATTATGTGTAGTGCTCCACCCACTGAACTACAAACATGTGGTCATGGAGGCCCTGAGACTCACACTTGGTGTGGTCCTGGAGTCACTGAGGCTCATACTTGGTGTGGTCCTCCATCATTCAAGCATAATATAAAATTTAAAAAAATCAAACAAGAAAAATAACTTGAAACAAATCAGTAACAAGAATTTCCTGTATATGTCTGTGTGTGCATGCATGTGTGCATACGTATGTATGTGTGTGTGTATTATTTTAAAAAACCCGACGAACATGGACTGTACAATGCTTTACACCACACCCCATAAACACACAATATAAACTAGTATAGTATTGTGTACATAGACCATGCCTATTAGGCATAGGGTCATTGAAAGTGGGTATTGTATAAGAAGGGCTCATCATTTATTTATTAACCTATTATTACTACTACTACTATTATTATTACTATTATTACTATTATTATTGTTATTATTGTTATTATTGTTATTATTATTATTATTATTATTATTATTATTATTATTATTATTATTATTATTATTATTATTATTATTATTATTATTATTAATATTGAGGATGATTATTCTCATTGTGGTTCTGTTATTATTATTACTATTACATGTATTACTATTGTTATTACTATTACCTATTATTATTACTTATTACTATTATCATTATTATTATTACTACTACTACTACTAGTAGTAGTAGTATATATTGCTATGATTAGATTTTTTTCAAACCTGCTGTGCTTGACTGATGGCCGCAGACTGATACAATTCTATATAAGCTGTTAATAACACTAGAATGCGTAGCTAATAAACTGCAGTTTGGTATAAAGATAAGATCAGCTACATTGAGGTAAGCAAACAAAAACTACACATTGTCATGTGACTCTATGTCTACAACAAAACTCACAGCAAAGAAATTCATCCAGGAAGAGCAAAGGGATTCAGAGTACTTCCAGGTAAGCATACATCCAGGTAAGCATACAAACCTGTACAGCTTCCCTCCAAATAGAGGACTTCCAGAGGCAAGGAAGAGACTGTTCACAGTTTCAATCACAGTTTCAATCACAACCTCCTCTTCCCTTCTTTCACTCTGCTTGCTCCCCAGAACCTGGAAGTCAGGATTTATGCTCACCACAGCAGTCTACTGGGCATGTGCATATAGAAGTTGCAGTGTTTAACACGATTGATATTATTTTGGTAAACAATGTCCAAGTTTGTTCTTGTAGACACCTGTAGCAATTCACTGGTTAACTGTCTCTTCCATCCCAACCCTGCTGTATCTGGGAGCTAGGCACACATGCCTGTTACGAATAACTTTGAATCCCTTGAGAAAGACGGTGCTCCAGGTGGTGTTCTTTGTTGTTATGGACACATGCAGCTAGGGTGTAGTTGCTAGGCATTGTATTTATGGATACATGTAGCTAGAATGTGGTTGCTAGGCATTGTATTTATGGACACATGTAGCTAGGGTGTAGTTGCTAGGCATTGTATTTATGGATACATGTAGCTAGGGTGTGGTTGCTAGGCATTGTGTTTATGGATACATGTAGCTAGGGTGTGGTTGTTAGGCATTGTATTTATGGACAGATATAACTAGGGCATGGTTGCTAGGCATTGTATTTATGGACACATGCAGCTAGGGTGTGGTTGCTAGGCTTTGTAATTCTCAACTCAATGAGCTCCTTCAGTTGACATAATGAGTTTCTCAATGATCGACTTAAAATTTAAAATTTGCTTCTCTATGTTTCAGCTACCAGGAACAGTAATTAGATGCTCCAGCCTTCATCAGGAACAGTAATTAGATGCTCCAGCCTTCATCAGGAACAGTAATTAGATGCTCCAGCCTTCATGAGGAACAGTAATTAGATGCTCCAGCCTTCAATGCTCCAGGAACAGTAATTAGATGCTCCAGCCTTCATCAGGAACAGTAATTAGATGCTCCAGCCTTCATCAGGAATAGTAATTAGATGCTCCAGCCTTCATCAGGAATAGTAATTAGATGCTCCAGCCTTCATCAGGAACAGTAATTAGATGCTCCAGCCTTCATCAGGAACAGTAATTAGATGCTCCAGCCTTCATCAGGAACAGTAATTAGATGCTCCAGCCTTCATCAGGAACAGTAATTAGATGCTACAGCCTTCATCAGGAACAGTAATTAGATGCTCCAGCCTTCATCAGGAACAGTAATTAGATGCTCCAGCCTTCATCAGGAACAGTAATTAGATGCTCCAGCCTTCATCAGGAACAGTAATTAGATGCTCCAGCCTTCATCAGGAACAGTAATTAGATGCTACAGCCTTCATCAGGAACAGTAATTAGATGCTCCAGCCTTCATCAGGAACAGTAATTAGATGCTCCAGCCTTCATCAGGAACAGTAATTAGATGATCCAGCTTTCATCAGGAACAGTAATTAGATGCTACAGCCTTCATCAGGAACATTGATGAGATGCTCCAGCCTTCATCAGGAACAGTAATTAGATGCTCCAGCCTTCATCAGGAGCAGTAATTAGATGCTCCAGCCTTCATCAGGAACAGTAATTAGATGCTCCAGCCTTCATCAGGAACAGTAATTAGATGCTCCAGCCTTCATCAGGAATAGTAATTAGATGCTCCAGCCTTCAATGCTCCAGCCTTCATCAGGAACAGTAATTAGATGCTCCAGCCTTCATCAGGAACAGTAATTAGATGCTCCAGCCTTCATCAGGAACAGTAATTAGATGCTCCAGCCTTCATGAGGAACAGTAATTAGATGCTCCAGCCTTCAATGCTCCTGGAACAGTAATTAGATGCTCCAGCCTTCATGAGGAACAGTAATTAGATGCTCCAGCCTTCATCAGGAATAGTAATTAGATGCTCCAGCCTTCATCAGGAATAGTAATTAGATGCTCCAGCCTTCATCAGAAACAGTAATTAGATGCTCCAGCCTTCATCAGGAACAGTAATTAGATGCTCCAGCCTTCATCAGGAACAGTAATTAGATGCTCCAGCCTTCATCAGGAATAGTAATTAGATGCTCCAGCCTTCAATGCTCCAGCCTTCATCAGGAACAGTAATTAGATGCTCCAGCCTTCATCAGGAACAGTAATTAGATGCTCCAGCCTTCAATGCTCCAGCCTTCATCAGAAACAGTAATTAGATGCTCCAGCCTTCATGAGGAACAGTAATTAGATGCTCCAGCCTTCAATGCTCCAGGAACAGTAATTAGATGCTCCAGCCTTCATCAGAAACAGTAATTAGATCCTCCAGCCTTCATCAGGAACAGTAATTAGATGCTCCACCCTTCATCAGGAACAGTAATTAGAGGCTACAGCATCTAGAGCTTAAATGTCGAGAAGCAAATTTTATTGAGAAACTCATTATATTTTAATCTTAGAAAAAGGCAAAGATTCAGTGCACATATCCAGGCCATATGGACTCCTTGTTGGATGCACTGCACCAATAGCTAATGCCAAGTACAGATAAGAATGGAAGAGACTTGAAGAACAAGTTATTGTTTGGGTCTTCTGGTCTATTATTTTGATGAGAGATTCAAGATGTTAAAAAGTGAATTGAAGCTTAAAATAGCCAAAAGAGCTCAAGAACTAGTTTAGCTGAAGAGATATGAGCAGTTTGGCTGTCCACTATTGTGCAGTGTTGGTCAACCTGATGTAGAGAGTATTTTATCACATGTACATCACACATCCACATGTTAGGCTAGACCAGTGATTCTTAACCAGGGTGTGTGCTCCCCACTGGGGGGCAATGAGATTTCTAGGGGAGACATTTAAAACAGGGGAACTTCCAGGGAAGACATGTAGAATAAGGTTCACAAGAGCTATTTTCATATTAAAATTAGCAACCAACTATAAACAGAAGCTGTTGCACAAACTTGATCGCCTGCCAGGTAGTACTTGAGCTTAGTTTGTGAACCTTTCTAAAAATTCTGGGATTTACAGAAAGACTTTCCCTGCTTTGTGCAATGCTTCAGCACCTGCTTTACCCACTTCTTTTGGTTGCAGTGTTGTGATATATTGGATGACATCGTTATAATAATCTACAATCATCTGTCCCAGCTCGAATGTCCTTCAACAAGCGATTTCCAGATTTAGCTGATCCAGCATGGTATGTGCAGCCTTTTCTGTGTGATCTTATTGATGTAGCAGCACAGTTTCAGGAGGAGCTAGAGTTTCAGGAGGAGCTAGAGCTTCAGGAGGAGTGAGAGATCAGGAGGAGCTAGCAGAACTTCAGGAAGAGCTAGAGCTTCAGGAGGAGCTAGCAGAACTTCAGGAGCTAGAGCTTCAGGAGGAGCTGCAGAGCCTCAAGAGGAGTTAGCAGAACAACCTAGAATTTCAGGAGGAGCTTTCAGAGTCAAGGTTCATGGGTACTTTCATGTGGGTGTCTGAAGAAGTTGCATGCAAATATCCTTTACTTGCCAAAACTGCACCGAAATTTGTTCTACCATTTCCCATCAATGTATCTCGTTGAATGTGGATTCAGTGCAGTTGCTGATGTGTTATCCAAGCAGCGAAATAAGCCTGGCATCACAAAACAAGGAGATTTGTGCCTGATATTGACCAAATTACAGCCTGACTACAAACAGCTTGCAGGCTAATGTCAGTCACAAGATCTCATTGACAATTATTCGTTATGTAACATTAGTCTTGCCTACATGAAATAAATTATTATGATACAAGACTGTGGTGTTAATCATATCATAGTTAGCATATATGTTAGCTAAGTAAACTCGTGTTTTGCACGATTTGTTTTAATTTGCAGCTCAGGGGGGCATTTTCACGCTGGATTAAATTTTCGTGCTGGATTAAATTTTGGGATGGCACTTGATGAAAAAGGTTAAGAACAACTGCTCCAGACCAACACTTACTCCTACACTAATTAGTATCAACGATCATTCCTGGGTGATGCTTACTGATGGCTACAGTCTGCGTGCCCTCTGGCCCGGCCACAGTGCTTCCAGGAACACTGAGCTGCACTGTCTCCTGGTGCTGCAGTTCATTCTTGACCAACTTCCACGTTACCACACGACCATCAGATGACACCGAGCTAAAGTTGATATTGCCATCCATGTCATTCTTCTGCCAGCATACCTAAATAGCATAGTATAATAAAGACTCCTACATAGCATAGTATAATAAAGTCTCCTACATAGCACAGTATAATAAACTCTCCTACATAGCATAGTATAATAAAGTCTCCTACATAGCATAGTATAATAAACTCTCCTACATAGCATAGTATAATAAACTCTCCTACATAGCATAGTATAGTAAACTCTCCTACATAGCATAGTATAATAAACTCTCCTACATAGCATAGTATAATAAACTCTCCTACATAGCATAGTATAATAAACTCTCCTACATAGCATAGTATAATAAACTCTCCTACATAGCATAGTATAATAAACTCTCCTACATAGCATAGTATAATAAACTCTCCTACATAGCAAACTCTCCTACATAGCATAGTATAATAAACTCTCCTACATAGCTTAGTATAATAAAGTCTCCTACATAGCATAGTATAATAAACTCTCCTACATAGCATAGTATAATAAACTCTCCTACATAGCATAGTATAATAAACTCTCCTACACAGCATAGTATAATAAACTCTCCTACATAGCTTAGTATAATAAACTCTCCTACATAGCATAGTATAATAAAGTCTCCTACATAGCATAGTATAATAAACTCTCCTACATAGCATAGTATAATAAACTCTCCTACATAGCTTAGTATATAAAGTCTCCTACATAGCATAGTATAAAGTCTCCTACATAGCAGAGTATATAAAGTCTCCTACATAGCATAGTATAATAAACTCTCCTACATAGTATAGTATAATAAACTCTCCTACATAGCATAGTATAATAAACTCTCCTACATAGCATAGTATAATAAACTCTCCTACATAGTATAGTATAATAAAGTCTCCTACATAGCATAGTATAATAGTAACAGAGAGAAATCTCCAATATAGCAAAGTATAATAATAGAGAGAAGTTTCTTACATAGCATAGAATAATAATAAGTTTCCTACATAGCTTAGTATAGAGAGAATCTTCCTACATACCATAGTATACTAATAGAGAAGCCTCCTACATAGCATTGTTATAATAATAATAGAGAGAAGCCTAGCAACCATGCCCAGCTACATATGTCCATAACAATCTTAAAGCAAAGAATACCACCTTGAAGCACCTTCTTTCTCAAGGGATTCAAAGTTGTTCCTAGTATAATAAATCTTCCTACAGTATATAGCATAACAAGATTTTTTTTGATTTTTTTAATGTTATTTTAAGAAAGCTGGTAAACAAGACTGGACCAATCCACTATCATTCCCCCCACTTGGCGGTCTGTTACCCAGTCCGAATCTCTGGTCTTTAGCTCTCATTCTCCATCTCCATGATGTAATTTGAAGTTATCTTGCTGTCATTGCTTCCCATCTTGGTGCCTTTTCTTTAACTTGGAGAATTCAACTACACATAGGCCCCTCTGACTTTTAGCTCATAAGCAATTCTGCAGGACTGTATCCAAACTCTGAAGGAGTGGACCTAAACATTAACAATGCAGGGAAAGGATCCTTCGCTTCCTTGAGAATATTCCTGATTGTTTGGACTCCACACTCAGCCTCTCCATTGCTTTGAGCTAAGAGTGCAATGGTCAAATCATATTATTTTGCACACATGGAACATGCCTACAGTCAATATGTGATGGCACTACTTAAGGGGGCGGTTTCCCTGTTTAACCCTCTCACTGTCAATGGCGCCATACGGCGCCACGGCTTTGAAAAATAAAATAAAATATAAGCATTTGTCAATAGGCAATAATTTTTATATCAAAAGATAGCTGAATTCAAACTCTATTTACACCAAAAAAATTACGGCGGTTGGACGGAGGAAAGTTAATGAAATTATATTTAAAACACGAACGATTTTCAGTCGGATGATATCAACGATGGAGAAGAGGCTGTCAATAGCTGAAATTATTTCCCAAGTGACTAGGGCAGCTTGGGACATTTCTGGTGATGAATCAAGTGACGAAGAATGTGAAGGCATCCATTCCTACCTCGGAGATAGTCGTGTGCAATGCAAATACTGCCGCATTATGGAGGATCGGAATTGTTTCCATGCTTTCCACAACTTGGTTGACTTTTGCCACAGACACTGATTTCACCTCAAACTCCACCCAAAATTTCTTTTGATTACATTATGTCAAACAATTATATCAAATGTTTACTGAATGTTGTATTGACCAAGTTCTTGTTGATAAATAAGGAGGTCGATTTATGAAGACCTTATTACGGATTGGCATAACTTTTGTATAGTAATGTATATTCCTAGGTTCTTAGAAGCAAAAGAAAGGATATGGATAGAGCTATCTTATGAGCTATATATCGAGTCCATAACATGAACTATGGAGAAGTTATGGCACTCCTAATCATGACCATTGTTTGCATAATTATATTCATATTGTGTGGTCAGTTTGTGATCACACCTTTTGATCACAACTTCTAAAACAATCATGCTATCACATGACCAAATGGTAAATGGTTCAGCTAAGTATCTGATTTGATATTAATTTTTTAATGTGGCTGTGTTAAATTTAAAATAATTCTCCACAATGCTGACAGTGAGAGGGTTAACAAAAAAAACGTTTGTCCTCTTTGTAATTGCCATAGCTTTTTTTCTCTTTCCACTATGCAGATAATTTTGTTATCAAAGTGTTGCTTATTCTGTCTTCTTTCCAATTGTATCTGAAATTAGAAGCTACAAGTGTCAGACCAAGATCCCTACCACTCAAGCGTTTGGCAGACCTAACTCAACACCACTAGAAGATATTCTCAAATTTGTTTTGTGGCTTCCTGAAACACTTGGCTGTAATTTGAGCGAAACCAATTTGGCTTGTGCAAGACTGTTGGTCAGTTGCAATTGACCGAATGGGTTGAACTCAATAACACCAAAAGGTCATCTGTTCTAATGACCATAACTTGGCAATGCTATTTTTTTTTTTAAAGGTCTGATTCGCTCAAATTACAGAACACACAAAGAGCTTTCAAATGACACTAACAATTGGTTTAACTGTGACAAAGTTATGTTCGCCAAACGGTTTTTTAAAAGGATTTTTTATGATTTGTAGAATCTGCTTACGGAAAGGGCACGAAGGCATCCAAACACTTTCACCAAAAACTGAATGCGAGGCAACTGGAAATGCTGCGTGTGAACCAGAGTTATATATTCAGGGCCTCTGCGCGAAGGGCAGGAAATGACTCAGCAAGAAATTTGGGTACCTTTCAGTGGCAGATGAGCGTCCAGGTATAAGCGGTAGCCATTTTATGGCACCAAAAAACTTACCTTTCCCATAAGCCTTCTCTGTTTGCGTCTCTTCCAATTTTGAATCGAGATAAGTGAAATTGCATGGACAAAAAGCACCATAACTTTGAAATGGATACTCCAATGCCTCTAAAACTTTGGAAATGGCTAGTAGATGCTTACAACAACATTTATAAATGATTAAATTAAAAAATAAAAATAAAAATGCCCCCTAAGATGCATCATTAGGGACCATTTAGCACTACTTCAGCTACATCATTATGGACCATTATGTGATAGCACTACTTTAGTATACATCATTAGTGGACCATTTAGCGCTACATCATTAGTGGACCATTTAGCACTACTTTAGCTACATCATTAGTGGACCATTTAGCACTACTTCAGCTACAACATTAGTGGACCATTATGTGATAGCACTACTTTAGCTACATCATTATTGGACCATTATGTGATAGCACTACTTCAGCCACATCATTAGTGGACCATTTAGCACTACTTCAGCTACATCATTAGTGGAACTACTTCAGCTACATCGTTAGTGGACCATTATGTGATAGCACTACTTCAGCTACATCATTAGTGGAACATTTAGCACTACTTCAGCTAAATCATTAGTAAACCATTATGTGATAGCACTACATCATTAGTGGACCATTATGTGATAGCACTACTTCAGCTACATCATTAGTGGACCATTATGTGTTAGCACTACTTCAGCTACATTATTAGTAAACCATTATGTGATAGCACTACTTTAGCTACATCATTAGTGGACCATTATGTGATAGCACTACTTCAGCTACATCATTAGTGAACCATTATGTGTTAGCACTACTTTAGCTACATCATTAGTGGACCATTATGTATAGCACTACTTCAGCTACATCATTTCTGGCAAAACTTGAACATGTGTATAACAGACTGAGAGGAGAGTTGGTTCAGCACTGCAACTTCTATCCAATGATAATAGTAGTCAACGACTATGTGGATCCTTTCCATTGAAAGAAGCCTGGTACTACTTTCTGCTGCCATGGAAGCTTGTGTAATGGTGTTGGCTTCAGTGGTTCTTGTTTCTGTGTGTGATGCCTCCAACATTCACTGAAGCTGACCCTACCTCTTTCAGCTGCTTAGACAGACCCGGCCACCAAACAATTTCTTTGGCACTTTATCTATTCTTCACAATTCCTTAACAGGATCTGTTTCAGGACTTCACTCCTCAAAGCTGCAAGAATCACCAGTTAACTGCTCCATGTCAGTATTCCCTTCTCTACTGACAGCCCAGATGTCACTGGAATAAAATAAGTCCAGAGAGTGAACTTCTAGCTGGCTATCCTAACATGCAGTACTGAACTAGTGTTTTGCAGATGTTTTCTTGTTCTATATACCTTAACATTTCCTCCCTTTTGTAGCTTGAATGATGCACTGTACATAAACACCCACTTCTTCTTCCCCAAACTCTACTGAGCCAGAGTTGGAGTTGTGAGAGGGTATCCACTGTATAAGGTTCTTTACCAGGGATATGAGGAGCTAATTATGTACAGCCTCATCCTGAACCTTTTGTATACACAGGAAGTTCAACTAGAAGTTTTGAGGCAAGCAAGGAACTCAAGGTTTGTGGTAGGTATGGATAAAAAAGTTGAGGCCAGCTACATAAGTATTCTGAATAATTCTTACAGGCCTAAGTGGCCAGAAACAACAGTTAGGTCAAAAGATGCTAGCACAGGCCTTCATGTCAATCCCTATCTGTGCAGTGGTAACACAGGCCTTCACATCAAGCCCTCTCTGGTGCTTGTAAAGGCGTCTTTTGCAGATACTATAGCACCACTGAATTTCCTTGTAGAGTAGTTCTTAAGTTAAGTTCGTTAGATCAGAGTGAACTTGATGAACTGATTGGTCTTGATGAAGAAATGTCTGACATCACTTGTGCCGCTGGTTTAATTCATGTTGACGATAGCTATGACTTTGTTGGGATCTGGCTGACTCCATCTTTAACCTGACCTAGAACCTTACAGATAACTGAGAGAATGCACATTTCTCCTTGCTGAGAGCAAGTCCTGAATTGTTCAAGGCAGTTGTGAGTCTTCCATCTCATGTTCAACCCGGGATTTGCGAATATCATCCATAAGGCAGACGACATCTTCAAGGTCATTAGGATCTCTGACACTCTTCACTGAAAATATTCAGGTGGTGATGTAAGCAATCGGTTGAAACCAAATAGGGTATGAAAGTTGTAAGATTTGATGACCTCTTTGATAGCCAAAAGCCAGAGTTGGCATTTAGTTTTGAGGCATGGTGGTAGTGCCCAAGCCAAACGACAGAGTGAGAATTTGCATTGACCTTACAAAGCTCAATTGAAGTTTCTGCCTTGAATAGCTCAGTTAGTGGGAACCACGCACACCTGTCAGTAGCTTTATGGGCCTGTGTAATGACTCCAAATTTGACCATGTGAAATGTATTGTGAGGAAAAGGTTTGGCTCCCTTCAGCTTGATGGCATATTTGTGTTATATTTTCAAGCCACTGAACAACTCAGGAAAAATCTATACTTCACCCTCATAATACTTTACCCTCATAATAACTGTAATTTTCCTATGGCAGGCTGCAGCAGGGACTTATGGCAATGTAAATATTTTGCTCAACTTGTCTGTCTTTTAATCCAATAAGACCCCAAAACTTACCAACATCTGGAAGAACACTCGAACCATTTGTAGGACTTTAAAGAGTTTTGTCAGACAAACATACCCAAACACTATTGATCCCGATCATGGAAGGTATTTTACCGTTATTTCTGCCCTTGCATGAATACAGAATTTAAAGTTTCTATGATCAAAGGCACACTAACATTTGATTCTCAGAAGACATCCTGAAACATCCTGTGCAGAATTATTCAATAAAAGACACCTTAAAATGGCACAAGGAGCCAAAAAAGGCTGTTGAAAACAGAGCTTGCAATCATCAGCTACTTAAAAAACACAAAAAAAACACAAGTCCTTCCTATAGCTTAAGGCGGGACTAATCCATTTTCCCCAAAACAACAACAACAAAGAGACATTTATTCATTGTATATATACTATAGTTCATGTACTATTTCTATTTCAAGTTTCAGAGCATTTGAAGGCTTCACTGCAAAGTTATACACACTTTTGTCCATGCTATTGACTACATAAATTCTTCAATTGCTAACCACGACAGTGGAAAAGAACCTCGAAAACCGTAGCATAGATGAGAAAAGTCTTCAGAGCTCGCCCGAAGAAGTACCATTATCTCAAAATGAGTTATTTCAAGTTTGTGTGCACATAACTGGGCCATGCTTTGTCCTATATCAACTTTTAATATATCATTTGATAGCTCTTTTCGTACTCTTTCATTTGAATGGAAAGAATCTACTCAAAAAATATCTATGGGGGAGATATGAGCCCTGGAATGTTGCAAATTACTGACCTTTCTTAAAAATCCATTTTACAGGTTATGATGTTTTCATCATTCTAAATGCATGTCTGTTGGTTCTCTAAGTGCTGTCAAAATTGTAAGTGGTTATGTCACACAGTGTTGAGTAAAGTGCAATAATGTGAAATCACCTTGGTGTCCATAACTCTGACCACAATCACGCTAGGTCAAAACTATATATACCGTTGGAAAGCTCTCTCAATGAGCAGCATTTTGGTACTAATTTGAACATCATAGTATATAGAACAAAAAAGTTATGAACGAATCAAAAAAAAAATGTCCCAGAAATGGATTAGCCGCGCCTTTAGCTTAAAATCACAGGTGCATTTGACTAGCAACTGCAGTTCCTATTAGAGAATATGTGATATGTATATTATATATATACAGCAGGACACACATTACCTGCCAGACTGGGTCTGTGTGTTTGCCAGACTTGGCAGTGGCCAGGTATATAGGGTTTACTTTGCTGCTGCCGCAATTCTTCAGGTCATAGATAGATACTGATCCATCATACATGCCTGCAGCCAACAAGAAGGGGTGTTCAGGATGAGAGTCCAGACTCATCACACCACTGCTCACTGGGAAGACATACCTGGAGCAACAGACGCATGGTGATTGTCCCCATTAGCCAGGAGTTAAGAAGACAAGGGAGGAAGAGAAAGTGAAAGCAGAAGGTATTATGCACACATCAATCACTGTTGACTTCTTCATAGTCCAGAAAATGCAAACACCACACTGGGTTGAGGCAGGTTGAAGTAGGTTGACAATAGCTCTGTGGGGACACACACAGGACCAACACCACACTGGGTTGAGGCAGGTTGAAGTAGGGTGACAATAGCTCTGTGGGGACACACACTGGACCAACACCACACTGGGTTGAGGCAGGTTGAAGTAGGTTGACAATAGGACACGCACTGGACCAACACCATACTGGGCTGAGGCAGGTTGAAGTAGGTTGACAATAGCTCTGTGGGGACACACACTGGACCAACACCATACTGGGTTGAGGCAGGTTGAAGTAGGTTGACAATAGGACACGCACTGGACCAACACCATACTGGGCTGAGGCAGGTTGAAGTAGGTTGACAATAGGACACACACTGGACCAACACCATACTAGGCTGAGGCAGGTTGAAGATGCTGGCAATAGCTCTATGGGGACACACACTGGACCAACACAGCACTGGGTTGAGGCAGGGTGAAGTAGGTTGAGAAGAGCTCTATGGGGACACACACTGGACCAACATCACACTGGGTTGAGGCAGGTTGAAGATGCTGACAATAGTTCTATGAGGACAGACACTGGACCAACACTACATGGGTTGAGACAGGGTGAAGTAGGTTGACAAAAGCTCTATGGGGACACATACTGGACCAACACCACACTGGGTTGAGGTAGGTTGAAGTAGGTTGACAAGGGGTATGGGGACACACACTGGATCAACATCTCACTGGGTTGAATGTTGAAGTAGGTTGACAATACATGTAGTTCTATGGGGACACACACTGGACCAACACCACACTGGGTTGAGGTAGGTTGAAGTAGGTTGACAATACATGTAGTTCTATGGGGACACACACTGGACCAACACCACACTGGGTGGAGGTATATAGTTCTACAAATGCCACAAGATGGTGTGCCTGCAACCTCCTACATGAACATCGGTCGGAGGGTGGGGTGGGGAGAGATAGCATTATGAGAGAGCATTACTTACTCGGGGTACGATGGATTCTTGAGGGAGTAGAAGCAAATGAGCCCTGTCCCTTGACCACCAAACTCATCTGACAGTATAATTGTATTCATAACAGGCATGAATAA
The DNA here is from genome assembly GCA_028752905.1 of Cladorhizidae sp. MBARI D1340-BT2. Classification (NCBI taxonomy): domain Eukaryota; kingdom Metazoa; phylum Porifera; class Demospongiae; order Poecilosclerida; family Cladorhizidae; species Cladorhizidae sp. MBARI D1340-BT2. The sequence goes on along the minus strand of JAQNBH010000002.1, from coordinate 1,249,200 downwards.
TGCATCATGGCAATGCCTAATGAGAAAATGAGAAGAGGCCATGGTTTTGCTAGAAGTCATGCAATCCCATCCAGACTAGTCAGCCTCCTGTGGTGAACCCACCCTTAGCAACTATAACACAAGCAGCAGTGTTGCCTTATATGGTGGGAGTGCTAGCTACGATAGAGGTAGCAGTGTTGCCTTATATGGTGGGTCACTATAACAGCTATGATAAGGTAGCAGTGTTGCCTTATATGGTGAGTCCTAAGAAGCCACATGATATAGCCAGCAGTTTGCCTTATATGGTGGATCTCTAGATCTATCGTACACAGGCAGCATGTTACAATACAGTGAGTCCCTAGCAGCAATGATACAAGCAGCAGTGTTGCCTTATATGGTAGGGCTCTTACCAAGAAGTGGTAGTCTTTCATATTAGGAACATACATTTATATAGATGTATCTTATAACAAAATATTTTCGAGGTGTGCATTTTCACTACACAGTACACACTCGAGAAATATATTTCTGCGGATTCTTCTGTTAGTCACCAACCAAAAATATTTTACCCCTCAAAAATATCATTCCATGTGGATTATTATGGGTTTTTTTTTTGAAGAATGCTGATCTAAGGTGGCAATAGTTCTTACAGGACCCATATCCCACAGCAAACAGATCCTTGTAAAGAGGGTTCCAGCAGAGTGAGGTGACCCCTGTCTTCCTGGCCTTCTCATATCTGAACCTCCACAGAGGCAACAGAGAACCTCTGCTCTCCTTGTACTCATCAGCGGGGTCATCGTAATACTTGAAATCTGATACATACATACATGGCAACACAGAGCAAGTCATCATCATCACCACAACCATATAGCTACTGCTACTGGTTCATATATATTAAGGGTACACGATTTTAAATTTTAAAAGGTAAGGGGTCTCCGTGCTATTTAAAATTTTTAAATTTAGACAAGTCAATCCTACATCAGGCGGGTGTGGCCCACCATTTCAAAATAGTCCATGTTAAAAACAAAACAAAAAACATTCAAATAAAATAAAAGAGATATTTCCAGCACTTCTGGAAAATAATAATAATATAAAAATTTTAACATGCCTAGAATCCTTTGCTTAAGGATCAACCTCCAAAATCCATCACATTTGTCTTCAAGGATCTAACTTCATCTCTTTACCCCATAACTGTACCCCATAACTGTAGTACAATAAATCCATCCACAACGATTTTACAACATTAATAAATATAGGCATGCTACACAATGGAAGATAAGCAAAATCTCTCTCCTCCATCAGTGTCACAGATTAGAGGGTCAATGCATAGTCTGTGCAACAACTGACAGCAAGCAAACATCACCCATGTGCCCAGGTTCATCCAGTATCCAATTATGAAATCTTCTCTTCTTGAGAACTCCTTCTCCCTGGAAAAATCCTGCTGTGCCTTGTGCCTTGTGCCTTTATCTGTGTTCTGGTTTAGCCACATCCAATCTTTCTAACTACCTGAATGAATCCACCAAGTTCAGTCTCTGCAGTTGCAGTTAAATTAGTCCGTGGGTCCTGGCTTCATGCCATGAGTAACCTAGCCAAGATGTCTGTAGAGTCATGCTCAATGACTGCATGCTAGACATGTCAACCATTCTTAACTGCTGCAAGGAAAGAAAGCTATGGTCAGATGAGTCATTAAACAGGCAAGTAGTCCAGTACCATTATGGCTCTAGTCAGAACAACTATGACAGCAATCTAACCAGAAACAAATGCCAAGAAAACGTATCTTGCAAATGCTATAAAAAATTGGCAAACAATCCGTCAAAAAGAAACTAGAAGTGTTGTCTGCTGCAGCAAGCAACTGGTATATACAGCTCCTTCAATGTCAGGACTAGAAGTGTTGTCTGCTGCAGCAAGCAACTGATATATACAGCTCCTTCCCAATGTCAGGACTAGAAGTGTTGTCTGCAAGCAACTGGTATATACAGCTCCTTCTCAATGTCAAGAAATGTTCCAGAAGACTACCATCAAGTTTGATATGAGTGATGTAAGTATGCCAATATTTGATGCACCGAGGTGCCCATAATTGAGCAATATCGATAATTGGCAGCTTTTGCTATGTGCATAGTACATATCAGTTGGTTTACTTTGATAATAGTTCACAGCAAACCTTAAACAAACCCATGTAGATCACTTGTGATCATGTATCTATGTACATATATATATATATACATATATATATATATATACAACAAAGCTTTGACAATAATTCACAGCTCAGACCTTAATTAAATAAAACCATGTAGAGCACTTGTGATCATGTATATATGTTAAATATGTATCTATCTATCCTTTAACAATAAATATGGTGATGAATAACAGCTGCTATGATTAAGTTTTGGAATTATTCTGAACAAACTATTCAAGGATGCTGCTCTACTACTGTAAATCTGGAAATTTATATAATTATAAAATAGGTAAGATTATACATAGCTATGGCTCGTAGAGACACCAGGCAGGGCAGAGAAGAAAGCATGCTTCTAGAAGTGCTGGAAATATCTCTCCTAAGATATTTAAAGTTCAGAGAAGTGAACACAGCTTTGGCAATTTCCTAGGTATGAATCCAGTATATTGATGGTATCTCTTTCTCACCGCTAGCTACTGCATAGTGATCTCTTAGCTAATGGCTCTCCTCACCATCCCTCCACTGTTAGTTCCAAGTAACTCTATAAACATGACAGGTTCTTGGGAGAATGGCCGCAGTTCCGTCCAGAGCATTTCAGTTGGTTTCTATAAACATGACAGGTTCTTGGGAGAATGGCCAGGCCATCCCATCCAGAGCATTTCAGTTGGTTTCTACAAACATGACAGGTTCTTGGGAAAATGGCCAGGCCATCACATCCAGAGCATTTCAGTTAGTTTCTATAAACATGACAGGTTCTTGGGAGAATGGCCAGCCATCACATCCAGAGCATTTCAGTTAGTTTCTATAAACATGACAGGTTCTTGGGAGAATGGCCAGGCCATCACATTCAGAGCTCTTCAGTTTGTTTCTTTTCAGAAGTCAATTGTCTCGCAGTTCATCATGTCCGTAAAAAATAATGTATTTTCATACGAATTATTCCACAGATTTTGAATTATTATGACTTATAAGTATTCTAGATTTCTATTAGAGAGGGAATTATTATGACCAGATTTCTATTAGAGAGGGAATTATTATGACTAAGTATTCTATTAGAGAGGGAATTATTATTACTAAGTATTCCAGATTTCTATTAGAGAGGGAATTATTATGACCAGATTTCTATTAGAGAGGGAATTATTATGACTAAGTATTCCAGATTTCTATTAGAGAGGGAATTATTATGACTAAGTATTCCAGATTTGTATTAGAGAGGGAATTATTATGACCAGATTTCTATTAGAGAGGGAATTATTATGACCAGATTTCTATTAGAGAGGGAATTATTATGCCAGAGATTTCTATTAAATAAAATAAAAAAAATAAAAATAGAAACATGACCAAAAATGCTCTTAAAAAATTGGCAAAAAGGAAAGAAAATAACAATTTTCCAATATAAACCACAAAAATTAAATTATAGGATCTAAAATACACTGGTACCAACATTATACTGTGCCGTATTATGTTAGGTGGGATCATATTATACTATTTTAAAAAACAGCTGGTATAGCTACATGTTTTAAATTTTTGTGGTTTACATTGTTTCTTGACAGGGCAATCTAATATAATAATGTAATGTATGTATTCACAGATACTGTTTGATACGATATATATATGCACACACACACACCACACACACATACACAACACACCAACAACAACAACAATACCTTGTGCTATGTCATCAAAGGTGTTCTGATTGACCATGCGCTCCATTATCTTCAGCACTCGAGCCACATGTGCGACATCATCACTCTGGAGCTCTGCTTGAAACTGCTTCTTGAAGTCTTGCTCCTGAGTGCTGGATGACTTGGCCACTTTCTTCTCCTTGGTCTTCTCCTGTTGGATTAGGTCCTCCACATAAGCGTCAAAGATCTCCATCTATACCATCAAATACACCAGACACAAGCCAGGAGTTAGGACATACAATACTCCAGACACAGGACAGGAGTTAGGACATACAATACTCCAGACACAAGCCAGGAGTTAGGACATACAATACGCCAGACACAAGCCAGGAGTTAGGACATACAGTACTCCAGACACAAGCCAGGAGTTAGGACATACAATACGCCAGACACAAGCCAGGAGTTAGGACATACAATACTCCAGACACAAGCCAGGAGTTAGGACATACAATACACCCAGCCAGGAGTTAGGACATACAATACTCCAGACACAGGCCAGGAGTTAGGACATACAATACACCAGACACAGGCCAGGAGTTAGGACATACAATACTCCAGACACAAGCCAGGAGTTAGGACATACAATAAGTTAGGACATACAATACTCCAGACACAAGCCAGGAGTTAGGACATACAATACTCCAGACACAAGCCAGGAGTTAGGACATACAATACACCAGACACAAGCCAGGAGTTAGGACATACAATACTCCAGACACAAGCCAGGAGTTAGGACATACAATACTCCAGACACAAGCCAGGAGTTAGGACATACAATACACCAGACACAAGCCAGGAGTTAGGACATACAATACTCCAGACACAAGCCAGGAGTTAGGACATACAATACTCCAGACACAAGCCAGGAGTTAGGACATACAATACTACAGACACAGGCCAGGAGTTAGGACATACAATACTCCAGACACAAGCCAGGAGTTAGGACATACAATACTCCAGACACAGGCCAGGAGTTAGGACATACAATACACCAGACACAAGCCAGGAGTTAGGACATACAATACTCCAGACACAAGCCAGGAGTTAGGACATACAATACTCCAGACACAAGCCAGGAGTTAGGACATACAATACTCCAGACACAGGCCAGGAGTTAGGACATACAATACTCCAGACACAAGCCAGGAGTTAGGACATACAATAGGCAATCTTGTATACACAATTACTACCAAATAAAGGAAACAAACATGGCAGGTGCCAGCCCCATAATAGCACACTATAGGTGCCAGGCACTCACACTAGCAGTAGTGCTCTATGTCAGCACCACACTAGCACACTATAGGTGCCAGGCACTCACACTAGCAGTAGTGCTCTATGTCAGCCCCACACTAGCACACTATAGGTGCCAGCACTCACACTAGCAGTAGTGCTCTATGTCAGCCTAACACTAGCAGTACTTAGTGCTCTATGTCAGCCCCATAATAGCACACTATGAATATTAACCCCTGGGAAATATCTACCATGAATATTAACCCCTGGGTAATATCTAACCATGAGTATTAACCCCTGGGAAATATCTACCATGAATATTAACCCCTGGAAAACATCTAATCATGAATTAACCCCTGAGAAATATCTAATCATGAATATTGACCCCTGGGAAATATATAATCATGAATACTTGGAAATACCCAGCTAGCTATGCAGTCGATCAACATGACCAGCATTAGTTGGTGTTGCTTACCTAATGTAGCTTGGTATGCAAGTGATAGTAGTGTGTGTGTGTGTGTGTGTGTGTGCACGCATACCATGGGAGGATATAATGGTGTCTTATCTCATCTCTACCATCCCCTACCTGGTTAGCTGTGGCTGAAAAGTTAGCTCTGGGAGGAGGCTCAGTAGCAGTCTCTCTTTCCTGCACATTCAACAACAACAAAGCAACAACAACAACAAAGCAACAACAAGATGAGTCATGTATAGATCACTCATGGCAGGATGGAATTTGCTCAAATAAATATATTACAAATAACATTACAAACAGCAGACAAGCCTTTAGTGAGATCGCTGCCCATGGTACCTAGTGTATGCATGCATAGTAGACCACACCCACATCAGGCACAACTGACATGCATGCACATGAGGAGCAGTACCAGGAACGCCTCATAATGCCCGACTCCAGGAGGTCACACCTCATAATGCTTGACTCCAGGAGGACACACCTCATAATGCTTGACTCAAGGAGGACACGCCTCATAATGCTTGACTCCAGGAGGATACGCCTCATAATGCTTGACTCCAGGAGGACACACCACATAATGCTTGACTCCAGGAGGACACACTTCATAATGCTTGACTCCAGGAGGACACGCCTCATAATGCTTGACTCCAGGAGGACACGCCTCATAATGCTTGACTCCAGGAGGACACACCTCATAATGCTTGACTCCAGGAGGACACGCCTCATAATGCTTGACTCCAGGAGGACATGCCTCATAATGCTTGACTCCAGGAGGACATGCCTCATAATGCTTGAGGACACACCTCATAATGCTTGACTCCAGGAGGACACATCTGTACTCCTTGACTCCGGAGGACATAAAAAGTTTTAAAATGTCTGATGGTTACATGTGCCATCACTTGCTGTCTCTTCCAGAACTTTGCTGCTTTGTCTGTAAACTCTTCTACTAAGAATAGGAGAGCTGCACAGGAACCATTGCCTGCCAGGAACCACACTGAATCCCTTTGGTCTTCTAGTAGGAAAGCTGCACAGGAACCTTTGTGCCAGGAACCACACTGAATCCCTTTGGTCTTCTAGTAGGAAAGCTGCACAGGAACCTTTGCCTGCCAGGAACCACACTGAATCCCTTTGGTCTTCTAGTAGGAAAGCTGCACAGGAACCTTTGCCTGCCAGGAACCACACTGAATCCATTTGGTCTTCTAGTAGGAAAGCTGCACAGGAACTTTGCCTGCCAGAAACCACACTGAATCCCTTTGGTCTTCTAGTAGGAAAGCTGCACAGGAACCTTTGCCTGCCAGGAACCACACTGAATCCCTTTGGTCTTCTAGTAGGAAAGCTGCACAGGAACCTTTGCCTGCCAGGAACCACACTGAATCCCTTTGGTCTTCTAGTAGGAAAGCTGCACAGGAACTTTGCCTGCCAGAAACCACACTGAATCCCTTTGGTCTTCTAGTAGGAAAGCTGCACAGGAACCTTTGCCTGCCAGGAACCACACTGAATCCCTTTGGTCTTCTAGTAGGAAAGCTGCACAGGAACCTTTGTGCCAGGAGAACCACACTGAATCCCTTTGGTCTTCTAGTAGGAAAGCTGCACAGGAACCTTTGCCTGCCAGGAACCACACTGAATCCCTTTGGTCTTCTAGTAGGAAAGCTGCACAGGAACCTTTGCCTGCCAGGAACCACACTGAATCCATTTGGTCTTCTAGTAGGAAAGCTGCACAGGAACTTTGCCTGCCAGGAACCACACTGAATCCCTTTGGTCTTCTAGTAGGAAAGCTGCACAGGAACCTTTGCCTGCCAGGAACCACACTGAATCCCTTTGGTCTTCTAGTAGGAAAGCTGCACAGGAACCTTTGTGCCAGGAGAACCACACTGAATCCCTTTGGTCTTCTAGTAGGAAAGCTGCACAGGAACCTTTGCCTGCCAGGAACCACACTGAATCCCTTTGGTCTTCTAGTAGGAAAGCTGCACAGGAACCTTTGCCTGCCAGGAACCACACTGAATCCATTTGGTCTTCTAGTAGGAAAGCTGCACAGGAACTTTGCCTGCCAGGAACCACACTGAATCCCTTTGGTCTTCTAGTAGGAAAGCTGCACAGGAACCTTTGCCTGCCAGGAACCACACTGAATCCCTTTGGTCTTCTATAGGAAAGCTGCACAGGAACCTTTGCCTGCCAGGAACCACACTGAATCCCTTTGGTCTTCATAAAGGAAGTGCTCCTGTAGAACTGTTATTTATTTGTCAGGAATAATGTTTTCAAACTCTTTACACCTCTAGATTGCAAATTGAATATCTGTAGTTGGTGTGGTAGTCAGTTGTAAGCCGCCACCAACGCTATGCAATGTTCAGCAATGTCGAGAGCAAAACTTACAGCAAGGAATTCATCCAGGAGCACTTCCTTTCATCAAGGCTGAAGAAATGGAAATACAGGGATTCACGACAGCAATTTAATAGGCAATGAAATTTCTGCATTCAACTTTCCTGGTTACATTTTTTTATTTATGCAAACTAAATCATACTTGTCTGTGAGATAAGAGACAGTCTGTTCCGTCCTTCTTGACCTCAAACCTCAAGTTGCTAACAACATGCTTCATGGACAGCCTTTCAGCCGTAATGGAAGTTGTAGGTGTGATGAAAAATAAGCGAAGCAATTTGTGTACAGCAGGAAAATTGCCTCGAATGCCCAATAGTGTGCGCAGTGAAGTGACATCATCTCCTTGACTACCTCATTACTGTCCATGTCATCACCACTGAAGTGCCAACATTTCCTAGAGTACCTCATCACAAATACATTGTGGTGTGCACAGCATTGACAACTTTTACTTCTGCTGTGCCTTCATTGATAACCTCATGAAGAAGTGTAATTACCGACACCTTTAAATCACTGTTTAGGCATGACTCGCCCATACTCTATTTATTTGCTGCTTGGACTAATGAATATGTTGGTATGTTGCATGCAAGTGTTAAGTGATCTTCAACAATTCAACCTTTGTGTTAACTTACAGTAATAAGGTGATATGTAAAGTGTTAACTTACAGTAATAAGGTGATATGTAATGTGTTAACTTACAGTACTTAATAAGGTGATATGTAAAGTGTTAACTTACAGTAGTAAGGTGATATGTAAAGTGTTAACTTACAGTAATAAGGTGATATGTAAAGTGTTAACTTACAGTAGTAAGGTGATATGTAGTGTTAACTTACAGTAATAAGGTGATATGTAGTGTTAACTTACAGTAATAAGGTGATATGTAAAGTGTTAACTTGCAGTATTAACCGATTACACGCCGTATTCCTAGTGGCGCCGGGGCTGTACGCTCCCCGCGCCGGAGCGCAGGGCCACCTCCCCCGGGACGCCTCCAGAGCCGGGGGCGACTGCCGTTGGCTGGCTTCCCGCAGAAGTGCAGAGTGAACGGCGGAGTACCCGCGGGCAAATTATTCATGAATTAACGAGGTATTTTACTTATTATTTTTATATCTTCCGTTCTGCAGGGACCCCACCCATGAAACTTGGGTCATATTAAGCCACATGATAGCTCTACTTCCTGTAAAAAAATCGAGCCTTCCTTACCAACTGGGCAGAACTAACCAGCATTATAAAACCTTGTCATCTTCTTGGGGGTGAATATTTTCATATTTTCACACTATTATACACACATTATAATGCCAACACAAGATGGAGCATCTATTTACAAACCCTCTACCATATGCAAAGCCAGTGGGTTGTTTTCCCCATCAAAATGCTAACAAATAATAATACAAAAAACAAATTATAAGAGAGTGAAAATGCTAACACATACTAGAATAAAACCATAATATAAAACACAATTATGTAAGGGAGTGTCTTGGGTAGAGCTCCGGTCTTGCTGTCACGGGTAGAGTAGAACTTGCTCAGTCTTGGGTATAGCTTGCTTGGTCTCCGGCATGATATTTCACCATGTTTTTATTCTACACAAACATGAGATACCAGGATAAGAATAACACTTGAATACTGGAGAGACGAGAGAAGTAGACGAAGGGACAGGGAACGAGAGAAGTAGACGAAGGGGCAGGGAACAAGAGAGAAGTAGACAAAGGAGCAGGGAACAAGAGAGAAGCACAGAAAGGAGCAGGGGGTGCATAAACATTACTGATAGTCCACCAAGGTATGGTATTTACGAAAACAGTCACGGCCTGTTGATCCACCACACAAAGGAACCTTACAAAAACAACACTGGGACCTTGCCTCATGCCTGTAACCTTTACAAATGCAAACTACACAGCGCTTCTTTGCACAGCACTGTGGGAAATGACCTAGTTTTAAATTGAGGCAATCTAGCTGACTATTTGCCTGACTACAATGTTGACCTGCACGCTGCCGAGAAGAGAAAGAACCAATCAAAGATTTAGCTAGAACAATCCTAGCTTCTAGATAATTACCCTTCCTTACTGATATTGGAGCTCGGACAGAAGAAAACAAAATAAATGAATTCAATAAACAAGCTTCTATCAAATACGAAAAAACCCTTTTCCACCATCTCCTAGACTTTCTACCCAAATTATAGTAGCCTATTCTCTGATCTGCTCTGTCCACACCTCTCATGAATGACTGATAATCAGGCAAACATGGGGGACATGGCAGATCCTCTCTAGAACCATCAATTTTGCGCCTTTTTACAGTAGGAGGTACTAAATTATTTTCCGCGGGATGTATATTAGTTATCATGTAGATTGACCGTTTATCTACCCAAACTAAAGCCAGGAGTGCACCATTAGACCTATAATCATAATAACCTCTATTTGTAATCGAAGCTTTTGTTACTAAATCTGGAGGAAAGTTCCTCCTAGTATACCTAGCTGTACCACATGCACCAAAGCCTTTACTTGTAAGCGTTTGAAATAAATTAGGACTAGTATAATAATTGTCCATGTACACATGGAAGTTCTTATGTTCTAATCCTTCTAACAAATCTAAAACAACTCTACTACACAAACCAGTTTTATCAGCTACTTCCACGTTCTTACCTGTATAAATCTGCAACCGATAAATGTACCCATTCCTAGCATCACAAAGGACAAACACTTTTATCCCCCATTTTATTGGTTTGTCCTTCATATACTGTTTGAAGCCAAGCTTACCTTGAAAGGGAATCATAGCTTCATCAATACTAAGCTCTTGATGCAAAGTATATTCACTCTCAAACTTAGGAGTAATCAAATCTAATAACTTCCTTACCTTATAAAGCCGATCATAATTCAGGTTACCCTTTGTAACCAACAAACCATCAATAGAATTTACATGTACATAATGCATTAGCTCCAAAAACCGAGTCCTAGGCATTACTTTACGAACCAAAGATCCAGACAAATACGAGTGATTAGTGGACCAGTACAATTCTAAGTATGGAAGTGTGGAAACTCCCATTATTATCAACATTCCTACAAAAGCTTTCATTTCCTCTATATTAGTATCTACCCATGGCCTGGAGAGACTAGCCATCCTAGAAACGTAACTGTTCGTCTCTGCTACTAGGAGTTCCCACACTTCAAGAGTTAAAAAAAGGTAAAATGCATCTAAAAATGTACTTGATGCACCAAGCAATGAAGAAGTTGGACCAGCTGTTGCTGTATAGTCCAATTTCAAAGGAGTTGGCTCCTTTATTTCCCACTTACCTGTGACCTCAGTTAGCCTAGAACCAGTGCCAGATGCTTGGGCAGAACCAGTGCCAGATGCTCGGACAGAACCAGTGCCAGATGCTCGCACACGCCTATAACCTCTGGCCCGCCTACTACCAGTACCTTTTGGAGGACCACTAGCAACACTTACGACTCCACTACCACTTGAGCTGCTTCCCCCTTGGCCAGTACTCCCTCGCCCGCCTCTCCCTCGGCCAGTACTCCCTCGCCCGCCTCTCCCTCGCACAACTCCAGCACCAGTCGTGTTCCTACGTCCTGTAGAGACTTCAGGCAAGGCTTCCTCATCCTCCAATGTAACAAAAGGAGTCATAGATGCCTCATCTCCACTCTCATCATCTGATGCTGTAGGAAAAGTAGTGGGGAGGGTGGGAAAAACAAGATATATATATCAAGTTTGTGGTCAACATTTGTAAATTCAAATTCAAATGAAAATCAACAACTCCAACCTACACTCTTAGCTATAACTTTTTTTCTATAACTATCCTGTCTGAATTTGGAATACCAACAGAATAAGCTAGTATTTGGCAATAGTACACTCTCAGTTGACTATGGTAAACAAAGGCTATGAAGCGCTAAGGTTAGAAGAAACTTACAATCGAGAAGTCCATCCAAGCACGCCTCTTCTCTTAGAGCAACTGGATCCAGAGTGTTTCCTCGGTATGCATAGATGTCTTCACCTTCTTCCCCAAATGAATCTGACCCAGAATCGCCAGAATCGTCGGCTAAAAGTTGAGAAATAACGTCCTCACAGGAGAGCATCTTTGAGCAGTTAAAAAAAAAAAGCTCGACCAACAAAAATGGCGTTCAACCGCAGGATTTTTGTTGCACGATGCATCAACCGGAAATAATCATTTTTGTGACGTTCTCTAGTCTACTAGGCATATGCAGAACCCAACCGGGGCTGTTAGCTCGTAACGGTTCATTTTATATATTTTTGTGTGGCGAAGGATGTAAGGTCTCGCGCCATATGGCGCTTACGGCGTTTAATCGGTTAAGGTGATATGTAATGTGTTAACTTACAGTAATAAGGTGATATGTAGTGTTAACTTACAGTAATAAGGTGATATGTAATGTGTTAACTTACAGTAGTAAGGTGATATGTAGTGTTAACTTACAGTAATAAGGTGATATGTAAAGTGTAAAGTTATAAGGTGATATGTAAAGTGTTAACTTACAGTAATAAGGTGATATGTAAAGTGTTAACTTACAGTAATAAGGTGATATGTAAAGTGTTAACTTACAGTAGTAAGGTGATATGTAAAGTGTTAACTTACAGTAGTAAGGTGATATGTAAAGTGTTAACTTACAGTAATAAGGTGATATGTAAAGTGTTAACTTACAGTAATAAGGTGATATGTAAAGTGTTAACTTACAGTAATAAGGTGATATGTAAAGTGTTAACTTACAGTAATAAGGTGATATGTAAAGTGTTAACTTACAGTAATAAGGTGATATGTAAAGTGTTAACTTACAGTAATAAGGTGATATGTAAAGTGTTAACTTACAGTAATAAGGTGATATGTAAAGTGTTAACTTACAGTAATAAGGTGATATGTAAAGTGTTAACTTATAGTAATAAGGACAGTAATGAGGTGATATGTAGTAGCTGCTACTGGAGTACATTTGTAGCATGCAGTCTATCAGAGCCAATGCAAACAATACTGGTACCTGACATCCCCCCCTCCCCCCCCAACCTACCCCTGGGTAGATTAGATATAAATCTTACTCTGCATGGGTTGTTGAGGGTCTGTGAAGCTCTCTCACTGAAGTTGAACTGGTTGCGGAGTCGCTGTTCTCCACTACCAGTGGCCAAACTAATCCTCCTCTTCTCCACTTGCTCCTCGACTTCTTTAACCTCCTCATCCTCGTCCTCATTCTCGTCGTTCTCCTCCTCCTCCTCCTCCTCCCCTTCCTCCTCTTCTGCCTCTTCCCTCTGTCCCTCCTCTTCCTCTTCCTCACTTTCCTCGGCACACGCAACTCCTCTCTGTCTGTTGAGCTGGCGTTGAGCTTCGTCCCCATCCTTGTGGATCAGGTTGCTGTCCAGAGAGAAGTGCATTGCTGTCTGTTCAATGCTAGCCAACTACACACACCAAATGCAAGTACACACAATGGTGTGTGTGTGTGTATATATTGTTGTGTGTGTGTGTGTGGTGTGTGTATGGTGTGTGTGTTGTGTGTATGGTATGTGAGTGTGTTGTGTGTATATGTGTGTGGTGTGTATGTAGTGTAGTGTGATGGTGTGTGTGTGTGTGTGTGTTGAACTAACATACTATACATCTAGTGTGTCTACATGAGCACTCACTCTATGATTAGCACTAGCCAAACCCTCGCAGTGATCTAGCCACACACTGTTCAAGGTTGACATTCAATTCCTCTACATAAGTATAGCCATATCATACTTCATCTTGGTGACATGTGGAGGGGGCCTCACATCATGAGGGGGCCTCACATCATCATGAGGGCGCCTCACATTATGAGGGGCCTCACATCATGAGGGAGCCTCACATCATGAGGGGGCCTCATATCATCATGAGGGGGGCTCACATCATGAGGGGGCCTCACATCATGAGGGGCTCTCACATCATGAGGGAGCCTCACATCATGAGGGGGCCTCACATCGTGAGGGAGCCTCATATCATGAGGGGGCGGGCCTCATATCATCATGAGGGAGTCTCATATCATCATGAGGGTGCCTCACATCATGAGGGGGCCTCGGGGATCTCACATCATGAGGGGGGTCTCACATTATGAGGGGCCTCACATCATGAGGGAGCCTCACATCATGAGGGGGCCTCATATCATCATGAGGGGGGCTCACATCATGAGGGGGCCTCACATCATGAGGGGCTCTCACATCATGAGGGAGCCTCACATCATGAGGGGGCCTCACATCGTGAGGGAGCCTCATATCATGAGGGGGCGGGCCTCATATCATCATGAGGGAGTCTCATATCATCATGAGGGTGCCTCACATCATGAGGGGGCCTCGGGGATCTCACATCATGAGGGGGTCTCACATCATGAGGGGGCCTCACATCATGAAAAGGCCTCACATCATGAGGGGGCCTCACAGATCATGAGGGGGCCTCACATCATGAGGGGGCCTTACATCATGAGAGAGCCTCACCTCATGAAAAGGCCTCACATCATGAGGGGGCCTCACATCATGAGGGGACCTCACATCATGAGGGGGCCTCACATCATGAGGGGGCCTCACATCATGAGGGGGCCTCACATATCACTCACATCATGAGGGGGCCTTACATCATGAGAGAGCCTCACATCATGAAAAGGCCTCACATCATGAGGGGGCCTCACATCATGAGGGGGCCTCACATCATGAGGGGGCCTCACATCATGAGGGGGCCTCACATCATGAGGAGCCTCACATCATGAGGGGGCCTCACATCATGAGGGGGCCTCACATCATGAGGGGGCCTCACATCATGAGGGGGCCTCACATCATGAGGGGGCCTCACATCATGAGGGGGCCTCACATCATGAGTGGGCCTCAATGAGGGGGCCTCACATCATGAGGGGACCTCACATCATGAGGGGGCCTCACATCATGAGTGGGCCTCACATCATGAGGGAGCCTCACATCATGAGGGGGCCTCACATCAGGGCCTCACATCATGAGTCCAGGTAACAAAAAAAATCACAGTTGTTGGCCATCAGAAGCTATTAGACTTGCTTCACAAAGGCTAGTTATGAGTACACACATGCATGCTGGGATGGTATGTACCTGCTTCACAAAGGCTAGTTATGAGTACACACATGCATGCATGCTGGGATGGTACGTACCTGCTTCACAAAGGCTAGTTATGAGTACACACATGCATGCTGGGATGGTACGTACCTGCTTCACAAAGGCTAGTTATGAGTACACACATGCATGCATGCTGGGATGGTACGAACCTGCTTCACAAAGGCTAGTTATGAGTACACACATGCATGCATGCTGTGGTATGTACCTGCTTCACAAAGGCTAGTTATGAGTACACACATGCATGCATGCTGGGATGGTATGTACCTGCTTCACAAAGGCTAGTTATGAGTACACACATGCATGCATGCTGGGATGGTATGTACCTGCTTCACAAAGGCTAGTTATGAGTACACACATGCATGTATGCTGGAATGGTATGTACCTGCTTCACAAAGGCTAGTTATGAGTACACACATGCATGCATGCTGGGATGGTACGTACCTGCTTCACAAAGGCTAGTTATGAGTACACACGTGCATGCATGCTGGGATGGTACGTACCTGCTTCACAAAGGCTAGTTATAAGTACACACATGCATGCATGCTGGAATGGTACGAACCTGCTTCACAAAGGCTAGTTATAAGTACACACATGCATGCATGCTGGAATGGTATGTACCTGCTTCACAAAGGCTAGTTATGAGTACACACATGCATGCATGCTGGGATGGTATGTACCTGCTTCACAAAGGCTAGTTATGAGTACACACATGCATGTATGCTGGAATGGTATGTACCTGCTTCACAAAGGCTAGTTATGAGTACACACATGCATGTATGCTGGAATGGTATGTACCTGCTTCACAAAGGCTAGTTATGAGTACACACATGCATGCATGCTGGGATGGTACGTACCTGCTTCACAAAGGCTAGTTATGAGTACACACGTGCATGCATGCTGGGATACGTACCTGCTTCACAAAGGCTAGTTATGAGTACACACATGCATGCATGCTGGGATGGTACGTACCTGCTTCACAAAGGCTAGTTATGAGTACACACATGCATGCATGCTGGGATGGTACGAACCTGCTTCACAAAGGCTAGTTATGAGTACACACATGCATGCATGCTGGGATGGTACGTACCTGCTTCACAAAGGCTAGTTATGAGTACACACATGCATGCATGCTGGGATGGTATGTACCTGCTTCACAAAGGCTAGTTATGAGTACACACATGCATGTATGCTGGAATGGTATGTACCTGCTTCACAAAGGCTAGTTATGAGTACACACATGCATGCATGCTGGGATGGTACGAACCTGCTTCACAAAGGCTAGTTATGAGTACACACATGCATGTATGCTGGAATGGTATGTACCTGCTTCACAAAGGCTAGTTATGAGTACACACATGCATGCATGCTGGGATGGTACGTACCTGCTTCACAAAGGCTAGTTATGAGTACACACATGCATGTATGCTGGAATGGTATGTACCTGCTTCACAAAGGCTAGTTATGAGTACACACATGCATGCATGCTGGGATGGTACGTACCTGCTTCACAAAGGCTAGTTATGAGTACACACATGCATGTATGCTGGAATGGTATGTACCTGCTTCACAAAGGCTAGTTATGAGTACACACATGCATGCATGCTGGGATGGTACGTACAGTGTACCTGCTTCACAAAGGCTAGTTATGAGTACACACATGCATGCATGCTAGGATGGTAAGTACCTGCTTGAAGACTCGGTCTTTGTGGTAGAATTGAACAATATTTGGAGGTGCGTGCGGATTCTTAGCATTGAGGACGCGGGTGAACTCCTCCTTCAGTTCTTGCTCAGTGAGAACCACTTGGTCTACAGGAGGAACGAGTTCCTTGGGGCCACCCGTCCAGTCCCCATCAGCATCCAAGTCATCCACATCCCTGTAGCTGGACAGGCCAATCATTGTGCCACGCCTACTGTCATCATCCTGGGTCTTAATAATAAGAGCACATGCCACAAATGATATAATTAATTATTCATGAGCATAATAAGAACATGTGCCACAAAGAACCTCATTAATTATTCATGTAGCATTATTCATGTACCATGGTATACATGTATATATATATATATTTATATAACAACAAATGCAATAACGAACCTCATTAATTATTCATGAACAAATTGTTTAGAATGGTTGAAAGTCCAATGAAAGAATTTCATTAATAATCCATGTCTAATCAGGATGGGTGAGAGCACAGTTCGAAGTTCAACACAGGATCCTATTAGGTACAAGGTTTATGGACACTGGAGATGATGCAGAACAACAAGAAGGCTACTAGCTCAGGGGTGCATACAGGAAATTTTGAAAGGGGGTGTGCGATGCTGGAGGTGTAAGCATATGAGGGCCAAGGGGTTGGGTGGGGGGTCCCTCTCCCATGGGATGGGGGGCTGGGGGACACCAAGAGACCCCTCCAGCAGCTTGTCTGAGGCTATTGGCAGTGTCAGGTCTGTGCCTCGGGCAAGTGGGCACCTTTGGCATTTCGAACCCAGCGATGCATGGGATGGGAGGTGTGCACACATGCACATACATGATGTGAGTCCCTCTCAGGTTTATGATGTCCAAGCAGCACTTGGAGGGTGCTCCCTTTTCGGCACCTGGAGGTACTCCCCTTGCGGCACCTGGAGGTACTCCCCTTGCGGCACCTGGAGGTGCTCCCCTTGCGGCACCTGGAGGTGCTCCCCTTGCGGCACCTGGAGGTGCTCCCCTTGCGGCACCTGGAGGTACTCCCCTTGCGGCACCTGGAGGTACTCCCCTTGCGGCACCTGGAGGTGCTCCCCTTGCGGCACCTGGAGGTGCTCCCCTTGCGGCACCTGGAGGTACTCCCCTTGCGGCACCTGGAGGTACTCCCCTTGCGGCACCTGGAGGTACTCCCCTTGCGGCACCTGGAGGTACTCCCCTTGCGGCACCTGGAGGTACTCCCCTTGCGGCACCTGGAGGTACTCCCCTTGCGGCACCTGGAGGTACTCCCCTTGCGGCACCTGGAGGTGCTCCCCTTGCGGCACCTGGAGGTGCTCCCCTTGCGGCACCTGGAGGTGCTCCCCTTGCGACACCTGGAGGTGCTCCCCTTGCGGCACCTGGAGGTGCTCCCCTTGCGGCACCTGGAGGTGCTCCCCTTGCGGCACCTGGAGGTCCCCTTGCGGCACCTGGAGGTACTTATGGAGCTCTCTCGCAATAAGACAGAAAGCCATCAGAGCCCTGGTGAACACTTATTGAACTTTGAACTCTGCTCACTATGATGGAGACTTTAGTTGGGCCCCACATCAGCATAACATTGTGCTGTAGAGAAGAAGTTGACTAGCAGCTACATAGGCCCGGAGGAAGGTAAAATGAAATGGTCTGGCCAGGAAGTGGGTGTAACATTGGTGTAGATGAAATGGGTGTAACCTGGGTGTGGCAGGGAGGAGGTATGTTTGATTAATTATTAGTTTACAGGGGTGGCTCCGCCAATTTTGAGGTGGTCAGGCCCGGATGTGGGTGTGGTTGGGTGTGGTCAAAACATGACAGATTTTTCATTTTCACGTTTAAATTAAATTGCACAGTTAATAATAGAGATTCATTAAATAAAGGCACCAAATAGAGGTACCAAATACACATTCACATTATATATATATATACACAAATATACTATAATGCAGGTGAAGATAAAGTTTAAAAGGATGAAGGGGGTTCATCGTCAACTTCCTCCATAACTTGAGGAATTTATGTGGAGGGAGAGGAATGCCTGCACAACTGCTGAGGCTTTTGGCAGCATCCTACATGCAATCAAAACACAGTACCCAGTATAAGTTTGCCCTCTGATGTTTTGTTTTGTTTTGTTGTTGTTTTGGTCTCAAAGTCGATGCTGCATTTGTTGTTTTATGAAGTTGTGTTAAGGGGGGAAGAGGGCTGAAAACACATATTTTTTCAAATTTTTTTTTATGGGCCCAAAAGGGTTCATAATATGTCTGGAGTTTGAGTTTCAAGTTTCAGAGCAAGTGAATACTTGCATCAGAAGATATTTTTATACAGTGCATTATTATTCCATTTCATTTCATTTCACTTCACATTGGAAGAGGTTCTCTCCCAGTCTTACCTGGCTACAATCGGGCGGGCGGCGATGATCGCCTACCCAAAATACAGTTTTTATATATCAAAATGTTGCCAATTTCATGGAGACCCTTACCAGTCGTTTGCGCAATGAATTGGCCAGGTGGGGGGGTAGTGCGCAACCGCTAAGATGAGCACGTTTTTTTAGGTCAAGGTTCACTTGAAACTTTTACACTGTTGAGTTATGGGGAAGAGAACAGAGAAGCATTTTAAACAGAAAGGCCAAGGATTCAAGAAGAGTGAAGACAAGAAGAAGAAAGCCCTACAGGCGGCTGTTGTTGAGCCTGTCACAGTAGCCGCGCAAGGCAAGTTTTAATGTTTATCTACATACTAAAAAGTTACTAGCTGTTTCCTTTCCTTTGTTAGTGAGTCTCTTGGATCCTGTGGGTGGGGTAGCGCCTTCTGTGAACCTTCACTTACCTTGCAATCAATTGCAAATGTCTGAAGAGAGGCCAGTTCCATTGGTGACTATGACAAGTGACTATGACCAGGAAGAAGTTGGCTCTCATGGATAGTTCAGCTGCTTCTGTGGCTGTTGCTACTGGATCTACTGGCTCTACCTCTTTGGACTCGGGTGGTGTTGGAGAACTAGGTAAGGGTAATCGTATAATAAACTTAGATAAGCTTAGAGAGGTCATAGAAAGGTGTAATAAGTTGGTAACTGAGCTCCCTTGCAACTGAAGCCCGTAGGGCAGGCATGGTTTACTTTTTGTTCAAATTGTAGTAACACTCGAGACATCTCAAACCCTGTATCTGTAGAAGCATTCTTTGAACATCCAGTCAGTACTGGGTGCTCGCATTGCTGGAATTAGTCATTCTGGTCTGGAAGACATCACTGCAGTCATGGATATGTTGCCCCCTCTTAGTTCCACTTGTTTTTTTAAAATATACTAGGTCAATAGGGAGTGACGCAAATGCAGTAACAGAGTATTATGTTGGATGCCGCTCATAGGTTACATGATTTTTATAGGGTTAGGCATGAAGACATCATTGATGTTAGTATTACTGTTGACGGCACATGGCTTAGACAGGGCCACAAATCAAATTATGGCTTGGTTGCGGTGATGTCTTGGGACACTGGAGAGGTTTTAGATTATTATCTTATGTCTAATTTCAAGCTTGTGCGCGAAGACCTGAAGATGAAACAGAAGCAAGTTACACAGAATGGTTTGAGGGTCACAAGGTAAATTGTGAAGCCAATTTTGAAGGCTCTTCGGTTTCTATGGAAGTTGTAGGAACACAAAAACTTTTTTAGCGTTCAGTGGAGAGACTGAAGCTTAGGTACACACACATTAATTAGTGATGGGTATACAAATGCACATAAACGGGAGTGCAACAAGTGTCGGGCTTGCCATCGAGAGGCAGCAGAGTTTCAATGGAGGGCGGAGCATTGTATGGTCCTGGCAAGGGGGACCTGTAACATTTTTATTTTGTTTGTGTCTTGCTTTCTATTGTCAAACAGAGATTTCAAACAAAGATTACTGGAAGATACTTTTGTTTATGTGTATTTTTGTCAAGCTTAGAAATTACTGGAGGATGACTTTTGTTTGTGTTCTATTGTTTTTCAGGGATTACTGGAGGGTGTCGGAAGACATGTGTGGAGGGCGACGATGGATGGACCTGGGCATGGGAGCCCTGCAAATGATGACGTGTTTATGTTTGCTAATTCAATATTAGCAAAGCAACGTAACAAGTCTGATGCGTCTTTAATTTATGTGTATGTATATATATATAATTATTGTTGGTTTTGAAGTTGTAGTTAGGATGTAGGATACTGCTGTTGTTGAAAAAATAAAGGACTGTGAAAGTCAATTGGTTGCTTTCAACATTTTGTTTGTACACACACAATTCTAGTAATGAGGGGATGTATTCTAGTGAAGCAGGGGCAGCTGGGATGTGATTACAAACTGCTTGGACTTCAAGGCTCAATATCTCTGAAGTGATTTTTGAAAAATCGTTCAAATGATAACTTGAATATTTTTTATCCTTTCATAAAAAAAAATATTTCATTTGAAAGCAAATTTTATATTCTACAACTTGCGCGAGAGTTTTTGTTTGATAGGATTACTAAAAAATACCTATAGATGGAAATTTAACGTGATGTCATAAATCTATGTTCAGAAAATGCAACAAAAAAACTTTTTTTCGAAATTTCAAGACGCACAGTTTGTAGTGCTCATTATGATTGACTAATAGACCGAATAAGAGCCTCGCAAAGGTCGTTACTGCAACGTGGTTTACTTAACGGCTTACGGTCCGCACTGGAAGAGCCTATAATGAGCCAGGAAAAAATTATGGCGAAACTAAATGACAAAAGAGACTTACCATTAGAAAGCACAGACTGCAAGCTATAATTTGATATATAAATTGGGAAACTAGAGTGAATGCGAGCAAAGATATGGTACTTTATATGAGACTACGCGATACGCAGCCTTCTTTCCCCCTTAAGGGGGTCCACTACCCTTAAAAAAATTTGTTTTTTGTTTTTTTTGTTTCCCCCCCAAAATATGATGACAGTACATGCAAGATGCTGCCTTCCAAATTGGAGAAGATTTGAATGCTCCATTCTGGACTTATATTAACTTGAGTACTCCCGATTTGCGAAGAAGACGCTTCACGTAAATAGTGAGTTTCAATGGCCGCGGAGACCGACAAGGGAAGCAAACCAGTGATTCTGTTCATCCCCCTAGGAAGCTGCCTATATAGGACAGACCAAACTTCCCCTCCCTATTCTTGATTTTTCTAGTATGTTTAACTTGAGTACTCCCGATTTGCGAAGAAGACGCTTCACGTAAATAGTGAGTTTCAATGGCCGCGGAGACCGACAAGGGAAGCAAACCAGTGATTCTGTTCATCCCCCTAGGAAGCAGCCTATATAGGACAGACCAAACTTCCCCTCCCTATTCTTGATTTTTCTAGTATGTATATTATGTATATCACTTTTGGTGTTTTTTTTAATGGTATGACCATTGAAATATTATACTAGTCCTTAAAATGCCTGTCCCGAAAAAATTGCTTTTTTGGGCCAAGGACAGTTCTCCCTGCTTCATATTTGGAGTAATCAGACAAAATTATATAGATTCTGTTTACTCTCAATTAGAGCTACAAGATGACATTCTCTGTTTTTAATTTTAAGCAAGTATGATGTCACCTGGTACAAAAAAACAATGAAAATGCTACCAAGAAATTGCAATAGTTTTTAAAATCCATGATCACACTATTTAAAAAAAACTCAATGTTATATTGTGTTTCATACTTTGTAATTTCCCCTGTGGTAAGTTGTGAAATCCCAAAGTAAACTAGTCTCCAAATATGACCGTCCTCGTGAGATCTTAAATGTCACTAAGTCTGGATCAGTTGTAGCTGGGTAGTTGGCACAGCACCAGAAGGTAGGTCTGTGTATAGGTACACATCATACAAGATTTCAAATAAAAATTCTGAAGCAGAGAGAAGTTGTGTTTTTTTTTTTTGTTTTTGTTTTTTGGGTAGTGGACCCCCTTAATATGAAGTTGTGTTAATTTTTTTGTTGTGTATTGTTGTGTATTGCTGCTAATGAATATTGTTCTGTCCAGGGGTATTTGTTACTTACTTCGAGTATCCTTTCTTGATGCCTTCTGAACGCTCCATCAAAATCAAAGGACCTACATGGTGCGCGCATTTAAAGATAAGCAGGGAAAAGTGTGTTTTAAAATATATACCGCAAAAACAATTGATGCGCATGGATTTTTCAACTTCCAGAGTCTTACTCTTTACATGATCCCAATTACCTTGGAGTTCTCTTCACTCATGAGCTTCATCAGTTGAAACAGATTTCCATCACCACGATTGTCATGACCACGTATCCCACATCCCTGCCTTGCCAAAAACTTTAGACTGCTCAGAACCTTTAGAAGGCAGTGCCTATTTTTTGCTCTGTCTTGGGCCAAAGTACTAGAGAGCATCTCACCTACATCTCGTGTAGTTGTTTGTACTGTAATTAGCTTCTCAACTGCTATCTTGTGGCACTGACTTTTCTCATGCTGTCGGATACCTAGTGTGGCATCTTTCCAGTTCGTAAATCCCCGAGATAACTACAATATAAAGCATTCTAAATAAGTGAATAGTACTATAAACTTTAAAAGTTAAGTTCAAAGATCTATGAGGAAGGAGGAAGTCGCTAAACTTACAAAAGCAGCATCGGTAGCTCCTGGCTTCACTGTTATATGCTTAGCCTTAACAGCTTTGCAGCAGAGGTGGCAGTCCAGAGAATCTCTGGCTTCACTATAATGTAGCCAAGACCAGGTACGGAACCAGCTCGATCTCTCCACTGCCCGAAAGCTCTCTTCGGAAAGGCGAAGGATTCGGGCGGTCGACGGGGAACTTCAGGAAGGTTATCGATCACTTCAGATGCTACACCAAAGCTCGAAGCCATGCCACAGCCAGACCGACCAAAGCAGTCTAGTCAATTGGGTAAGGGCATTATTCGCGCATGCGCAGCATGTTACAAAAAGTGGCCCGGCCTAAACCGGAGTGGCCGGACCATCGACGACGCCACTGGTTTACATTATGTGTTTACTTTTGAATAGCTACATAAATTCCCAGTCCATCTTTCTGTATAAACATGTATATACATTGTTATCAGGTTCTCTGACAACACTGGAAATAGGTTCCCTGTGACAGACACTCATCCAGATCTCAGACCTACGTGGCATCCTCCCTGGACTTACCAAACATGAAATCAGGAAGGTTCTGGATATCGGCAGGATTGCTCTTACATGCTCAAACATGATTTTCCGGGCAAGGAATGTGGAGTCCTGCAAGACCTTTACGCTCATAACCTAGCATCATTGCTGCTATACATATGTGTTCTTTTTCTTTCTTTGACCTTGCCAAGCAAATTTTTGTTCTGTAAATTCAGAATACACATGTATTTGGACCTTGTTGTCCTAGGGCCTCTTTCTTTGCACTGTTCCATTGTTTTTGTCTTTTTGCCACTTACTCCAGCATATTATATTATGTTAGGGATCAAAGCCCTAATAGCACCCCGAGGGCCAAAGGACTACAACTCGCAAACTGTTGATAGCTTGCACATGCACACATGATTAGAGTATATGCATCTGATTGGTTGAGTAGGGTTTATTTTTGTAAGTCACTTATTTTTGTAAGTCACTAGATAATTATATATGTGGTTATTTTTGTAAGGCATTGTAAGGCAAAGGCAGACAGCATAGTATAAAATCCGGCTGTCTACCCTTTTCCAGAGATTCTGAGTTTAAACTTAACCCTAGCGTATTGAGAGTGTTATACCTCAGCTAGAGGTGATGGACTGAGAAGAATCACCTGACACTATTACAAGTTGGTTCACCACCCACCCATTACAGACATGATTGAATTTTTTGTGTCATGATGAAAATGGTTTTATTAAAATAAGTTATTGAAAATGAGTTCATGTTAACTATAAAGTATGTTGAAACGATTATGAACAAGATGCACAGATCAGTGATGACTTCCATTTATTGCAAACTTCATCAGGTAAATAGTCACATTCACTGAATTTGCCAAAAATGTTCATCCTATGGTCAGAGATAGCGACAAAGTCGTTTGCTACTGTAATTAAGTCCAATTAGTCTGTATCGTCCTTTTGTGTGCATGCAGCACCAATAGATGGTTCAGGCTCTCCCGAGTCATCGTGCTTCTGATGCAACTCTATGACAATTACAAGCCTCAGCAAAATAACTACTTCTGATATAAGCACTTTCTCAAAAGGAGACATTTTTCTAACATGATTACAGACCTCTTTCACTTATACGGTAAGTCTGTTGCTGTCTGGATAATTTGCTGATAAAGTATGAGGTGTAGTTGAAGTTTTTCACTATCAAAATAATCATGGTAGAATTCTGTGACAGCAATAAAGCACTCTTCAAAATCATCCTTCTTTATTTGAAATGATAAGATCCATGACTTCATAATAAACCTTTCGGTAGTAATCTTTAGGATCCTCGAATGTTACTCCCTCACCTGCTTCATCTAGCCTCCTGGGAGGTCTTCTTCTTCTTGGCAATGCAGGTTCTTCCACATCCAGTGACTGACTAAAGCTTTGAACTCTTTGCCAAAACAAATCGAATGCATCATCAGATCGAAGTTGCACAAGTTTGTCCACTGTCATGCTAGCTATTTGCTGACCTTCTGCAACAGAAATAGTGGGTGACTGTAGAGTCTTACTCAGATTGTCACTGTGCTTCAATTAGGCAAGTTGTGTTGTGTACCATAGTAGTACTTAAAAGTTCTTAATTGAGTTTTAACTCCTATAATTCGATCTTTGAGTGAGGGGTCTGAGGCATCATCCTTGACTCCCACAACTATTGTAGTACAGTGTAGCTATCCAGGATAGATTTAAGGGAGGCAGCCTTCACTGTCCACTTAGTGGGGTACAACGCACATAAACCTGCACAATTAGGAGCTATATACAGTAGTTCATTCTTTAATTTCTCAAATTGAACAGCACGCTTTGATGAGAACTTCACAGGCTTTGACACTTCAAATGCAACATCTAATGCATCTTTCACAGCCTTAGACATTTTTACGCTATCACAAACAGCTAAATTCAGTGCATGACCGTAGCAATGCATGAATAATGCTCCGGATTCCTCATCGCATAGCTGCTTGGAAACACCATTCCTGGTACCTCGCATGTTGCTGGCCATCGTAGCATTGTCCACGGCATTTTCTCAGGGGCAAATCAAGTCTAGTAAGTGTATCCCTGGCTGCTACAATGGTGCAAGACTTAATGTTGTTAATGCTGTGCATGCCAATGAACTCTTCATGTGCCTAGAGCATGTAATCAACCCACCCGATGCACACTACCAACTGCTCCTTGTTTGACACATCACAGCACTCATCACACATCACACAAAATAATTGAGACTCCCTAATGTTAGCTGCTATTTTTCTTATAACATTAAGAAACATAGAGATGTGAGATGTGTATTTTTTTGAAAGTCAAGTTTCTATTCTAGGATCATCCAAACTTTCGTAATTCCAGTAACTGCATGAAATTACCATCTAACTCTCCACCATTGCCCCGAAAAGCTAGACTTTGCCTTGACAAAAATTGGACATTTGAAAGTATCTTCAGAAGGCACTGACGACTATCCTTTTTGTCCTGAGCATGTGTTTAGATAACATTTCTCCAACATCTAGGCATGTAGAAGGTATGGCTACTATGTATTCCTTATGGCATCCTGACTCCCCATGCTTCTTTATGCCAATAGTGCCATCCTTCTTTATGCCAATAGTGCCATCCTTCCAGTTGGTAAACCCCTTACAAGTAAAGGCAGGATCTCCCCTGCTGATCTCCATCCTCTTCGGTTTCAGTGCAGAAATGCAAACACTGCAAAACAGCATATCATCTGGTTGGTGGTAATGTAGCCATGGCCACTTCTTGAACCAGGTCGTTTGACATGATCACTTTACCGACTTTTTAATGCCAAATTCAAGTTTGGGAAACACAAAGATGGTGGTGCATGAAATGGCTCAGCTGAAATATCTGGCAGAGGCTGAGCAGCCATCGCGCAGATACCCAGTCCTTTCAATAGCTAATTGAAGAATTTTGAACTTAAAAAAAAAAATTCGGCCCAGCCAAAAGCGGACCAACCCGACCGGTTCCTCCGGCCCTGCTGTACACTACACACAAGTTCTAGAGCACTGTTGCTACCAGAGCTCTAGCTAGCACAGACACTGAAGAACTCTCTGCACATCTGGCACTGATATATCAGCTAGCACACTACTCCCAGCTAGCTGTCTATAGTGGAGCGAACTAAAGTTAAGAAGTTCCTTATTTGCGTAGTAATTAATTTATTGGGTAAAGAGCGAATAATAAAGTAAAACCGTTTGCGTCATCAGAATCCAGTCCTGCACCACTAAGAGTTACCACAGTAGATATGTGTTAGTTATGTGTATGTGGGTATTAACCTGTCTCCTGTGATTGTGGTGGCTGCTATTGTTAGGGGGCAGGTTTAGCTGAACTCTCACAGCTAGAGTGTGTCCTAGTAGTTGGTGTATGAGGAGGCAGGTTTAGCTGAACTCTCACAGCTAGAGTGTGTCCTAGTAGTTGGTGTATGAGGAGGCAGGTTTAGATGAACTCTCACAGCTAGAGTGTGTCCTAGTAGTTGGTGTATGAGGGGGCTGGTTTAGCTGACATCTCACAGCTAGAGTGTGTCCTAGTAGTTGGTGTATGAGGAGGCAGGTTTAGCTGAACTCTCACAGCTAGAGTGTGTCCTAGTAGTTGGTGTATGAGGAGGCAGGTTTAGCTGAACTCTCACAGCTAGAGTGTGTCCTAGTAGTTGGTGTATGAGGAGGCAGGTTTAGCTGAACTCTCACAGCTAGAGTGTGTCCTAGTAGTTGGTGTATGAGGAGGCAGGTTTAGCTGAACTCTCACAGCTAGAGTGTGTCCTAGTAGTTGGTGTATGAGGAGGCAGGTTTAGCTGAACTCTCACAGCTAGAGTGTGTCCTAGTAGTTGGTGTATGAGGAGGCAGGTTTAGCTGAACTCTCACAGCTAGAGTGTGTCCTAGTAGTTGGTGTATGAGGAGGCAGGTTTAGCTGAACTCTCACAGCTAGAGTGTGTCCTAGTAGTTGGTGTATGAGGGGGCTGGTTTAGCTGACCTCTCACAGCTAGAGTGTGTCCTAGTAGTTGGTGTATGAGGAGGCAGGTTTAGCTGAACTCTCACAGCTAGAGTGTGTCCTAGTAGTTGGTGTATGAGGAGGCAGGTTTAGCTGAACTCTCACAGCTAGAGTGTGTCCTAGTAGTTGGTGTATGAGGAGGCAGGTTTAGCTGACCTGTCACAGCTAGAGTGTGTCCTAGTAGTTGGTATATGAGGACGCTGGTTTAGCTGACATCTCACAGCTAGAGTGTGTCCTAGTAGTTGGTGTATGAGGAGGCAGGTTTAGCTGAACTCTCACAGCTAGAGTGTGTCCTAGTAGTTGGTGTATGAGGAGGCAGGTTTAGCTGAACTCTCACAGCTAGAGTGTGTCCTAGTAGTTGGTGTATGAGGAGGCTGGTTTAGCTGAACTCTCACAGCTAGAGTGTGTCCTAGTAGTTGGTGTACGAGGAGGCAGGTTTAGCTGAACTCTCACAGCTAGAGTGTGTCCTAGTAGTTGGTGTATGAGGAGGCTGGTTTAGCTGAACTCTCACAGCTAGAGTGTGTCCTAGTAGTTGGTGTATGAGGGGGCTGGTTTGCTGAACTCTCACAGCTAGAGTGTGTCCTAGTAGTTGGTGTATGAGGAGGCAGGTTTAGCTGAACTCTCACAGCTAGAGTGTGTCCTAGTAGTTGGTGTATGAGGAGGCTGGTTTAGCTGAACTCTCACAGCTAGAGTGTGTCCTAGTAGTTGGTGTATGAGGAGGCAGGTTTAGCTGAACTCTCACAGCTAGAGTGTGTCCTAGTAGTTGGTGTATGAGGAGGCAGGTTTAGCTGACATCTCACAGCTAGAGTGTGTCCTAGTAGTTGGTGCATGAGGAGGCAGGTTTAGCTGAACTCTCACAGCTAGAGTGTGTCCTAGTAGTTGGTGTATGAGGAGGCAGGTTTAGCTGAACTCTCACAGCTAGAGTGTGTCCTAGTAGTTGGTGTATGAGGAGGCAGGTTTAGCTGAACTCTCACAGCTAGAGTGTGTCCTAGTAGTTGGTGTATGAGGAGGCAGGTTTAGCTGAACTCTCACAGCTAGAGTGTGTCCTAGTAGTTGGTGTATGAGGAGGCAGGTTTAGATGAACTCTCACAGCTAGAGTGTGTCCTAGTAGTTGGTGTATGAGGGGGCTGGTTTAGCTGACATCTCACAGCTAGAGTGTGTCCTAGTAGTTGGTGTATGAGGAGGCAGGTTTAGCTGACCTCTCACAGCTAGAGTGTGTCCTAGTAGTTGGTGTATGAGGAGGCAGGTTTAGCTGAACTCTCACAGCTAGAGTGTGTCCTAGTAGTTGGTGTATGAGGAGGCAGGTTTAGCTGACATCTCACAGCTAGAGTGTGTCCTAGTAGTTGGTGTATGAGGAGGCAGGTTTAGCTGAACTCTCACAGCTAGAGTGTGTCCTAGTAGTTGGTGTATGAGGAGGCAGGTTTAGCTGACCTCTCACAGCTAGAGTGTGTCCTAGTAGTTGGTGTATGAGGAGGCAGGTTTAGCTGAACTCTCACAGCTAGAGTGTGTCCTAGTAGTTGGTGTATGAGGAGGCAGGTTTAGCTGAACTCTCACAGCTAGAGTGTGTCCTAGTAGTTGGTGTATGAGGGGGCTGGTTTAGCTGAACTCTCACAGCTAGAGTGTGTCCTAGTAGTTGGTGTATGAGGAGGCAGGTTTAGCTGACCTCTCACAGCTAGAGTGTGTCCTAGTAGTTGGTGTATGAGGAGGCAGGTTTAGCTGACATCTCACAGCTAGAGTGTGTCCTAGTAGTTGGTGTACGAGGAGGCTGGTTTAGCTGAACTCTCACAGCTAGAGTGTGTCCTAGTAGTTGGTGTATGAGGGGGCTGGTTTAGCTGAACTCTCACAGCTAGAGTGTGTCCTAGTAGTTGGTGTATGAGGAGGCAGGTTTAGCTGAACTCTCACAGCTAGAGTGTGTCCTAGTAGTTGGTGTATGAGGAGGCAGGTTTAGCTGAACTCTCACAGCTAGAGTGTGTCCTAGTAGTTGGTGTATGAGGAGGCAGGTTTAGCTGAACTCTCACAGCTAGAGTGTGTCCTAGTAGTTGGTGTATGAGGAGGCAGGTTTAGCTGAACTCTCACAGCTAGAGTGTGTCCTAGTAGTTGGTGTATGAGGAGGCTGGTTTAGCTGAACTCTCACAGCTAGAGTGTGTCCTAGTAGTTGGTGTATGAGGAGGCAGGTTTAGCTGAACTCTCACAGCTAGAGTGTGTCCTAGTAGTTGGTGTATGAGGGGGCTGGTTTAGCTGAACTCTCACAGCTAGAGTGTGTCCTAGTAGTTGGTGTATGAGGAGGCAGGTTTAGCTGAACTCTCACAGCTAGAGTGTGTCCTAGTAGTTGGTGTATGAGGAGGCAGGTTTAGCTGAACTCTCACAGCTAGAGTGTGTCCTAGTAGTTGGTGTATGAGGAGGCAGGTTTAGCTGAACTCTCACAGCTAGAGTGTGTCCTAGTAGTTGGTGTATGAGGAGGCAGGTTTAGCTGACATCTCACAGCTAGAGTGTGTCCTAGTAGTTGGTGTATGAGGAGACAGGTTTAGCTGACATCTAACAGCTAGAGTGTGTCCTAGTAGTTGGTGTATGAGGAGGCTGGTTTAGCTGACCTATCACAGCTAGAGTGTGTCCTAGTAGTTGGTGTACGAGGAGGCTGGTTTAGCTGAACTCTCACAGCTAGAGTGTGTCCTAGTAGTTGGTGTATGAGGAGGCAGGTTTAGCTGAACTCTCACAGCTAGAGTGTGTCCTAGTAGTTGGTGTACGAGGAGGCAGGTTTAGCTGAACTCTCACAGCTAGAGTGTGTCCTAGTAGTTGGTGTATGAGGGGGCAGGTTTAGCTGAACTCTCACAGCTAGAGTGTGTCCTAGTAGTTGGTGTATGAGGAGGCAGGTTTAGCTGAACTCTCACAGCTAGAGTCTGTCCTAGTAGTTGGTGTATGAGGAGGCAGGTTTAGCTGAACTCTCACAGCTAGAGTGTGTCCTAGTAGTTGGTGTATGAGGAGGCAGGTTTAGCTGACATCTCACAGCTAGAGTGTGTCCTAGTAGTTGGTGTATGAGGAGGCAGGTTTAGCTGAACTCTCACAGCTAGAGTGTGTCCTAGTAGTTGGTGTACGAGGAGGCAGGTTTAGCTGACATCTCACAGCTAGAGTCTGTCCTAGTAGTTGGTGTATGAGGGGGCTGGTTTAGCTGAACTCTCACAGCTAGAGTGTGTCCTAGTAGTTGGTGTATGAGGAGGCAGGTTTAGCTGACATCTCACAGCTAGAGTGTGTCCTAGTAGTTGGTGTATGAGGAGGCAGGTTTAGCTGAACTCTCACAGCTAGAGTGTGTCCTAGTAGTTGGTGTATGAGGAGGCTGGTTTAGCTGACATCTCACAGCTAGAGTGTGTCCTAGTAGTTGGTGTATGAGGAGGCAGGTTTAGCTGAACTCTCACAGCTAGAGTGTGTCCTAGTAGTTGGTGTATGAGGAGGCAGGTTTAGCTGACCTCTCACAGCTAGAGTGTGTCCTAGTAGTTGGTGTATGAGGGGGCTGGTTTAGCTGAACTCTCACAGCTAGAGTGTGTCCTAGTAGTTGGTGTATGAGGAGGCAGGTTTAGCTGAACTCTCACAGCTAGAGTGTGTCCTAGTAGTTGGTGTATGAGGAGGCTGGTTTAGCTGAACTCTCACAGCTAGAGTGTGTCCTAGTAGTTGGTGTATGAGGAGGCAGGTTTAGCTGACCTCTCACAGCTAGAGTGTGTCCTAGTAGTTGGTGTATGAGGAGGCAGGTTTAGCTGAACTCTCACAGCTAGAGTGTGTCCTAGTAGTTGGTGTACGAGGAGGCAGGTTTAGCTGAACTCTCACAGCTAGAGTGTGTCCTAGTAGTTGGTGTATGAGGAGGCTGGTTTAGCTGAACTCTCACAGCTAGAGTGTGTCCTAGTAGTTGGTGTACGAGGAGGCTGGTTTAGCTGAACTCTCACAGCTAGAGTGTGTCCTAGTAGTTGGTGTATGAGGGGGTAGGTTTAGCTGAACTCTCACAGCTAGAGTGTGTCCTAGTAGTTGGTGTATGAGGGGGTAGGTTTAGCTGAACTCTCACAGATAGAGTGTGTCCTAGCAGTTGGTGTATGAGGAGGCAGGTTTAGCTGACACAGCTAGAGTGTGTCCTAGTAGTTGGTGCATGAGGAGGCAGGTTTAGCTGAACTCTCACAGCTAGAGTGTGTCCTAGTAGTTGGTGCATGAGGAGGCTGGTTTAGCTGAACTCTCACAGCTAGAGTGTGTCCTAGTAGTTGGTGTATGAGGAGGCAGGTTTAGCTGAACTCTCACAGCTAGAGTGTGTCCTAGTAGTTGGTGTATGAGGAGGCAGGTTTAGCTGAACTCTCACAGCTAGAGTGTGTCCTAGTAGTTGGTGTATGAGGAGGCAGGTTTAGCTGAACTCTCACAGCTAGAGTGTGTCCTAGTAGTTGGTGTATGAGGGGGTAGGTTTAGCTGACCTCTCACAGCTAGAGTGTGTCCTAGTAGTTGGTGTATGAGGAGGCAGGTTTAGCTGACATCTCACAGCTAGAGTGTGTCCTAGTAGTTGGTGTATGAGGAGGCAGGTTTAGCTGAACTCTCACAGCTAGAGTGTGTCCTAGTAGTTGGTGTATGAGGAGGCAGGTTTAGCTGACCTCTCACAGCTAGAGTGTGTCCTAGTAGTTGGTGTATGAGGGGGCTGGTTTAGCTGACCTCTCACAGCTAGAGTGTGTCCTAGTAGTTGGTGTATGAGGAGGCAGGTTTAGCTGAACTCTCACAGCTAGAGTGTGTCCTAGTAGTTGGTGTATGAGGAGGCAGGTTTAGCTGAACTCTCACAGCTAGAGTGTGTCCTAGTAGTTGGTGTATGAGGAGGCTGGTTTAGCTGAACTCTCACAGCTAGAGTGTGTCCTAGTAGTTGGTGTATGAGGAGGCAGGTTTAGCTGAACTCTCACAGCTAGAGTGTGTCCTAGTAGTTGGTGTATGAGGAGGCAGGTTTAGCTGAACTCTCACAGCTAGAGTGTGTCCTAGTAGTTGGTGTATGAGGAGGCAGGTTTAGCTGAACTCTCACAGTTAGAGTGTGTCCTAGTAGTTGGTGTATGAGGAGGCAGGTTTAGCTGACATCTCACAGCTAGAGTGTGTCCTAGTAGTTGGTGTATGAGGAGGCTGGTTTAGCTGAACTCTCACAGCTAGAGTGTGTCCTAGTAGTTGGTGTATGAGGAGGCAGGTTTAGCTGAACTCTCACAGCTAGAGTGTGTCCTAGTAGTTGGTGTATGAGGAGGCAGGTTTAGCTGAACTCTCACAGCTAGAGTGTGTCCTAGTAGTTGGTGTACGAGGAGGCAGGTTTAGCTGAACTCTCACAGCTAGAGTGTGTCCTAGTAGTTGGTGTATGAGGGGGCAGGTTTAGCTGAACTCTCACAGCTAGAGTGTGTCCTAGTAGTTGGTGTATGAGGAGGCAGGTTTAGCTGAACTCTCACAGCTAGAGTGTGTCCTAGTAGTTGGTGTATGAGGAGGCAGGTTTAGCTGAACTCTCACAGCTAGAGTGTGTCCTAGTAGTTGGTGTATGAGGAGGCAGGTTTAGCTGAACTCTCACAGCTAGAGTGTGTCCTAGTAGTTGGTGTATGAGGAGGCAGGTTTAGCTGAACTCTCACAGCTAGAGTGTGTCCTAGTAGTTGGTGTATGAGGAGGCAGGTTTAGCTGAACTCTCACAGCTAGAGTGTGTCCTAGTAGTTGGTGTATGAGGAGGCAGGTTTAGCTGAACTCTCACAGCTAGAGTGTGTCCTAGTAGTTGGTGTATGAGGGGGCTGGTTTAGCTGACCTCTCACAGCTAGAGTGTGTCCTAGTAGTTGGTGTATGAGGAGGCAGGTTTAGCTGAACTCTCACAGCTAGAGTGTGTCCTAGTAGTTGGTGTATGAGGAGGCAGGTTTAGCTGAACTCTCACAGCTAGAGTGTGTCCTAGTAGTTGGTGTATGAGGAGGCAGGTTTAGCTGACCTGTCACAGCTAGAGTGTGTCCTAGTAGTTGGTATATGAGGACGCTGGTTTAGCTGACATCTCACAGCTAGAGTGTGTCCTAGTAGTTGGTGTATGAGGAGGCAGGTTTAGCTGAACTCTCACAGCTAGAGTGTGTCCTAGTAGTTGGTGTATGAGGAGGCAGGTTTAGCTGAACTCTCACAGCTAGAGTGTGTCCTAGTAGTTGGTGTATGAGGAGGCTGGTTTAGCTGAACTCTCACAGCTAGAGTGTGTCCTAGTAGTTGGTGTACGAGGAGGCAGGTTTAGCTGAACTCTCACAGCTAGAGTGTGTCCTAGTAGTTGGTGTATGAGGAGGCTGGTTTAGCTGAACTCTCACAGCTAGAGTGTGTCCTAGTAGTTGGTGTATGAGGGGGCTGGTTTGCTGAACTCTCACAGCTAGAGTGTGTCCTAGTAGTTGGTGTATGAGGAGGCAGGTTTAGCTGAACTCTCACAGCTAGAGTGTGTCCTAGTAGTTGGTGTATGAGGAGGCTGGTTTAGCTGAACTCTCACAGCTAGAGTGTGTCCTAGTAGTTGGTGTATGAGGAGGCAGGTTTAGCTGAACTCTCACAGCTAGAGTGTGTCCTAGTAGTTGGTGTATGAGGAGGCAGGTTTAGCTGACATCTCACAGCTAGAGTGTGTCCTAGTAGTTGGTGCATGAGGAGGCAGGTTTAGCTGAACTCTCACAGCTAGAGTGTGTCCTAGTAGTTGGTGTATGAGGAGGCAGGTTTAGCTGAACTCTCACAGCTAGAGTGTGTCCTAGTAGTTGGTGTATGAGGAGGCAGGTTTAGCTGAACTCTCACAGCTAGAGTGTGTCCTAGTAGTTGGTGTATGAGGAGGCAGGTTTAGCTGAACTCTCACAGCTAGAGTGTGTCCTAGTAGTTGGTGTATGAGGAGGCAGGTTTAGATGAACTCTCACAGCTAGAGTGTGTCCTAGTAGTTGGTGTATGAGGGGGCTGGTTTAGCTGACATCTCACAGCTAGAGTGTGTCCTAGTAGTTGGTGTATGAGGAGGCAGGTTTAGCTGACCTCTCACAGCTAGAGTGTGTCCTAGTAGTTGGTGTATGAGGAGGCAGGTTTAGCTGAACTCTCACAGCTAGAGTGTGTCCTAGTAGTTGGTGTATGAGGAGGCAGGTTTAGCTGACATCTCACAGCTAGAGTGTGTCCTAGTAGTTGGTGTATGAGGAGGCAGGTTTAGCTGAACTCTCACAGCTAGAGTGTGTCCTAGTAGTTGGTGTATGAGGAGGCAGGTTTAGCTGACCTCTCACAGCTAGAGTGTGTCCTAGTAGTTGGTGTATGAGGAGGCAGGTTTAGCTGAACTCTCACAGCTAGAGTGTGTCCTAGTAGTTGGTGTATGAGGAGGCAGGTTTAGCTGAACTCTCACAGCTAGAGTGTGTCCTAGTAGTTGGTGTATGAGGGGGCTGGTTTAGCTGAACTCTCACAGCTAGAGTGTGTCCTAGTAGTTGGTGTATGAGGAGGCAGGTTTAGCTGACCTCTCACAGCTAGAGTGTGTCCTAGTAGTTGGTGTATGAGGAGGCAGGTTTAGCTGACATCTCACAGCTAGAGTGTGTCCTAGTAGTTGGTGTACGAGGAGGCTGGTTTAGCTGAACTCTCACAGCTAGAGTGTGTCCTAGTAGTTGGTGTATGAGGGGGCTGGTTTAGCTGAACTCTCACAGCTAGAGTGTGTCCTAGTAGTTGGTGTATGAGGAGGCAGGTTTAGCTGAACTCTCACAGCTAGAGTGTGTCCTAGTAGTTGGTGTATGAGGAGGCAGGTTTAGCTGAACTCTCACAGCTAGAGTGTGTCCTAGTAGTTGGTGTATGAGGAGGCAGGTTTAGCTGAACTCTCACAGCTAGAGTGTGTCCTAGTAGTTGGTGTATGAGGAGGCAGGTTTAGCTGAACTCTCACAGCTAGAGTGTGTCCTAGTAGTTGGTGTATGAGGAGGCTGGTTTAGCTGAACTCTCACAGCTAGAGTGTGTCCTAGTAGTTGGTGTATGAGGAGGCAGGTTTAGCTGAACTCTCACAGCTAGAGTGTGTCCTAGTAGTTGGTGTATGAGGGGGCTGGTTTAGCTGAACTCTCACAGCTAGAGTGTGTCCTAGTAGTTGGGAGGCAGGTTTAGCTGAACTCTCACAGCTAGAGTGTGTCCTAGTAGTTGGTGTATGAGGAGGCAGGTTTAGCTGAACTCTCACAGCTAGAGTGTGTCCTAGTAGTTGGTGTATGAGGAGGCAGGTTTAGCTGAACTCTCACAGCTAGAGTGTGTCCTAGTAGTTGGTGTATGAGGAGGCAGGTTTAGCTGACATCTCACAGCTAGAGTGTGTCCTAGTAGTTGGTGTATGAGGAGACAGGTTTAGCTGACATCTAACAGCTAGAGTGTGTCCTAGTAGTTGGTGTATGAGGAGGCTGGTTTAGCTGACCTATCACAGCTAGACTGTGTCCTAGTAGTTGGTGTACGAGGAGGCTGGTTTAGCTGAACTCTCACAGCTAGAGTGTGTCCTAGTAGTTGGTGTATGAGGAGGCAGGTTTAGCTGAACTCTCACAGCTAGAGTGTGTCCTAGTAGTTGGTGTACGAGGAGGCAGGTTTAGCTGAACTCTCACAGCTAGAGTGTGTCCTAGTAGTTGGTGTATGAGGGGGCAGGTTTAGCTGAACTCTCACAGCTAGAGTGTGTCCTAGTAGTTGGTGTATGAGGAGGCAGGTTTAGCTGAACTCTCACAGCTAGAGTCTGTCCTAGTAGTTGGTGTATGAGGAGGCAGGTTTAGCTGAACTCTCACAGCTAGAGTGTGTCCTAGTAGTTGGTGTATGAGGAGGCAGGTTTAGCTGACATCTCACAGCTAGAGTGTGTCCTAGTAGTTGGTGTATGAGGAGGCAGGTTTAGCTGAACTCTCACAGCTAGAGTGTGTCCTAGTAGTTGGTGTACGAGGAGGCAGGTTTAGCTGACATCTCACAGCTAGAGTCTGTCCTAGTAGTTGGTGTATGAGGGGGCTGGTTTAGCTGAACTCTCACAGCTAGAGTGTGTCCTAGTAGTTGGTGTATGAGGAGGCAGGTTTAGCTGACATCTCACAGCTAGAGTGTGTCCTAGTAGTTGGTGTATGAGGAGGCAGGTTTAGCTGAACTCTCACAGCTAGAGTGTGTCCTAGTAGTTGGTGTATGAGGAGGCTGGTTTAGCTGACATCTCACAGCTAGAGTGTGTCCTAGTAGTTGGTGTATGAGGAGGCAGGTTTAGCTGAACTCTCACAGCTAGAGTGTGTCCTAGTAGTTGGTGTATGAGGAGGCAGGTTTAGCTGACCTCTCACAGCTAGAGTGTGTCCTAGTAGTTGGTGTATGAGGGGGCTGGTTTAGCTGAACTCTCACAGCTAGAGTGTGTCCTAGTAGTTGGTGTATGAGGAGGCAGGTTTAGCTGAACTCTCACAGCTAGAGTGTGTCCTAGTAGTTGGTGTATGAGGAGGCTGGTTTAGCTGAACTCTCACAGCTAGAGTGTGTCCTAGTAGTTGGTGTATGAGGAGGCAGGTTTAGCTGACCTCTCACAGCTAGAGTGTGTCCTAGTAGTTGGTGTATGAGGAGGCAGGTTTAGCTGAACTCTCACAGCTAGAGTGTGTCCTAGTAGTTGGTGTACGAGGAGGCAGGTTTAGCTGAACTCTCACAGCTAGAGTGTGTCCTAGTAGTTGGTGTATGAGGAGGCTGGTTTAGCTGAACTCTCACAGCTAGAGTGTGTCCTAGTAGTTGGTGTACGAGGAGGCTGGTTTAGCTGAACTCTCACAGCTAGAGTGTGTCCTAGTAGTTGGTGTATGAGGGGGTAGGTTTAGCTGAACTCTCACAGCTAGAGTGTGTCCTAGTAGTTGGTGTATGAGGGGGTAGGTTTAGCTGAACTCTCACAGATAGAGTGTGTCCTAGCAGTTGGTGTATGAGGAGGCAGGTTTAGCTGACACAGCTAGAGTGTGTCCTAGTAGTTGGTGCATGAGGAGGCAGGTTTAGCTGAACTCTCACAGCTAGAGTGTGTCCTAGTAGTTGGTGCATGAGGAGGCTGGTTTAGCTGAACTCTCACAGCTAGAGTGTGTCCTAGTAGTTGGTGTATGAGGAGGCAGGTTTAGCTGAACTCTCACAGCTAGAGTGTGTCCTAGTAGTTGGTGTATGAGGAGGCAGGTTTAGCTGAACTCTCACAGCTAGAGTGTGTCCTAGTAGTTGGTGTATGAGGAGGCAGGTTTAGCTGAACTCTCACAGCTAGAGTGTGTCCTAGTAGTTGGTGTATGAGGGGGTAGGTTTAGCTGACCTCTCACAGCTAGAGTGTGTCCTAGTAGTTGGTGTATGAGGAGGCAGGTTTAGCTGACATCTCACAGCTAGAGTGTGTCCTAGTAGTTGGTGTATGAGGAGGCAGGTTTAGCTGAACTCTCACAGCTAGAGTGTGTCCTAGTAGTTGGTGTATGAGGAGGCAGGTTTAGCTGACCTCTCACAGCTAGAGTGTGTCCTAGTAGTTGGTGTATGAGGGGGCTGGTTTAGCTGACCTCTCACAGCTAGAGTGTGTCCTAGTAGTTGGTGTATGAGGAGGCAGGTTTAGCTGAACTCTCACAGCTAGAGTGTGTCCTAGTAGTTGGTGTATGAGGAGGCAGGTTTAGCTGAACTCTCACAGCTAGAGTGTGTCCTAGTAGTTGGTGTATGAGGAGGCAGGTTTAGCTGAACTCTCACAGCTAGAGTGTGTCCTAGTAGTTGGTGTATGAGGAGGCAGGTTTAGCTGAACTCTCACAGCTAGAGTGTGTCCTAGTAGTTGGTGTATGAGGAGGCAGGTTTAGCTGAACTCTCACAGCTAGAGTGTGTCCTAGTAGTTGGTGTATGAGGAGGCAGGTTTAGCTGAACTCTCACAGTTAGAGTGTGTCCTAGTAGTTGGTGTATGAGGAGGCAGGTTTAGCTGACATCTCACAGCTAGAGTGTGTCCTAGTAGTTGGTGTATGAGGAGGCTGGTTTAGCTGAACTCTCACAGCTAGAGTGTGTCCTAGTAGTTGGTGTATGAGGAGGCAGGTTTAGCTGAACTCTCACAGCTAGAGTGTGTCCTAGTAGTTGGTGTATGAGGAGGCAGGTTTAGCTGACCTCTCACAGCTAGAGTGTGTCCTAGTAGTTGGTGTACGAGGAGGCAGGTTTAGCTGAACTCTCACAGCTAGAGTGTGTCCTAGTAGTTGGTGTATGAGGGGGCAGGTTTAGCTGAACTCTCACAGCTAGAGTGTGTCCTAGTAGTTGGTGTATGAGGAGGCAGGTTTAGCTGAACTCTCACAGCTAGAGTGTGTCCTAGTAGTTGGTGTATGAGGAGGCAGGTTTAGCTGAACTCTCACAGCTAGAGTGTGTCCTAGTAGTTGGTGTATGAGGAGGCAGGTTTAGCTGACCTCTCACAGCTAGAGTGTGTCCTAGTAGTTGGTGTATGAGGGGGCAGGTTTAGCTGAACTCTCACAGCTAGAGTGTGTCCTAGTAGTTGGTGTATGAGGAGGCAGGTTTAGCTGAACTCTCACAGCTAGAGTGTGTCCTAGTAGTTGGTGTATGAGGAGGCAGGTTTAGCTGAACTCTCACAGCTAGAGTGTGTCCTAGTAGTTGGTGTATGAGGAGGCAGGTTTAGCTGAACTCTCACAGCTAGAGTGTGTCCTAGTAGTTGGTGTATGAGGAGGCTGGTTTAGCTGACATCTCACAGCTAGAGTGTGTCCTAGTAGTTGGTGTGTGAGGGGGCAGGTTTAGCTGACATCTCACAGCTAGAGTGTGTCCTAGTAGTTGGTGTGTGAGGGGGCAGGTTTAGCTGAACTCTCACAGCTAGAGTGTGTCCTAGTAGTTGGTGTATGAGGAGGCAGGTTTAGCTGAACTCTCACAGCTAGAGTGTGTCCTAGTAGTTGGTGTATGAGGAGGCTGGTTTAGCTGAACTCTCACAGCTAGAGTGTGTCCTAGTAGTTGGTGTATGAGGAGGCAGGTTTAGCTGACCTCTCACAGCTAGAGTGTGTCCTAGTAGTTGGTGTATGAGGAGGCTGGTTTAGCTGAACTCTCACAGCTAGAGTGTGTCCTAGTAGTTGGTGTATGAGGGGGCTGGTTTAGCTGACCTCTCACAGCTAGAGTGTGTCCTAGTAGTTGGTGTATGAGGAGGCAGGTTTAGCTGACATCTCACAGCTAGAGTGTGTCCTAGTAGTTGGTGTATGAGGCGGCTGGTTTAGCTGAACTCTCACAGCTAGAGTGTGTCCTAGTAGTTGGTGTATGAGGGGGCTGGTTTAGCTGAACTCTCACAGCTAGAGTGTGTCCTAGTAGTTGGTGTATGAGGAGGCAGGTTTAGCTGACATCTCACAGCTAGAGAAAAAGATCCTGTATAGAGAATTCAGTGATGATGAATATCCAAGAAACCATAGACTTCAAACTGCCAACATCACACTGAGAAGTCAAATTGAGAACATTTATGTTTTATGAAATTTACTGAGATTAGAGAAGGCAACTTGAATAAGTTCATAAATCCATCCCTCCATCAACAGTCTAAAGAGAATGTCTACATAGTAGCAGCAACCAAATAGTGTATGCATATTCCTGTTCTCTGTACCATTGACCCATTCTACCACATCAAGTACATAATTGCCGGCTCCTTGAAAGATATGTGGGTACGTGCATGTGTGCACCGCGCACGTGTGTTTCCTTACAAACCTAGTTGGCATTTGCATCTTGAAAGTGGCATCAGTTATCCCAAGTGCAAGTAATTTGTAATGAAGTTAGCCAGTTAGGCTAGCTCTACAAAAGTGAGCATATGCTGACATGTGAATGCCAAGCCTGTGCCCCTCTGCTTGACCTTCAAAACTTCTAGTGGTCAACTTCAGCTTCTTCCAAGAACTGCAAATGCATCATTGTTGCTCCCTGCTTGGCATAGCAATATTTATTTACATCCTGGGCCTTATAAAGAAATTAAAATAAATTGGCCCCACTGGTAGTATTCTGGGCCTTATAAATAAACTAAAAAATAAATTGGCCTCACTGGCAGTCTCCTGGGCCTTTAAAATAAATTGACCTCACTGGCAGTACCCTGGGCCAAACTAAAATAACAGTGTCCTGGGCCTTATAAATAAACCAAAATAAATTGGCCCCACTGGCAGTCTCCTGGGCCTAATAAATAAACTAAAATAAATTGGCCCCACTGGCAGTATCCTGGACCTTATAAATAAACTAAAATAAATTGGCCTCGCTGGCAGTATCCTGGGCCTTATAAATAAACTAAAATAAATTGGCCTCACTGGCAGTATCCTGGGCCTTATAAATAAACTAAAATAAATTGGCCTCACTGGCAGTCCTGGGCATTATAAATAAACTAAAATAAATTGGCCTCACTGGCAGTATCCTGGGCCTTATAAATAAACTAAAATAAATTGGCCTCACTGGCAGTATCCTGGGCCTTATAAATAAACTAAAATAAATTGGCCTCACTGGCAGTCCTGGGCATTATAAATAAACTAAAATAAATTGGCCTCACTGGCAGTATCCTGGGCCTTATAAATAAACTAAAATAAATTGGCCTCACTGGCAGTATCCTGGGCCTTATAAATAAACTAAAATAAATTGGCAGTATCCTGGGCCTTATAAATAAACTAAAATATCACTGGCAGTATCCTGGGTCTTATAAATAAACTTTAAATAAATTGGCCCCACTGGCAGTCTCCTGGGCCTTATAAATAAACTAAAATAAATTGACCTGACTGGCAGTATCCTGGGTTAAACTAAAATAAAATGGCCTCACTGGCAGTATCCTGGGCCTTATAAATAAACTAAAATAAATTGACTGGGTTAAACTAAAATAAATTGGCCTCACTGGTAGTTTCCTGGGCCTTATAAATAAACTAAAATAAATTGACCTCATTGGCAAGTATCCTGGGTTAAACTAAAATAAATTGGCCTCACTGGCAGTATCCTGGGCCTTATAAATAAACTAAAATAAATTGACCTCACTGGCACTATCCTGGGTTAAACTAAAATAAATTGGCGTCACTGGCAGTATCTTGGGCCTTATAAATAAACTTAAATAAATTGGCCTCACTGGCAGTATCCTGGGCCTTATAAACAAACTAAAATAAATTGGCCTCACTGGCAGTATCCTGGGCCTTATAAATAAACTAGCCTCACTGGCACTATCCTGGGCCAAACTAAAATGAATTGGCCCCACTGGCAGTATCCTGGGCCTTATAAATAAACTAAAATAAATTGGCCTCACTGGCAGTATCCTGGGCCTTATAAATAAACTAAAATAAATTGGCCCCACTGGCAGGTGAGAATGGACTACATGGCTGACAGGAAATGCTGACTGACAGTTATTAACACGCTCAAGCTTTTGACTTCACTCAATAGCAAGCACTCATTACTAACAGGTTTGGCACACGCCCCTCCCCCCAATCTTACATCATGTAACACTCACAACACAACTGTCATGAATCCGGGACACATTATGCTGAGACGACGGTCGTGAATTCATGACATGCGATAATTATTAATAAGGACGAGTGTCTTGGATTCACGACTGGCTTATTCTTTATGACACCCCCTACCACATGCCATAACTACTCATCAAAATGTCCTCTACCTGTCCCACCCACCTCATTAGCATTGAGGAAGGAGTGGGTGTGTGGGTAGGTCAGTGAGTGGGCAAATTCTAAGGCCTGACCTTTCTCTTGACTGTTACTCTGGACGTGGAATGTAGTTTGACCT
This sequence comes from Cladorhizidae sp. MBARI D1340-BT2, assembly GCA_028752905.1. NCBI lineage: Eukaryota > Metazoa > Porifera > Demospongiae > Poecilosclerida > Cladorhizidae > Cladorhizidae sp. MBARI D1340-BT2. Next base: position 1,206,823 of record JAQNBH010000002.1, on the reverse strand, counting down.
TCGACTCCATGATACTTCGACTCGTCTGCATTATACCTTGTTTGGTAAGAGCATTATCCAACTATCAACAACAACAACAACAACAACAACAGGGTGACAGAAGGACATAATTACAATTATTATAGAAGCCAATTATTATAGAAGCCTTTTAAATAATATCAAGACAAGTGAATCTACAAAAATACATAATTAAAATAGTAATAGCAACAACAACAACAATAAATAATAATAATAATAATAATAATAATAATATTTAAAAAAATTAAAAAAATTAAAAAAAATTTTTAAAAAATTTAAAAAAAATAATAAAAAATAATAATATAAAAATAATATAAAAAATAATAATAATAACAACAACAACAACAACAACAACAACAATAATAATAATAATAATAAAAACTGAGTTGAAAAAGAAAAATTTAGAAAAAAAGGAAAGAAAAAAAGGAAACAAGAATTTATCCAAGGAGACCAAAAACTTTATTTTTAATGTACACCAAATATTAATTATTAAAACATGGGTACATAAAATATAAGTATATAATTAATAAAACATAGGTATAATTAATGAAGCTATAAAATATTAATTAATAAATCATTGGTATACAAAATCATTGGTATATAAAATATTAGTATATAATTAATAAATCATGGTATATAAAATATTAATTAATGAAGCATTGGTATATAAAGTTCAAGGTTTGAGAATTCATGCTAAGTTCTTGTTTCCTTCTCTAGGGAAGTGAATATATTCTAATTAGTCTAATTTCTATTCTGTTTCTTTGTTGTTTGTTGTTTTTATCACTGTTGTTGTTATTGTTGTGTTGTTGTTGTTATTGTTGCAGTTGTTGTATCCTCCATTAAGGGAGGCTTTTACCATTTTTTTTTATGATTAATTTTTTTAAATTTTATTGCTCTATTCTATACCTTGATGCATGTAGTTGTTATGTTTCAAGTTTCAGGTATTTCAATGCTCCATTATGAAGTTATGCACCTTTTTGTGCATTCTATTTCACATTATCAAGCTATATACAAAATACCGTTTGAATCTTGAAGACGGCGCTCCTGCCAAAGGTAAGCGTATCTCCCTAACCGTTCATGATAGAAGTCTGGAAAAGGACTCTAAATGAAGCTCTCAGTAAGCTTCCAATTACCATAGTTACCACGCAGCCCTGTGCTGTCATCACATGATCTGCGCATCCTGTCAGGCAACCGTCATCATTTCGATTTTTACCCAAAAAAACACCCCCAAAACACACCCACTTTTCATGGCTTCTCCTGAAAATCACTGTTTCCGAATCTGGAAATATTCTAACTTGCTCATTTTTTAATGTATACAAGATTTTAATATATCATTTGAAAGCCCTTTCCCTGCTCTAAAAAGTGAACGATTAAAACATGTTTAAGTCCATCCATGGTGAAGGTATGCATATGGATATACATACCATGTTTAGAACTTCAGGTTGACCTCTCTTAAAATTCAGTTGTTGTGCTAATGATATTTTTAGCCATTCACTTTGCACTTCTATGATCACTCTAAGCACTTCCTAAGTGGGAAGTGGTTAGGACCAAGTGGCCACGAGTTAGAATATTTGCCCCTGATACTGAGGTGGGATCCATAACTTCACCTAGGTAGTAGATATGCAAAATCTGAGCATATCAAAAGAAAGCACATTCAACACACTGCATCTTGATAAAATTTAACCTGCATTGAGAAAAGAAAAAAAAAGTTATGACAAGTTGTGTCGACCACCCCAGAAATGGTAAAAGCCTCCCTTAAATTAGCAGGCTCCATCAAAAACATTGTAGCACTTGCTCGGGAGAACTCCGTATGAATGTTGTAAACTGCTCTCTGTGAAGCTGCTCTCCTTGAAGCTGCTCTCTGTCAAGCTGCTCTCTGTCAAGTTACTCTCCGTGAAGTTGCTCTATGTGAAGCTGCTCTCTGTGAAGCTGCTCTCTGTCAAGCTGCTATCCGTCAAGCTACTTTCATGAAGCTGCTCTCCGTGAATGCTCTCCGTGAAGCTGCTATCTGTGAAACTGCTCTCTGTGAAGCTGCTCTCCATGAAACTGCTCTTACTGAAGCTGCTCTCTGAGAAGCAGATAAACCCCAGGGGACCCATATCACCTCAGGCAGAAACTTTGAGTGTTATATTAGAACAGCTATTAATCCTCCAGCGTGGCATAAATGTGGTAGAAGGTTGGCTGTGAGATACTGAAGGGGGAGGGGTCTGGCTGTCTGATAGCGAAGGAGAGGTGTGGTTGAAATTGCTTTGTGTAACAAAATTTTCTTGTTAACTCATTTAATTAATTACTCATACCTCTGTCGATCCAATGTGCTTCAAGAAGTGCCTAAATTGAATCGATTCAGTGATTCAGAGCAATGAATATAGACATTAATAATGTGCGTCCATTAAAGAGATTTTCTCCTATGCCTGCAGTCAAGCTTGAAGTTGACTAAAGTGCTAATCAGGTTGTACTTTGTATTATTGTCAACAAGGACTTTTTCCCAATCTATTCTTCATGCTCCTCCTCCATGAGGCAAATGATCATCTTCATCACTGTCACTCCCTTCAAACAGCTGATGAGTAGCTATGGCAACGGCTGGAACAGCTAAAGCTGTATTTTACCAACCTTAAGCTGTGAATATATCATATCCACCTGACCCTGTGCTGGTGCTAGTACACTGCTATATGTATAATCATATCCACCTGACCCTGTGCTGGTGCTAGTACACTGCTATATATAGTATAATCATATCCACCTGACCCTGTGCTGGTGCCAGTACACTGCTATATATAGTATAATCATATCCACCTGACCCTGTGCTGGTGCCTGCTATATATAGTATAATCATATCCACCTGACCCTGTGCTGTGTGCTAGTACACTGCTATATATAGTATAATCATATCCACCTGACCCTGTGCTGGTGCCAGTACACTGCTATATATAGTATAATCATATCCACCTGACCCTGTGCTGGTGCCTGCTATATATAGTATAATCATATCCACCTGACCCTGTGCTGTGTGCTAGTACACTGCTATATATAGTATAATCATATCCACCTGACCCTGTGCTGGTGCTAGTACACTGCTATATATAGTATAATCATATCCACCTGACCCTGTGCTGTGTGCTAATACACTGCTATATATAGTATAATCATATCAACCTGACCCTGTGCTGGTACTAATACACTGCAATATATAGTATAATCATATCCACCTGACCCTGTGCTGGTGCTAGTACACTGCTATATATAGTATAATCATATCCACCTGACCCTGTGCTGGTACTAGTACACTGCTATATATATAGTATAATCATATCCACCTGACACTAATACACGCTATATATAGTATAATCATATCCACCTGACCCTGTGCTGGTGCTAGTACACTGCTATATATAGTATAATCATATCCACCTGACCCTGTGCTGGTGCTAGTACACTGCTATATATAGTATAATCATATCCACCTGACCCTGTGCTGGTGCTAGTACACTGCTATATATAGTATAATCATATCCACCTGACCCTGTGCTGGTACTAGTACACTGCTATATATAGTATAATCATATCCACCTGACCCTGTGCTGGTGCCAGTACACTGCTATATATAGTATAATCATATCCACCTGACCCTGTGCTGGTACTAGTACACTGCTATATATAGTATAATCATATCCACCTGACCCTGTGCTGGTGCTAGTACACTGCTATATATAGTATAATCATATCCACCTGACCCTGTGCTGGTACTAGTACACTGCTATATATAGTATAATCATATCCAGCTATATATAGTATAATCATATCCACCTGACCCTGTGCTGGTGCTAGTACACTGCTATATATAGTATAATCATATCCACCTGACCCTGTGCTGGTGCTAGTACACTGCTATATATAGTATAATCATATCCACCTGACCCTGTGCTGGTACTAGTACACTGCTATATAATCATATCCAGCTATATATAGTATAATCATATCCACCTGACCCTGTGCTGGTGCTAGTACACTGCTATATATAGTGAGTTTTATCTGAGGTGAGAAGTAATGCATCCAACATTTTGAAGCACCATTTTGAAATATAGTGAGTCCAACCAACACAGAGAGTGTTAACACACTGCCTGATAAATATGCAGGGCTGCCATACTGGCTATGCTGTAACCAAGAATAGTTATCGACTTGAAATATGCCAAGGAGTAAGAGATGTCTGTGGACTTACTCCAGATATGCTGCTTTTCTTCCCCACCTGTAGACAAAGATAAACAATATATTTGTGAACAATGATATTTCATTGCACTGGAAGACTGTGGAATATTAATTATCATTACTGGTGGTTAGCAATGTATACAGGTATGCAAGCCTCCCTAGAGATTGGATCGCTATTGCCACAAGCAGAATACCTTTCGTGGTGGTTTGGAGGCCCCATAAACACTCTTAGTGGATCCTCTGCCTTTCATCTCGACTGGTTTCCTCTTAAGGTTGTTGCCATAGTTACAAGGGGTTAAGTTAGCACATGCGCTTAGTCAGACCCTTTACCTGTCGTTAAGGGAAGGTAAAGGATCGTCTGAGCCAAGCATTATGGCTACAGCTTTGGTTAGTGCCTATTGGCTGAGGCGACGGCTTGTGGAAGGATTAAACAACATACGCATCATAGACGGTAAGAAGTGAACGATTGGCGCCTACAGACAGAGTATCAAAATAACTCGTATGGTTACTTTCAGCTGACATTCAAAGGGTTCTCTTATTGTGAAATGCGTTGCGTTGTTTTTCGTTTTTTGATGTGCCCTGATTATGAAGACCGAAGTATTTCGGTTGAGAACAAAACAAAATGCTGATTTAAGGAGCATCCTTCAAGTAAACTTCTTTCCATCTCGTTGTTTCCCTACTATTCTTGTACATGGCTAGCATCTTGGGCTGTGGCAAGAGGAAGTGAAGAAGCTAGGGAGCATTTCTCCCATACCAGGATAGAAAGTGCCTCCTTCTTTGACCTGGATGAGGTGAGGGACAAGAGCTCTCCCTACAGTCACATGCTACCAACACCGCAAAAGTTCCAGGACCATGTTGGACAGGTAAGGGTCATCACTTTTGCAAACACATTACAGAGCTGCAGGTGGATGTAATTATGCAGTTGTGGTGGCTGGATCAGGTTCTTGTGGTATAACTCCACCTTCATATATCTGCCCTGGGGGCATTTAGGGGGGCCAGAGGTGCTGACCTCTAATAATGATATTCTTAATTGGTGGGAGGCTGCATTAGGAGCAGGTGGCAGAGGATATGCATATATGCATGAGAGAGAGGGAGCAGGTGAAGGGACTATGAGCAGCCAGAGTGCTTGAGAGAAGGTCACACAAGAGGTCTCCTTATAGAGGATGCCTCAGTGATGGCTCCCTCAGTGATGGCTACCTCAGTGGGGTCATTCCATGTCAATTCAACCAGGGGTCCCCGGGTGACCCTCTCAGAATTCAACCATTTTTGGCATGTATGTGCTACAACGTATATTATGAAGCTATGCAAAATTTGGGGGCAAAATATTGAATATTTTGGATGATATGACCCTTAAATCATGTCTGGGCGGTGCAAATTTCGCGGACTTTTTTTCGCGTATTGATTTTTTGGTCATATTCAAGAGCCTGTAACTTTTGATCCGGAAGAGGTTAAGCTCTGAAATTTTCAGGATTTGTTCATCTCACAGTCTGCTATAAGGAGATGTCAACATAAGATGATTTATGTATACTTTTTTGTGGTACTGATCAAATCAAAAAGGATGATTTCACCTATAATAATGCTTGCGAACCAATGTTTAGCCACCAACCAGGCAAAAACTAACTGCTAGAATCCCTTGTAACTTTGTATATAGCATCTCTAGCACCCTGAGCACTAGTGTGTATAATATGAAGTCTCTGATTCCTACAACTTCTGAGATATAGGCATCCCTATTTGCAAAAAATGAAATTATAATACAGTTTCAACCACAATTTTCGTTATGTGGGATAGGTCATACTATAAAATGTTATATCTCACAAGAAAGAGAAAAATTTACTCTTTCATTTGATATTAAACACATCTTGCTTCTGTAAAGCCTTCAGTAACTAATTGATAATTGAAAAAGAGACATTTTTATCATTCGTGACATAATATTAACATTTACTTTACCTACAGATGATGTAACATGACCTTGTGTTAGAACTAACATTGCATATCAATGGGTGCAAAAATATAATTACAAGTTGTGTCTCTTACAAAACTGCCTAAAACCGTCAGAAACTTTCTTCAATGAGGGTGCATCAAGGTTGTACTGCCGTCCAGTTGAACTCGTCAAGCCTTCAATTAATGCCAGGACATGATGTTCTGGGACCCAACATTGGTCTTTTCGATATGGCCAAGTGAAGGAATTTGCTGGTCCTTTGGGTTGCATAAAGTCTACCAAAATATCTGCAGCATCTTCTGATACTTCTGCGATATTTCCTATGTACCAATCCCGATCATAGATGGCAGCAATGTATTGTCCAGGATGTAGATCTTGGAATATTGGAATAGCTTCTGTTTGATTGACTGTCACATTTGTTCCTGTATTATCTCCTGAAATTCTACTAATCTTCAAGTTGTTATTGTCCACAGGAATGAAACAATGATGACTTCTTGTACCTGGAATTGTGTGTGCATCAGCAAATCGCTCGAGTTGTCTGGGGCGATATATATCCACATCACTAACAGAAAGGTAGAACATTTTAATGCCATGAATGTGTGCAGTAGCCCACTGAAATAGCTCTGATGGAGTCAGAATCTATCCTGCAGATGTTTGCTGGAGACTCATTCTGGTGGCCAAGCGTTTTACTGTTCCACCTATTCCATCACAGATACTCTTGCCATGGCTTGTGGCAAAAAAGTGCCACTCAGCAGATAATCCAAAATCATCAGCATGCATACAGAGGTTGGAGAAATTCTTATAATTTTTGTACTGGCTGGCAGCTCCATCACTGAAGTATTTCACATGCTTCACATCTGGTAACACATCTTTGATATGCTGCAGAACAGCATGCAGGAATGCATAAACAGTCACTGTATCATGTTGCATACAGTCACTTATCACACACAGAGACATGCTGCACAGATTTCCATCACTGTCAATGAAATATACTCCAAAAGGGTGGAGAGTTGCCTGTCTATTCTCCCAATAAAATCCTTGAATAGAGTCTTGGATAAGGAAAGAATAATTCTCTGCAAAGTCTAGAATTTACAACACAGTGTTCCGTCGAAGATTTTCTTTGCAACTGGTGAGATAGGCTGCCTGTGCTTTTGAAATATAGTGATGTGTGGTAAGCTTGTCAAACTGATCGCAGAGAATTGTGATAAAATCACTAACAGACTCTTGCCTTCTGACTATTGTAGTGCGGTCGGTGTGATCCCACTGGCTGAATGTGATAAGATCATCATCATCCATGTCTAACTGTTCAGAGATCAAATTATGCACATGAGTCTGTAAGGCATTGATACCTGGACACTGGTCACAACGATGTATCATGCAGTCTTTTGATTTAATGTCACATACAATAATCGACAGCAATGTTGCGTAATCCAGCTTCAGTTCTGCAATAGCTGCTAAAAGTAGCTTCACATTTTGGTGAATTTCACACACACAGACTGAATGAGCGCCTTTTGCACCTACTGTAATACACCAAGGAGGTCGGAATTCACAAAACTTAGAAACTCCTATATTGTAAGCACCACCTGTCTTTTCTTTGAACAGTGCATACAGCTCATGAAGATTAGCAAGTAACAGTCTTTTCTGTTTGTGAACACGTTGTCCATTCACTTTCACCGACACAAATTCCTTTTTACCTGGGCAAAGACGAGTATACTCATCATCTTCATAAAAGTCCACTACCTTTTTCTTGATCTCATCAGATATTTCCTTTCCTCTCTTTGCACCAGGTTCGGCAAACACACCGTGTAATTTTTTCAAGGCTCGGGATTTTTTAACCATATACTGGGAAACATTGAACTCTTCAGCTGTCTGCTTTACAGACCAACTTGATGGAGCCATTGTGAGAATCTGAAGTTGTTTTTGTCTTGTTGCAACGGCACACTGTTCTTTCATATCCGTGATCATTTTTTCAAGATCAGAGCATTTTTCACATTTTGTGATATCCTCTTTGCTAAGAGTTTTGGGACTGACATGGATTTTTTTCGCAATTGTTTGTTTGAGAGCTTCATGAGCTTGCAACAGTTTTCTTTTACCATAACCTGAAATATCTCTTTGGCTAACATCGTCTACTTTCATAGGTGAGCATCCAAGTGATGTTATACTTGTGTTAAGATTTGCCAGTTCATCAGGCAAAAATGTCTCATCACTGCTTGATGAATCTTCTTGTGATGGCACTGCACTTCCCATCATTGCTATACATCGTGGGCACAGCTTCTGGCCTGGTTTTATTTTTTTGTGTGCGAGTTTACTCAAACTTTTAGCTTTAGTTTTATCCAGGCTACGAAGACTTCCTTTAGCAGTTGTTTATGGACACAAAATGGATCACAACACGTTTTTTGTAGAAACTCGAATTTGTCAAGGAATAACTGCTTATGGTGAAGACATACAGTCGTAACTTCAGAGACAGAAGTTTTTTCCAATCCACATCTTACAAACAGAAGACTTTTATCTTCCAGTGTCAAATCAGAAACATTTACAAAGCCAACTGTCCTGCAATATGTCCTCTTATGACATGGATCTTTTCTATGTGCACCAATTGAACAAGATTCCAAATTTGTAGCCATGGTGTCACACTTTAAATCCGGCACAATGTTTTGCGAGTCCAACTTGAATACTAGTGTATATCACTGAATCAATTAGAAAATGGTAGCATTTCACCTAACAAGCATCTTCAACTGAAACCTGGGATTTTTATGTATCAAGTGGGATTTTTAGGCTTATATAAGCAGCATGGAGAAATGTGGAGATCCCCATGGAAAATCCCAGGGAAAACACCAGGGAAAACTCAATAGTATCAATTCCCTTCTTTCCCTATCATAGTTTTCTTGTATTTATTCAGCATGGAGAAATGTGGAGATCCCCATGGAAAATCCCAGGGCAAACACCAGGGAAAACTCAATAGTATCAATTCCCTTCTTTCCCTATCTTAGTTTTCTTGTATTTATTCAGTAAGGTTAGTTGGTCAGCTCACGTTGTATGTTTTTGGTGCTGCGATCAAAATAAACACACACTGCACCACCGCTCATCTGGTTTTCTATGAAGTTTGATGCTTTTGAAACACAACACTAAGATAGGGAAAGAGGCGAATTAGAAATAGTGCTAAAACTGGACATGTCACACAAATGTAAGTAATTTTAAATGTCAATAATTATACGTATATATATGCATGTAGTACTGTAAAATGTCACAAATGATAAAAATGTCTCTTTTTCAATTATCAATTAGTTACTGAAGGCTTTACGGAAGCAAGATATGTTTGATATCTAATGAAAGAGTAAATTGTACTCTTTCTTGTGAGATAATACATTTTATAGTATGACCTAATCCCACATAACGAAAATTGTGGTTGAAACTGTATTATAATTTCATTTTTTGCAAATAGGGATGCCTATATCTCAGAAGTTGTAGGAATCAGAGACTTCATATTATACACACTAGTGAACAGGGTGCTAGAGATGCTGTATACAAAGTTACAAGGGATTCTAGCAGTTAGTTTTTGCCTGGTTGGTGGCCAAACATTGGTTCGCAAGCATTATTATTGGTGAAATCATCCTTTTTGATTTGATCAGTACCACAAAAAAGTATACATAAACCATCTTATGTTGACATCTCCTTATAGCAGAGTGTGAGATGAACAAATCCTGAAAATTTCAGAGCTTAACCTCTTCCGGATCAAAAGTTACAGGCTCTTGAATATGACCAAAAAATCAATACGCGAAAAAAAGCCCGCGAAATTTGCACCGCCCAGACATGATTTAAGGGTCATATCATCCAAAATATTCAATATTTTGCCCCCCAATTTTGCATAGCTTCATAATATACGTTGTAGCACATACATGCCAAAAATGGTTGAATTCTGAGAGGGTCACCCGGGGACTTTTCTAAAAACTGGTTGAATTGACATGGAATGACCCAGTGATGACTTCCTCAGTGATGGCTGCCTCATTGATGGCTGCCACTGCCTCAGTGATGACTGCTTCAGTGATGGCTGCCTCAGTGATGGCTCTCTCTCATTGTTTGTAGGCCTGGTGTGATTCTCGTTGCTCTTCCCTACAGATGGGGATAACAAACTCGCATCGACTGGTTGTGTACGATAACAACGACAAGTGCGGGCTCTTCTCTGCTCCTCGTGTTTGGTGGATGTTCAGGGTGAGGACACACTGCCTGAGGCTATTCAGCCAGAATGTTCTATAACAAGGCCATATTAAAAAAAAAATGTTCAACACAGAATTACTGCACTTCATGGCCTCCTCACCATGGAGGTTCCTTGCGTGGGACTCCAGTACACCTTGTGTGCCTCACTTGACCCGGTTTAGAGGTGTGGTCACCTAGGCTTGGGTAGAGGTGTGTGCTCTCATGACAGCCGTGTGTATGAATTATTCATGAGATGTTAACCCTGCGGTCTGGGAGTGTGGTGTATTGCTTAGCAACCATGTTAAGGGAGCAGCCATGGTGGGCGGAACATCTCAATTCCCTTTTATGGGAGAGGAGATATACATAATTATATGGCGTAAGTGATGAAGGTTCTGTGAGCATTTGTTGCACTCAGCACATTAAAACACGATCTTTATTTATTTCTCGTGCTCATCCATTGGTCACGCACGTGCTGAAGAAGCTTTTTCTAGAGGCATCGAACACATTAAGTGGAAGAATGAAATTCTTCAAGAAGAAAGCCATCCTTCCAACAGCTGAACAAACTACATGTAGGTTGGAGGAAAAGCAAGGCTGAAGAATGCAGGAGGCCATGCTCGATGGCTCCACTAGGGGCCAGTCCATTATGGCACCGGCTGAAGGCTACAGTAGCACTCTAGGCCATAAGAACCTTTTGAGTCGTCCTGATATTAGCAAGAATGGTTTTGCTCCAGCTGGAGTCACTGATGCTATATCTAATCCTACTCTAATACATGAAGTGGCTCTATCTAATGAGAGCTGGAGTCACTGATGCTATATCTAATCCTACTCTAATACATGAAGTGGCTCTATCTAATGAGAGCTGGAGTCACTGATGCTATATCTAATCCTACTCTAATACATGAAGTGGCTCTATCTAATGAGAGCTGGAGTCACTGATGCTATATCTAATCCTACTCTAATACATGAAGTGGCTCTATCTAATGAGAGCTGGAGTCACTGATGCCATATCTAATCCTACTCTAATACATGAAGTGGCTCTATCTAATGAGAGCTGGAGTCACTGATGCTATATCTAATCCTACTCTAATACATGAAGTGGCTCTATCTAATGAGAGCTGGAGTCACTGATGCTATATCTAATCCTACTCTAATACATGAAGTGGCTCTATCTAATGAGAGCTGGAGTCACTGATGCTATATCTAATCCTACTCTAATACATGAAGTGGCTCTATCTAATGAGAGCTGGAGTCACTGATGCTATATCTAATCCTACTCTAATACATGAAGTGGCTCTATCTAATGAGAGCTAGAGTCACTGATGCCATATCTAATCCTACTCTAATACATGAAGTGGCTCTATCTAATGAGAGCTGGAGTCACTGATGCCATATCTAATCTTACTCTAATACATGAAGTGGCTCTATCTAATGAGAGCTGGAGTCACTGATGCTATATCTAATCCTACTCTAATACATGAAGTGGCTCTATCTAATGAGAGCTGGAGTCACTGATGCTATATCTAATCCTACTCTAATACATGAAGTGGCTCTATCTAATGAGAGCTGGAGTCACTGATGCTATATCTAATCCTACTCTAATACATGAAGTGGCTCTATCTAATGAGAGCTGGAGTCACTGATGCTATATCTAATCCTACTCTAATACATGAAGTGGCTCTATCTAATGAGAGCTGGAGTCACTGATGCTATATCTAATCCTACTCTAATACATGAAGTGGCTCTATCTAATGAGAGTTGGAGTCACTGATGCTATATCTAATCCTACTCTAATACATGAAGTGGCCTCTATCTAATGAGAGTTGGAGTCACTGATGCTATATCAATCCTACTCTAATACATGAAGTGGCTCTATCTAATGAGAGCTGGAGTCACTGATGCCATATCTAATCCTACTCTAATACATGAAGTGGCTCTATCTAATGAGAGCTGGAGTCACTGATGTCATATCTAATCCTACTCTAATACATGAAGTGGCTCTATCTAATGAGAGCTGGAGTCACTGATGCTATATCTAATCCTACTCTAATACATGAAGTGGCTCTATCTAATGAGAGCTGGAGTCACTGATGCTATATCTAATCCTACTCTAATACATGAAGTGGCTCTATCTAATGAGAGCTGGAGTCACTGATGCCATATCTAATCCTACTCTAATACATGAAGTGGCTCTATCTAATGAGAGCTGGAGTCACTGATGCTATATCTAATCCTACTCTAATACATGAAGTGGCTCTATCTAATGAGAGCTGGAGTCACTGATGCTATATCTAATCCTACTCTAATACATGAAGTGGCTCTATCTAATGAGAGCTGGAGTCACTGATGCTATATCTAATCCTACTCTAATACATGAAGTGGCTCTATCTAATGAGAGTTGGAGTCACTGATGCCATATCTAATCCTACTCTAATACATGAAGTGGCTCTATCTAATGAGAGCTGGAGTCACTGATGCTATATCTAATCCTACTCTAATACATGAAGTGGCTCTATCTAATGAGAGCTGGAGTCACTGATGCCATATCTAATCCTACTCTAATACATGAAGTGGCTCTATCTAATGAGAGCTGGAGTCACTGATGCCATATCTAATCCTACTCTAATACATGAAGTGGCTCTATCTAATGAGAGCTGGAGTCACTGATGCTATATCTAATCCTACTCTAATACATGAAGTGGCTCTATCTAATGAGAGCTGGAGTCACTGATGCCATATCTAATCCTACTCTAATACATGAAGTGGCTCTATCTAATGAGAGCTGGAGTCACTGATGCTATATCTAATCCTACTCTAATACATGAAGTGGCTCTATCTAATGAGAGCTGGAGTCACTGATGCTATATCTAATCCTACTCTAATACATGAAGTGGCTCTATCTAATGAGAGCTGGAGTCACTGATGCCATATCTAATCCTACTCTAATACATGAAGTGGCTCTATCTAATGAGAGCTGGAGTCACTGATGCCATATCTAATCCTACTCTAATACATGAAGTGGCTCTATCTAATGAGAGCTGGAGTCACTGATGCCATATCTAATCCTACTCTAATACATGAAGTGGCTCTATCTAATGAGAGCTGGAGTCACTGATGCTATATCTAATCCTACTCTAATACATGAAGTGGCTCTATCTAATGAGAGCTGGAGTCACTGATGCCATATCTAATCCTACTCTAATACATGAAGTGGCTCTATCTAATGAGAGCTGGAGTCACTGATGCTATATCTAATCCTACTCTAATACATGAAGTGGCTCTATCTAATGAGAGCTGGAGTCACTGATGCTATATCTAATCCTACTCTAATACATGAAGTGGCTCTATCTAATGAGAGCTGGAGTCACTGATGCCATATCTAATCCTACTCTAATACATGAAGTGGCTCTATCTAATGAGAGCTGGAGTCACTGATGCTATATCTAATCCTACTCTAATACATGAAGTGGCTCTATCTAATGAGAGCTGGAGTCACTGATGCCATATCTAATCCTACTCTAATACATGAAGTGGCTCTATCTAATGAGAGCTGGAGTCACTGATGCTATATCTAATCCTACTCTAATACATGAAGTGGCTCTATCTAATGAGAGCTGGAGTCACTGATGCTATATCTAATCCTACTCTAATACATGAAGTGGCTCTATCTAATGAGAGTTGGAGTCACTGATGCCATATCTAATCCTACTCTAATACATGAAGTGGCTCTATCTAATGAGAGCTGGAGTCACTGATGCTATATCTAATCCTACTCTAATACATGAAGTGGCTCTATCTAATGAGAGCTGGAGTCACTGATGCCATATCTAATCCTACTCTAATACATGAAGTGGCTCTATCTAATGAGAGCTGGAGTCACTGATGCCATATCTAATCCTACTCTAATACATGAAGTGGCTCTATCTAATGAGAGCTGGAGTCACTGATGCTATATCTAATCCTACTCTAATACATGAAGTGGCTCTATCTAATGAGAGCTGGAGTCACTGATGCCATATCTAATCCTACTCTAATACATGAAGTGGCTCTATCTAATGAGAGCTGGAGTCACTGATGCTATATCTAATCCTACTCTAATACATGAAGTGGCTCTATCTAATGAGAGCTGGAGTCACTGATGCTATATCTAATCCTACTCTAATACATGAAGTGGCTCTATCTAATGAGAGCTGGAGTCACTGATGCCATATCTAATCCTACTCTAATACATGAAGTGGCTCTATCTAATGAGAGCTGGAGTCACTGATGCCATATCTAATCCTACTCTAATACATGAAGTGGCTCTATCTAATGAGAGCTGGAGTCACTGATGCCATATCTAATCCTACTCTAATACATGAAGTGGCTCTATCTAATGAGAGCTGGAGTCACTGATGCCATATCTAATCCTACTCTAATACATGAAGTGGCTCTATCTAATGAGAGCTGGAGTCACTGATGCCATATCTAATCCTACTCTAATACATGAAGTGGCTCTATCTAATGAGAGCTGGAGTCACTGATGCTATATCTAATCCTACTCTAATACATGAAGTGGCTCTATCTAATGAGAGCTGGAGTCACTGATGCTATATCTAATCCTACTCTAATACATGAAGTGGCTCTATCTAATGAGAGCTGGAGTCACTGATGCCATATCTAATCCTACTCTAATACATGAAGTGGCTCTATCTAATGAGAGCTGGAGTCACTGATGCTATATCTAATCCTACTCTAATACATGAAGTGGCTCTATCTAATGAGAGCTGGAGTCACTGATGCTATATCTAATCCTACTCTAATACATGAAGTGGCTCTATCTAATGAGAGCTGGAGTCACTGATGCTATATCTAATCCTACTCTAATACATGAAGTGGCTCTATCTAATGAGAGCTGGAGTCACTGATGCCATATCTAATCCTACTCTAATACATGAAG
Source organism: Cladorhizidae sp. MBARI D1340-BT2 (assembly GCA_028752905.1). Taxonomy (NCBI): domain Eukaryota; kingdom Metazoa; phylum Porifera; class Demospongiae; order Poecilosclerida; family Cladorhizidae; species Cladorhizidae sp. MBARI D1340-BT2. The sequence continues at coordinate 1,191,533 of JAQNBH010000002.1, read as the reverse complement.
TGGCTCTATCTAATGAGAGCTGGAGTCACTGATGCCATATCTAATCCTACTCTAATACATGAAGTGGCTCTATCTAATGAAGTCTATCTAATGAAGAGGACCTTTTGATGGACTGACATCATCAGATTTAGTATTTGGCATTGATTCATACTCAACATGGTTATGATATGCATTGCTTACTACTAAGCATTAGTTAGTATTACTATTAGCATTAGTATTAGTATTACTAGATATTAGTATTAATATTAGTATTAGTATTACTATCAATATTAGCTATTAGTATTATTAGTAATTACTATTAGTAGTATTAGTATTACTTAATATTATTATTAGTATTATTAGTGTTAGTATTAATATTACTATCAGTATTAGCTGATCACATCCACCTGTTGGGATCCTTGCACTCACTTAGAGCTGTACCTACAGCATACTATAGTATGTGCCTACCAGTATATATGTAACCTGCAGAATACTCTATATGGTGCCTGCCAGTGATTACAGATATTCATGACAAACAAAAAGTTAAATGGGTTTACGTATATCCATGAACCTTGGACCAGTACTGATTTGGTGTAACTGGATTTAATTGAGCACGTGCCTAATGACCTGTTGTTAGGTGGTGATGTTTGTTCTAAAGATCAAGCGTCATTGGAGTTGGTTGTTTATGAAACAATGGCTCATCTTTGTTTTCTGCACTTCTCTACTCTCACCCTCTTGACTGGTTGCTATGAGCACTTCTCTACTCTCACCCTCTTGACTGGTTGCTATGAGCACTTCTCTACTCTCACCCTCTTGACTGGTTGCTATGAGCACTTCTCTACTCTCACCCTCTTGACTGGTTGCTACGAGCACTTCTCTACTCTCACCCTCTTGAACTGGTTGCTATGAGCACTTCTCTACTCTCACCCTCTTGACTGGTTGCTATGAGCACTTCTCTACTCTCACCCTCTTGACTGGTTGCTACGAGCACTTCTCTACTCTCACCCTCTTGACTGGTTGCTATGAGCACTTCTCTACTCTCACCCTCTTGACTGGTTGCTATGAGCACTTCTCTACTCTCACCCTCTTGACTGGTTGCTATGAGCACTTCTCTACTCTCACCCTCTTGACTGGTTGCTATGAGCACTTCTCTACTCTCACCCTCTTGACTGGTTGCTACGAGCCTTCTCTACTCTCACCCTCTTGACTGGTTGCTATGAGCACTTCTCTACTCTCACCCTCTTGACTGGTTGCTACGAGCCTTCTCTACTCTCACCCTCTTGACTGGTTGCTATGAGCACTTCTCTACTCTCACCCTCTTGACTGGTTGCTATGAGCACTTCTCTACTCTCACCCTCTTGACTGGTTGTACATTTCTTCTAACTTCTCTCAACTTAATGTGATAATCTGTGCTGGTCTGATATATTGCACTTTGAAGTGATGACCTTTACCATGTGTTCTTGAAAAGGCTGTGTTGTTGTTGCTGATTGGTCTAATGTTGCCAACTGTCTAAGACTCTAAGGTATGGAGATGTTGCCAAGATGATTTCTAGCTGAGATAGGAACACTTGGCTGCTGGTGTGTGTCTTTGGGGCTGGGCAAGCCAGTATGGAAGCCTCGACTTGTGGTAGCTGTGACTGTTGCCATGGTGTTTGTCTGTTTCCTCTCCAGGTGTTTGGGCACAAATCTGTGTCGGTGCTGGATGGTGGGCTGCCACATTGGGCTGGATGTGGCTACCCATTAGAGTATGGACCTCCACCACAGCCACCACCGCCACGACAATCATACACGGCCTCCTATGATGCCGAGTTAGTTCGAAGTAGAGATGAGGTGGAGGAATGTCTGACATCAGGCTCTTCACAGGTGTGTGGTGTGTGTGGGAGTAGAGATGAGGTGGAGGAATGTCTGACATCAGCTCTTCACAGGTGTGTGGTGTGTGTGGGAGTAGAGATGAGGTGGAGGTGTGTCTGACACCAGCTCTTCACAGGTGTGTGGTGTGTGTGGGAGTAGAGATGAGGTGGAGGTGTGTCTGACACCAGCTCTTCACAGGTGTGTGGTGTGTGTGGGAGTAGAGATGAGGTGGAGGTGTGTCTGACACCAGCTCTTCACAGGTGTGTGGTGTGTGTGGGAGTAGAGATGAGGTGGAGGAATGTCTGACACCAGCTCTTCACAGGTGTGTGGTGTGTGTGGGAGTAGAGATGAGGTGGAGGAATGTCTGACACCAGCTCTTCACAGGTGTGTGTGTGTGGAAGTGGAGATGAGGTGGAGGTGTGTCTGACACCAGCTCTTCACAGGTGTGTGGTGTGTGTGGGAGTAGAGATGAGGTGGAGGTGTGTCTGACACCAGCTCTTCACAGGTGTGTGGTGTGTGTGGTGTGGAAGTAGAGATGAGGTGGAGGTGTGTCTGACACCAGCTCTTCACAGGTGTGTGGTGTGTGTGGTGTGTGTGGTGTGGAAGTAGAGATGAGGTGGAGGTGTGTCTGACACCAGCTCTTCACAGGTGTGTGGTGTGTGTGGTGTGGAAGTAGAGATGAGGTGGAGGTGTGTCTGACACCAGCTCTTCACAGGTGTGTGGTGTGTGTGGTGTGTGTGTGTGTGTGGGAGTAGAGATGAGGTGGAGGTGTGTCTGACACCAGCTCTTCACAGGTGTGTGTGTGTGTGTGTGTGTGTGGTGTGTGTGTGGGAGTAGAGATGAGGTGGAGGTGTGTCTGACACCAGCTCTTCACAGGTGTGTGTGTGTGTGTGTGTGTGTGGTGTGTGTGTGGGAGTAGAGATGAGGTGGAGGTGTGTCTGACACCAGCTCTTCACAGGTGTGTGTGTGTGTGTGGGTGTCTGTGTGTGGAAGTAGAGATGAGGTGGAGGTGTGTCTGACACCAGCTCTTCACAGGTGTGTGGTGTGTGTGTGTGGGTGTCTTGTGTGTGGAAGTAGGGATGAGGTGGAGGTGTGTCTGACACCAGCTCTTCACAGGTGTGTTGTGCAGTTGAAGTAAAACAACAACTTGGCGTTGCATTTAAACCCAACGCACATGCAATGCATGACTGTTGGCCGAAGAAACATACAGTACAGAGCGTTGAACGCTCGCTGCATTTGAATGCTGACTGTTGAATGCTCGCTGCATTTGAATGCTGACTGTTGAATGCTCGCTGCATTTGAATGCTGACTGTTGAATGCTCGCTGCATTTGAATGCTGACTGTTGAATGCTCGCTGCATTTGAACGCTGACTGTTGAATGCTCGCTGCATTTGAATGCTGACTGTTGAATGCTCGCTGCATTTGAACGCTGACTGTTGAATGCTCGCTGCATTTGAATGCTGACTGTTGAATGCTCGCTGCATTTGAACGCTGACTGTTGAATGCTCGCTGCATTTGAATGCTGACTGTTGAATGCTCGCTGCATTTGAACGCTGACTGTGTTGAATGCTCGCTGCATTTTTATTGCAAATGCTCGCTCCATTTTATTATCGAGAAGGGGCGCGTGCATTGACCACCATGTGAACAGAAGCGGGACAAGCTTGAACTACAGTTACTTGTTCTTTTGAGAGTGTCCGCTGGAGTTGTTTGTTCGAGTTATTTCATAACAGTTATCTCAGTACGAGTTTAAGGGTCCCTAAGGTTTAAGGGCTATAAGCAGGTAAGAGTTTCCTCCTCTTACTGCTATAATATAGCTTTGGTGTAACTGGAATCTGCTTGACTCCTACAAGCTGCTCCAGCCAGCACTTGAGTTTCAGTTTTAGTTGTTTGTTTTTGGTAGCTAGAACAAGTGGAACTGGATGCTACTTCTCTAGCTATTCTTGTACTAATGAAGCTTTATATTGTCATCAAGAATTGATTCATGTCGTGTTATTTGTTTATTTTTGGTATTTTGGCCCATGGAGGCGGATATTGTGTCTGTTCCACAAGGCAAAGCTCTGGGGCACCTTGCTGGGAGACGCCGAGGCAATTCAACTGGCATCAAAACAGGATGTGTTTGTCTTTCATTGACTTGCTTTGTTGTTGTAGACTTCTGTAGCACATTATGTAAATTAAATATATATAGTTTTAAATTTACAACTTATTTCTCCAATTTGTAGAAAATGCTCACATTAAAATACAAAGACCCAAAAAAACAGGATATTGTTCTTTGCAGAATGACCAATCTTCTTATAACGAGCGTTGGGGGGTTTCAAGCTGGGACTGCATTCGTCCGTCCATTGGACATTCTCGAACCCTTCAGATGCCCATGAATTGTCTTGGCCAACCTAAAAAAGATGGAATTGGGGATTATAATATCAAGTCAACAATAAGTCTATAAATGTTATTTCATTGCAAGGGGAATGGCAATAACAGCCACTACACGAACAGGGTGGACATTCAAGCTTCAGCATACACTACAAACAAGCTTAGATCAGCAGAGCCCCCCACCCATAGCAAGCAAGTAGGAGCCCCATAGAGCTTTAAGCCAGTCTACTTATCAGCTAAATTAATCAGCATACAGCCATAAGAATCCCAAACAAACAACCTTGTTGATTCTCTTGCCAACTGGCAGTAGGAGCTACCCTCCGAGTGAGGTTCTACACCATAGAATGGTCATCAACGACGATGGGTAGCCATTGTTGTTGAGTTGCTCATGCTGCTGGTAGGCAGTCGTCAATTGCATCTTCCCGTCCACTACTCCTCGGATGGCTGCCATTATCTTTGCCGCTACCAAGCCGCCAGGCTATCGTGTGCGTTTCTTGGAAGCACCTTAGGAAGTGGCCGCTGCCCCGTTGCCAAAATACCCTCCATCTCCTAGGTCCTGACAATGGTTGGTGCCTTCAATCTTCTAAAATTAAGATTCTGTTTCTTGTACACCATCCTTCACATAAAGACACGGATGACTGCCACGTGCAACTCTTGACGGTACATTCCGGCCAAAAATAATAAATGTTTCGTGCGTCTGAATGTTTCATGTGTTCTTTTCAGCTGGTTGGCCAGACGCTGCACCAACACTGGGTTTAAATGCAACGCCAAGTTTTTTGTGGCGCCTACTGTATGTGTGCAGGTGCATGTACATATGTGGTGTGTGTGTGTGTGTACAGTAGGTGTAAGCACCTGCTAGTCCCTTCAGTGTGGACTATGTGAGCACCTGCTAGTGCCTTCAGTGTGGACTATGTGAGCACCTGCTAGTGCCTTCAGTGTGGACTATGTGAGCACCTGCTAGTCCCTTCAGTGTGGACTATGTGAGCACCTGCTAGTCCCTTCAGTGTGGACTATGTGAGCACCTGCTAGTCCCTTCAGTGTGGACTATGTGAGCACCTGCTAGTCCCTTCAGTGTGGACTATGTGAGCACCTGCTAGTGCCTTCAGTGTGGACTATGTGAGCACCTGCTAGTGCCTTCAGTGTGGACTATGTGAGCACCTACTAGTGCCTTCAGTGTGGACTATGTGAGCACCTGCTAGTGCCTTCAGTGTGGACTATGTGAGCACCTGCTAGTCCCTTCAGTGTGGACTATGTGAGCACCTGCTAGTCCCTTCAGTGTGGACTATGTGAGCACCTACTAGTGCCTTCAGTGTGGACTATGTGAGCACCTGCTAGTGCCTTCAGTGTGGACTATGTGAGCACCTACTAGTCCCTTCAGTGTGGACTATGTGAGCACCTGCTAGTCCCTTCAGTGTGGACTATGTGAGCACCTGCTAGTCCCTTCAGTGTGGACTATGTGAGCACCTGCTAGTCCCTTCAGTGTGGACTATGTGAGCACCTACTAGTCCCTTCAGTGTGGACTATGTGAGCACCTGCTAGTGCCTTCAGTGTGGACTATGTGAGCACCTGCTAGTCCCTTCAGTGTGGACTATGTGAGCACCTGCTAGTGCCTTCAGTGTGGACTATGTGAGCACCTGCTAGTCCCTTCAGTGTGGACTATGTGAGCACCTGCTAGTGCCTTCAGTGTGGACTATGTGAGCACCTGCTAGTCCCTTCAGTGTGGACTATGTGAGCACCTGCTAGTCCCTTCAGTGTGGACTATGTGAGCACCTGCTAGTGCCTTCAGTGTGGACTATGTGAGCACCTGCTAGTCCCTTCAGTGTGGACTATGTGAGCACCTGCTAGTCCCTTCAGTGTGGACTATGTGAGCACCTGCTAGTCCCTTCAGTGTGGACTATGTGAGCACCTGCTAGTGCCTTCAGTGTGGACTATGTGAGCACCTGCTAGTCCCTTCAGTGTGGACTATGTGAGCACCTGCTAGTCCCTTCAGTGTGGACTATGTGAGCACCTGCTAGTGCCTTCAGTGTGGACTATGTGAGCACCTGCTAGTGCCTTCAGTGTGGACTATGTGAGCACCTGCTAGTCCCTTCAGTGTGGACTATGTGAGCACCTGCTAGTGCCTTCAGTGTGGACTATGTGAGCACCTGCTAGTCCCTTCAGTGTGGACTATGTGAGCACCTGCTAGTCCCTTCAGTGTGGACTATGTGAGCACCTACTAGTCCCTTCAGTGTGGACTATGTGAGCACCTGCTAGTCCCTTCAGTGTGGACTATGTGAGCACCTGCTAGTCCCTTCAGTGTGGACTATGTGAGCACCTGCTAGTGCCTTCAGTGTGGACTATGTGAGCACCTGCTAGTCCCTTCAGTGTGGACTATGTGAGCACCTGCTAGTGCCTTCAGTGTGGACTATGTGAGCACCTGCTAGTCCCTTCAGTGTGGACTATGTGAGCACCTGCTAGTGCCTTCAGTGTGGACTATGTGAGCACCTGCTAGTGCCTTCAGTGTGGACTATGTGAGCACCTGCTAGTGCCTTCAGTGTGGACTATGTGAGCACCTGCTAGTGCCTTCAGTGTGGACTATGTGAGCACCTGCTAGTCCCTTCAGTGTGGACTATGTGAGCACCTACTAGTCCCTTCAGTGTGGACTATGTGAGCACCTGCTAGTCCCTTCAGTGTGGACTATGTGAGCACCTACTAGTCCCTTCAGTGTGGACTATGTGAGCACCTGCTAGTCCCTTCAGTGTGGACTATGTGAGCACCTACTAGTGCCTTCAGTGTGGACTATGTGAGCACCTGCTAGTCCCTTCAGTGTGGACTATGTGAGCACCTGCTAGTGCCTTCAGTGTGGACTATGTGAGCACCTGCTAGTGCCTTCAGTGTGGACTATGTGAGCACCTGCTAGTCCCTTCAGTGTGGACTATGTGAGCACCTACTAGTCCCTTCAGTGTGGACTATGTGAGCACCTACTAGTGCCTTCAGTGTGGACTATGTGAGCACCTGCTAGTCCCTTCAGTGTGGACTATGTGAGCACCTACTAGTGCCTTCAGTGTGGACTATGTGAGCACCTGCTAGTCCCTTCAGTGTGGACTATGTGAGCACCTGCTAGTCCCTTCAGTGTGGACTATGTGAGCACCTGCTAGTCCCTTCAGTGTGGACTATGTGAGCACCTACTAGTGCCTTCAGTGTGGACTATGTGAGCACCTGCTAGTCCCTTCAGTGTGGACTATGTGAGCACCTACTAGTGCCTTCAGTGTGGACTATGTGAGCACCTACTAGTCCCTTCAGTGTGGACTATGTGAGCACCTGCTAGTCCCTTCAGTGTGGACTATGTGAGCACCTACTAGTCCCTTCAGTGTGGACTATGTGAGCACCTGCTAGTCCCTTCAGTGTGGACTATGTGAGCACCTGCTAGTGCCTTCAGTGTGGACTATGTGAGCACCTGCTAGTCCCTTCAGTGTGGACTATGTGAGCACCTGCTAGTCCCTTCAGTGTGGACTATGTGAGCACCTACTAGTCCCTTCAGTGTGGACTATGTGAGCACCTGCTAGTCCCTTCAGTGTGGACTATGTGAGCACCTGCTAGTCCCTTCAGTGTGGACTATGTGAGCACCTGCTAGTCCCTTCAGTGTGGACTATGTGAGCACCTGCTAGTCCCTTCAGTGTGGACTATGTGAGCACCTACTAGTCCCTTCAGTGTGGACTATGTGAGCACCTGCTAGTGCCTTCAGTGTGGACTATGTGAGCACCTGCTAGTGCCTTCAGTGTGGACTATGTGAGCACCTGCTAGTGCCTTCAGTGTGGACTATGTGAGCACCTGCTAGTGCCTTCAGTGTGGACTATGTGAGCACCTGCTAGTCCCTTCAGTGTGGACTATGTGAGCACCTACTAGTCCCTTCAGTGTGGACTATGTGAGCACCTGCTAGTGCCTTCAGTGTGGACTATGTGAGCACCTACTAGTCCCTTCAGTGTGGACTATGTGAGCACCTGCTAGTCCCTTCAGTGTGGACTATGTGAGCACCTGCTAGTCCCTTCAGTGTGGACTATGTGAGCACCTGCTAGTGCCTTCAGTGTGGACTATGTGAGCACCTGCTAGTCCCTTCAGTGTGGACTATGTGAGCACCTGCTAGTGCCTTCAGTGTGGACTATGTGAGCACCTACTAGTGCCTTCAGTGTGGACTATGTGAGCACCTGCTAGTCCCTTCAGTGTGGACTATGTGAGCACCTGCTAGTCCCTTCAGTGTGGACTATGTGAGCACCTGCTAGTCCCTTCAGTGTGGACTATGTGAGCACCTACTAGTCCCTTCAGTGTGGACTATGTGAGCACCTGCTAGTCCCTTCAGTGTGGACTATGTGAGCACCTGCTAGTCCCTTCAGTGTGGACTATGTGAGCACCTGCTAGTCCCTTCAGTGTGGACTATGTGAGCACCTGCTAGTCCCTTCAGTGTGGACTATGTGAGCACCTGCTAGTCCCTTCAGTGTGGACTATGTGAGCACCTGCTAGTCCCTTCAGTGTGGACTATGTAAGCACCTGCTAGTCCCTTCAGTGTGGACTATGTGAGCACCTGCTAGTCCCTTCAGTGTGGACTATGTGAGCACCTGCTAGTCCCTTCAGTGTGGACTATGTGAGCACCTACTAGTGCCTTCAGTGTGGACTATGTGAGCACCTACTAGTCCCTTCAGTGTGGACTATGTGAGCACCTGCTAGTCCCTTCAGTGTGGACTATGTGAGCACCTGCTAGTCCCTTCAGTGTGGACTATGTGAGCACCTGCTAGTCCCTTCAGTGTGGACTATGTGAGCACCTACTAGTGCCTTCAGTGTGGACTATGTGAGCACCTGCTAGTGCCTTCAGTGTGGACTATGTGAGCACCTACTAGTGCCTTCAGTGTGGACTATGTGAGCACCTGCTAGTCCCTTCAGTGTGGACTATGTGAGCACCTGCTAGTCCCTTCAGTGTGGACTATGTGAGCACCTGCTAGTCCCTTCAGTGTGGACTATGTGAGCACCTGCTAGTCCCTTCAGTGTGGACTATGTGAGCACCTGCTAGTCCCTTCAGTGTGGACTATGTGAGCACCTGCTAGTCCCTTCAGTGTGGACTATGTGAGCACCTGCTAGTCCCTTCAGTGTGGACTATGTGAGCACCTGCTAGTCCCTTCAGTGTGGACTATGTGAGCACCTACTAGTCCCTTCAGTGTGGACTATGTGAGCACCTGCTAGTCCCTTCAGTGTGGACTATGTGAGCACCTACTAGTCCCTTCAGTGTGGACTATGTGAGCACCTGCTAGTGCCTTCAGTGTGGACTATGTGAGCACCTGCTAGTGCCTTCAGTGTGGACTATGTGAGCACCTGCTAGTCCCTTCAGTGTGGACTATGTGAGCACCTGCTAGTGCCTTCAGTGTGGACTATGTGAGCACCTGCTAGTGCCTTCAGTGTGGACTATGTGAGCACCTGCTAGTCCCTTCAGTGTGGACTATGTGAGCACCTGCTAGTCCCTTCAGTGTGGACTATGTGAGCACCTGCTAGTCCCTTCAGTGTGGACTATGTGAGCACCTGCTAGTCCCTTCAGTGTGGACTATGTGAGCACCTGCTAGTCCCTTCAGTGTGGACTATGTGAGCACCTGCTAGTCCCTTCAGTGTGGACTATGTGAGCACCTGCTAGTGCCTTCAGTGTGGACTATGTGAGCACCTGCTAGTCCCTTCAGTGTGGACTATGTGAGCACCTGCTAGTCCCTTCAGTGTGGACTATGTGAGCACCTGCTAGTGCCTTCAGTGTGGACTATGTGAGCACCTGCTAGTCCCTTCAGTGTGGACTATGTGAGCACCTGCTAGTCCCTTCAGTGTGGACTATGTGAGCACCTGCTAGTCCCTTCAGTGTGGACTATGTGAGCACCTGCTAGTGCCTTCAGTGTGGACTATGTGAGCACCTACTAGTCCCTTCAGTGTGGACTATGTGAGCACCTGCTAGTGCCTTCAGTGTGGACTATGTGAGCACCTGCTAGTCCCTTCAGTGTGGACTATGTGAGCACCTGCTAGTCCCTTCAGTGTGGACTATGTGAGCACCTGCTAGTCCCTTCAGTGTGGACTATGTGAGCACCTACTAGTGCCTTCAGTGTGGACTATGTGAGCACCTACTAGTCCCTTCAGTGTGGACTATGTGAGCACCTGCTAGTCCCTTCAGTGTGGACTATGTGAGCACCTGCTAGTGCCTTCAGTGTGGACTATGTGAGCACCTGCTAGTCCCTTCAGTGTGGACTATGTGAGCACCTGCTAGTGCCTTCAGTGTGGACTATGTGAGCACCTGCTAGTCCCTTCAGTGTGGACTATGTGAGCACCTGCTAGTCCCTTCAGTGTGGACTATGTGAGCACCTGCTAGTCCCTTCAGTGTGGACTATGTGAGCACCTGCTAGTCCCTTCAGTGTGGACTATGTGAGCACCTGCTAGTCCCTTCAGTGTGGACTATGTGAGCACCTGCTAGTCCCTTCAGTGTGGACTATGTGAGCACCTGCTAGTCCCTTCAGTGTGGACTATGTGAGCACCTGCTAGTCCCTTCAGTGTGGACTATGTGAGCACCTACTAGTCCCTTCAGTGTGGACTATGTGAGCACCTGCTAGTCCCTTCAGTGTGGACTATGTGAGCACCTGCTAGTCCCTTCAGTGTGGACTATGTGAGCACCTGCTAGTCCCTTCAGTGTGGACTATGTGAGCACCTGCTAGTCCCTTCAGTGTGGACTATGTGAGCACCTGCTAGTCCCTTCAGTGTGGACTATGTGAGCACCTGCTAGTCCCTTCAGTGTGGACTATGTGAGCACCTGCTAGTCCCTTCAGTGTGGACTATGTGAGCACCTGCTAGTCCCTTCAGTGTGGACTATGTGAGCACCTGCTAGTCCCTTCAGTGTGGACTATGTGAGCACCTGCTAGTCCCTTCAGTGTGGACTATGTGAGCACCTACTAGTCCCTTCAGTGTGGACTATGTGAGCACCTGCTAGTGCCTTCAGTGTGGACTATGTAAGCACCTACTAGTCCCTTCAGTGTGGACTATGTGAGCACCTACTAGTCCCTTCAGTGTGGACTATGTGAGCACCTGCTAGTCCCTTCAGTGTGGACTATGTGAGCACCTGCTAGTGCCTTCAGTGTGGACTATGTGAGCACCTGCTAGTGCCTTCAGTGTGGACTATGTGAGCACCTACTAGTCCCTTCAGTGTGGACTATGTGAGCACCTACTAGTCCCTTCAGTGTGGACTATGTGAGCACCTGCTAGTCCCTTCAGTGTGGACTATGTGAGCACCTGCTAGTCCCTTCAGTGTGGACTATGTGAGCACCTACTAGTCCCTTCAGTGTGGACTATGTGAGCACCTGCTAGTCCCTTCAGTGTGGACTATGTGAGCACCTGCTAGTGCCTTCAGTGTGGACTATGTGAGCACCTGCTAGTCCCTTCAGTGTGGACTATGTGAGCACCTGCTAGTCCCTTCAGTGTGGACTATGTGAGCACCTGCTAGTCCCTTCAGTGTGGACTATGTGAGCACCTGCTAGTCCCTTCAGTGTGGACTATGTGAGCACCTGCTAGTCCCTTCAGTGTGGACTATGTGAGCACCTGCTAGTCCCTTCAGTGTGGACTATGTGAGCACCTGCTAGTCCCTTCAGTGTGGACTATGTGAGCACCTGCTAGTGCCTTCAGTGTGGACTATGTGAGCACCTGCTAGTCCCTTCAGTGTGGACTATGTGAGCACCTGCTAGTGCCTTCAGTGTGGACTATGTGAGCACCTGCTAGTCCCTTCAGTGTGGACTATGTGAGCACCTGCTAGTGCCTTCAGTGTGGACTATGTGAGCACCTGCTAGTGCCTTCAGTGTGGACTATGTGAGCACCTGCTAGTGCCTTCAGTGTGGACTATGTGAGCACCTGCTAGTCCCTTCAGTGTGGACTATGTGAGCACCTGCTAGTCCCTTCAGTGTGGACTATGTGAGCACCTGCTAGTGCCTTCAGTGTGGACTATGTGAGCACCTGCTAGTCCCTTCAGTGTGGACTATGTGAGCACCTGCTAGTGCCTTCAGTGTGGACTATGTGAGCACCTGCTAGTCCCTTCAGTGTGGACTATGTGAGCACCTGCTAGTCCCTTCAGTGTGGACTATGTGAGCACCTGCTAGTGCCTTCAGTGTGGACTATGTGAGCACCTGCTAGTCCCTTCAGTGTGGACTATGTGAGCACCTGCTAGTCCCTTCAGTGTGGACTATGTGAGCACCTGCTAGTCCCTTCAGTGTGGACTATGTGAGCACCTGCTAGTCCCTTCAGTGTGGACTATGTGAGCACCTGCTAGTCCCTTCAGTGTGGACTATGTGAGCACCTACTAGTCCCTTCAGTGTGGACTATGTGAGCACCTGCTAGTCCCTTCAGTGTGGACTATGTGAGCACCTGCTAGTCCCTTCAGTGTGGACTATGTGAGCACCTACTAGTCCCTTCAGTGTGGACTATGTGAGCACCTACTAGTCCCTTCAGTGTGGACTATGTGAGCACCTACTAGTGCCTTCAGTGTGGACTATGTGAGCACCTGCTAGTGCCTTCAGTGTGGACTATGTGAGCACCTGCTAGTCCCTTCAGTGTGGACTATGTGAGCACCTGCTAGTCCCTTCAGTGTGGACTATGTGAGCACCTGCTAGTCCCTTCAGTGTGGACTATGTGAGCACCTACTAGTCCCTTCAGTGTGGACTATGTGAGCACCTGCTAGTCCCTTCAGTGTGGACTATGTGAGCACCTGCTAGTGCCTTCAGTGTGGACTATGTGAGCACCTGCTAGTCCCTTCAGTGTGGACTATGTGAGCACCTGCTAGTGCCTTCAGTGTGGACTATGTGAGCACCTGCTAGTCCCTTCAGTGTGGACTATGTGAGCACCTACTAGTGCCTTCAGTGTGGACTATGTGAGCACCTGCTAGTGCCTTCAGTGTGGACTATGTGAGCACCTACTAGTCCCTTCAGTGTGGACTATGTGAGCACCTGCTAGTCCCTTCAGTGTGGACTATGTGAGCACCTGCTAGTCCCTTCAGTGTGGACTATGTGAGCACCTACTAGTCCCTTCAGTGTGGACTATGTGAGCACCTACTAGTCCCTTCAGTGTGGACTATGTGAGCACCTGCTAGTCCCTTCAGTGTGGACTATGTGAGCACCTGCTAGTCCCTTCAGTGTGGACTATGTGAGCACCTGCTAGTCCCTTCAGTGTGGACTATGTGAGCACCTGCTAGTGCCTTCAGTGTGGACTATGTGAGCACCTACTAGTCCCTTCAGTGTGGACTATGTGAGCACCTGCTAGTGCCTTCAGTGTGGACTATGTGAGCACCTGCTAGTCCCTTCAGTGTGGACTATGTGAGCACCTACTAGTGCCTTCAGTGTGGACTATGTGAGCACCTGCTAGTCCCTTCAGTGTGGACTATGTGAGCACCTGCTAGTGCCTTCAGTGTGGACTATGTGAGCACCTGCTAGTGCCTTCAGTGTGGACTATGTGAGCACCTGCTAGTCCCTTCAGTGTGGACTATGTGAGCACCTGCTAGTGCCTTCAGTGTGGACTATGTGAGCACCTGCTAGTCCCTTCAGTGTGGACTATGTGAGCACCTGCTAGTGCCTTCAGTGTGGACTATGTGAGCACCTGCTAGTCCCTTCAGTGTGGACTATGTGAGCACCTACTAGTCCCTTCAGTGTGGACTATGTGAGCACCTGCTAGTCCCTTCAGTGTGGACTATGTGAGCACCTGCTAGTCCCTTCAGTGTGGACTATGTGAGCACCTGCTAGTGCCTTCAGTGTGGACTATGTGAGCACCTGCTAGTGCCTTCAGTGTGGACTATGTGAGCACCTGCTAGTCCCTTCAGTGTGGACTATGTGAGCACCTGCTAGTGCCTTCAGTGTGGACTATGTGAGCACCTGCTAGTCCCTTCAGTGTGGACTATGTGAGCACCTGCTAGTGCCTTCAGTGTGGACTATGTGAGCACCTGCTAGTCCCTTCAGTGTGGACTATGTGAGCACCTGCTAGTCCCTTCAGTGTGGACTATGTGAGCACCTGCTAGTCCCTTCAGTGTGGACTATGTGAGCACCTGCTAGTCCCTTCAGTGTGGACTATGTGAGCACCTGCTAGTCCCTTCAGTGTGGACTATGTGAGCACCTGCTAGTCCCTTCAGTGTGGACTATGTGAGCACCTGCTAGTCCCTTCAGTGTGGACTATGTGAGCACCTGCTAGTGCCTTCAGTGTGGACTATGTGAGCACCTACTAGTCCCTTCAGTGTGGACTATGTGAGCACCTACTAGTCCCTTCAGTGTGGACTATGTGAGCACCTACTAGTCCCTTCAGTGTGGACTATGTGAGCACCTACTAGTCCCTTCAGTGTGGACTATGTGAGCACCTGCTAGTGCCTTCAGTGTGGACTATGTGAGCACCTGCTAGTCCCTTCAGTGTGGACTATGTGAGCACCTGCTAGTGCCTTCAGTGTGGACTATGTGAGCACCTGCTAGTCCCTTCAGTGTGGACTATGTGAGCACCTGCTAGTGCCTTCAGTGTGGACTATGTGAGCACCTGCTAGTCCCTTCAGTGTGGACTATGTGAGCACCTGCTAGTGCCTTCAGTGTGGACTATGTGAGCACCTGCTAGTGCCTTCAGTGTGGACTATGTGAGCACCTACTAGTCCCTTCAGTGTGGACTATGTGAGCACCTGCTAGTGCCTTCAGTGTGGACTATGTGAGCACCTACTAGTGCCTTCAGTGTGGACTATGTGAGCACCTGCTAGTGCCTTCAGTGTGGACTATGTGAGCACCTGCTAGTCCCTTCAGTGTGGACTATGTGAGCACCTGCTAGTCCCTTCAGTGTGGACTATGTGAGCACCTGCTAGTCCCTTCAGTGTGGACTATGTGAGCACCTGCTAGTGCCTTCAGTGTGGACTATGTGAGCACCTGCTAGTCCCTTCAGTGTGGACTATGTGAGCACCTGCTAGTGCCTTCAGTGTGGACTATGTGAGCACCTGCTAGTCCCTTCAGTGTGGACTATGTGAGCACCTGCTAGTCCCTTCAGTGTGGACTATGTGAGCACCTGCTAGTGCCTTCAGTGTGGACTGTTATGGCTGCAAATACATGTACCCCAGGATGGAGTGTTGGGAGAGGGAGAGGAGGAGGAGAGGCGTAGCAAATGTCATCCTCCCCCACTTAACTGAGACTTCCTCGAGCATTGAAGTAGTGCTTGCCAGGTGTGTGTGCTTCTCTGGTTGTTGGACCCATTCCACGCAAGTTGACGTGGTAAAGAGTTGCATCCCTCAAGGTCCTGGCTGCTGGGGAGGGATGAGACTACACCCTCTGATAAGGCAGCTGCAGGGTGCAAGCTCTGGTTGTGTGTGTGTGTGTGTGTGTGTGTGTGTATGTGTGTGTGTGTCCAGCATTCCTGTACTCGTGTTGCACTACTGCAGATGCTCTCAACATGCAACATATCTATCCCAGTGCTGATCACAAGCACACACACATGTTGCAGGTTATAGACACACGCTCAGAACCCAGGTTTAGTGGGCGTGAACCGGAGACACGCGCAAATTTACCTAGTGGTCACATGATCGGAGCTAAGAACATCCCGTATACGACCTTGCTTGACCCCGAGACGAAACTAATGAAAAGCAGGGAGGAACTTAGACAAGGTTAGCACACGCTAAATATACACTATCTCCTCTAGGTCATTAACGAGCGAGGCTCTCCTAGGTTGTTATGGGAGGGGCTCCCCATGGTTACCTGTATATATCTCCTCGGTCATTATGGGTGTGGTTTGGATGCATTCTTGTTCTACCAACTCTCACAAAAACACGCCCCCTTAAAGGGGATGGATGAATCTTGATTGCTTGTACTTGCTCTGGATCGTATAATTAACCACAAGGCAACCTTTAAACCCGTGCAGACAATAATTGCTGCCAATCAGCTTTGCCGGTTTTCTAGTCAACCCTTTACCCAGTCTCTTCACATTTAATACTCCGCAGGTACCCCCTCCCCTCCCTCCCCAATGCCCTGTGCATCCCCAACACACGTCAGCTATTACATCTGCTCATTGAGGAGACTAGCAACATGTCTGCCTTATGAGGAGACTAGCAACATGTCTGCCTCATGAGGAGACTAGCAACATGTCTGCCTCATGAGGAGACTAGCAACATGTCTGCCTCATGGAGGAGACTAGCAACATGTATGCCTCATGAGGAGACTAGCAACATGTCTGCCTCATGAGGTGACTAGCAACATGTCTGCCTCATGAGGAGACTAGCAACATGTCTGCCTCATGAGGAGACTAGCAACATGTCTGCCTCATGAGGAGACTAGCAACATGTCTGCCTCATGAGACTAGCAACATGTCTGCCTCATGAGGAGACTAGCAACATGTCTGCCTCATGAGGAGACTAGCAACATGTCTGCCTCATGGAGGAGACTAGCAACATGTCTGCCTCATGAGGAGACTAGCAACATGTCTGCCTCATGGAGGAGACTAGCAACATGTCTGCCTCATGAGGAGACTAGCAACATGTCTGCCTCATGGAGGAGACTAGCAACATGTCTGCCTCATGAGGAGACTAGCAACATGTCTGCCTCGTGAGGAGACTAGCAACATGTCTGCCTCATGGAGGAGACTAGCAACATGTCTGCCTCATGGAGGAGACTAGCAACATGTCTGCCTCATGGAGGAGACTAGCAACATGTCTGCCTCATGGAGGAGACTAGCAACATGTCTGCCTCATGAGACTAGCAACATGTCTGCCTCATGAGGAGACTAGCAACATATCTGCCTCATGAGGAGACTAGCAACATGTCTGCCTCATGGAGGAGACTAGCAACATGTCTGCCTCATGAGGAGACTAGCAACATGTCTGCCTCATGGAGGAGACTAGCAACATGTCTGCCACATGAGGAGACTAGCAACATGTCTGCCTCATGAGGAGACTAGCAACATGTCTGCCTCATGAGGAGACTAGCAACAAGTCTGCCTCATGGAGGAGACTAGCAACATGTCTGCCTCATGAGACTAGCAACATGTCTGCCTCATGAGGAGACTAGCAACATGTCTGCCTCATGAGGAGACTAGCAACATGTCTGCCTCATGAGGAGACTAGCAACATGTCTGCCTCATGAGACTAGCAACATGTCTGCCTCATGAGGAGACTAGCAACATGTCTGCCTCATGAGGAGACTAGCAACATGTCTGCC
Organism: Cladorhizidae sp. MBARI D1340-BT2; assembly: GCA_028752905.1. Taxonomy (NCBI): domain Eukaryota; kingdom Metazoa; phylum Porifera; class Demospongiae; order Poecilosclerida; family Cladorhizidae; species Cladorhizidae sp. MBARI D1340-BT2. Next base: position 1,174,147 of record JAQNBH010000002.1, on the reverse strand, counting down.
TCATGGAGGAGACTAGCAACATGTCTGCCTCATGAGGAGACTAGCAACATGTCTGCCTCATGGAGGAGACTAGCAACATGTCTGCCTCATGAGACTAGCAACATGTCTGCCTCATGGAGGAGACTAGCAACATGTCTGCCTCATGAGGAGACTAGCAACATGTCTGCCTCATGGAGGAGACTAGCAACATGTCTGCCTCATGAGGAGACTAGCAACATGTCTGCCTCATGAGGAGACTAGCAACATGTCTGCCTCATGAGGAGACTAGCAACATGTCTGCCTCATGAGGAGACTAGCAACATGTCGAGGTGACATGTTTCACTTGCCACATCTCCAAACTTTAGATGTGATTGGTGCCATTTTCACTCTGTGATCCTGTGTGCGCGCTGCATACTTAATTAGAGGCTGAACACTAGTCGCTGGCTGCATACTTAATTAGAAGCTGAACACTAGTCGCTGGCTGCATACTTAATTAGAGGCTTAACACTAGTCGCTGGCTGCATACTTAATTATAGGCTGAACACTAGTCGCTGGCTGCATACTTAATTAGAGAGGCTGAACACTAGTCGCTGGCTGCATACTTAATTAGAGGCTGAACACTAGTCGCTGGCTGCATACTTAATTAGAGGGTGAACACTAGTCGCTGGCTGCATACTTAATTAGAGGGTGAACACTAGTTGCTGGCTACATACTTAATTAGAGTGAATACTTAATTAGAGGCTGAACACTAGTCACTGGCTGCACACTTAATTAGAGGCTGAATAGTAGTCGCTGGATCATACTTAATTATAGGCTGAACACTAGTCGTTGGCTGCATACTTAATTAGAGTCTGAACACTAGTCGCTGGCTGCATACATAATTAGAGGCTGAACACTAGTCGCTGGATGCATACTTAATTAGAGTCTGAACACTAGTCGCTGGCTGCATACGTAATTAGAGGCTGAACACTAGTCACTGGCTGCATACTTAATTAGAGGGTGAACACTAGTCAATGGCTGCATACTTAATTAGAGGCTGAACACTAGTCGCTGGCTGGATACATAATTAGAGGCTGAACACTAGTCGCTGGCTGCATACTTAATTAGAGGCTGAACACTAGTCAATGGCTGCATACTTAATTAGAGGCTGAATAGTAGTCGCTGGATCATAATTAATTAGAGGCTGAACACTAGTCGTTGGCTGCATACTTAATTAGAGTCTGAACACTAGTCGCTGGCTACATACATAATTAGAGGCTGAACACTAGTCGCTGGCTACATACTTAATTAGAATCTGAACACTAGTCGCTGGCTGCATACGTAATTAGAGGCTGAACACTAGTCACTGGCTGCATACTTAATTAGAGGGTGAACACTAGTCACTGGCTGCATACTTAATTAGAGGCTGAATAGTAGTCGCTGGATCATACTTAATTAGAGGCTGAACACTAGTCGTTGGCTGCATACTTAATTAGAGTCTGAACACTAGTCGCTGGCTGCATACTTAATTAGAGGGTGAACACTAGTCGCTGGCTGCATACATAATTAGAAGCTGAACACTAGTCGCTGGCTGCATACTTAATTAGAGGGTGAACACTAGTCGCTGGCTGAATACTTAATTAGAGGGTGAACACTAGTCGCTGGCTGCATACTTAATTAGAGGCTGAACACTAGTCGCTTGCTGCATACTTAATTAGAAGCTGAACACTAGTCGCTGGCTGCATACTTAATTAGAGGGTGAACACTAGTCGCTGGCTGCATACATAATTAGAAGCTGAACACTAGTCGCTGGCTGCATACTTAATTAGAGGGTGAACACTAGTCGCTGGCTGCATACTTAATTAGAAACTTAATTAGAAGCTGAACACTAGTCGCTGGCTGCATACTTAATTAGAGGGTGAACACTAGTCGCTGGCTGCATACTTAATTAGAAGCTGAACACTAGTCGCTGGCTGCATAGTTAATTAGAAGCTGAACACTAGTCGCTTGCTGCATACTTAATTAGAAGCTGAACACTAGTCGCTGGCTGCATACTTAATTAGAGGGTGAACACTAGTCGCTGGCTGCATACATAATTAGAAGCTGAACACTAGTCGCTGGCTGCATACTTAATTAGAGGGTGAACACTAGTCGCTGGCTGCATACTTAATTAGAGGGTGAACACTAGTCGCTGGCTGCATACATAATTAGAAGCTGAACACTAGTCGCTGGCTGCATACTTAATTAGAGGGTGAACACTAGTCGCTGGCTGCATACTTAATTAGAAACTTAATTAGAAGCTGAACACTAGTCGCTGGCTGCATACTTAATTAGAGGGTGAACACTAGTCGCTGGCTGCATACTTAATTAGAAGCTGAACACTAGTCGCTGGCTGCATAGTTAATTAGAAGCTGAACACTAGTCGCTGGCTGCATACTTAATTAGAAGCTGAACACTAGTCGCTGGCTACATACTTAATTAGAAGCTGAACACTAGTCGCTGGCTGCATACTTAATTAGAAGCTGAACACTAGTCGCTGGCTGCATACTTAATTAGAGGGTGAACACTAGTCGCTGGCTGCATACTTAATTAGAGGCTGAACACTAGTCGCTGGCTGCATACTTAATTAGAAGCTGAACACTAGTCGCTGGCTGCATACTTAATTAGAAGCTGAACACTAGTCGCTGGCTGCATACTTAAGGGGGGACTATTCGTCAAAACCACATATTAGTTGTACCTATTTCTAATTGTCATAACTTTTTTTCTCTTTCGTCTACACAAGTATTTATCATACCAAAGTCTTTATTATTCTGTGTTTGTTTTTATAAAGTGTTGATACCTCTATATACATAATTTTTCTCAGAAGATACATGCAGAAACATCGAGGTGACTCCAAGATATTTGTGGCAGACCTAGCTGCCTAACGATTTGAAGTCATTTACTCATAATTGGTGTGTGGCTTGCTAAGGAGTGTCTCACTCTTTCTACCTATCTTGGGCCCACTATCCCCCTTGGTAATTTGTTTGGGGCACAGTCGGTTTCCTACATTCTAACTCTCTCGGGCCCAGTTTCCTCCTTCTACCAATTTTAGGCCCGAGAGAGTTAGAATGAAGGAAACCGACTGTGCCCCAAACAAATTACCAAGGGGGATAGTGGGCCCAAGATAGGTAGAAAGACAGTGATATCCATGGAGCAAAGTTACCATGTGTTGTAATGTTGATTAGTTACACACTTACAGAGTCTGAAAAACAGATAAAAACTAGAGGGCACCTCTTCTAACCACCATCTCTTGGCAATCCTTGCAGTAAACAAAAATCTGATTCATGGATATCACAGAGTACTAAAAGAGCTCTAAAATGACATACATAGCCAAAAAAATGAGCAAACGGTTTTAAAGTTATTCTCGCAACAAGAAATATTTCCATTAATTGTGGGAATAAGCATTCCAAGTTTGGAAAACGAAATGTTTGAGTTAGCACTGAAATAACTTGACAAAATATGTTCTTTTACAAGTTTTAGCAATTCCTTGATCTTTTTTTTTTTTACTTCCGTGACTCTTGGGTTTTTCTGTGCCTATATCTACATGTAAGAAAGAAAAATATGATGAAAATTGTTAAGGAATTTTCCTTTACAGCTGAATGTTTGTGCATGTCAAAGAAATGTATGATGAAGTAGATCCACCATAACTTTGAAAGAAGCATCCTATGTCTCTAAAACTTTGGAAATAGCAAGTAGATAGATGCAACAACAGTTTGAACTGATTTCATGTGTAGTCGCCAGGGATGTGTGTGGGGAGAGGGGGGGGGGAACGTACGTCAGCACCACCAAAGTATTATAAATCGCCATAACTTTTGTTGTATATGCAGGTCATTTTATTCCCTATTTCCTTATGCTTTGTTCCTAATGATATGTTGAATGTCTCTGCAGACATATTTTCTGGGAAGATACATCAAGATCCCTAAATAAGTTGGCCTAATGATATGTTGAATGTCTCTGCAGACATATTTTCTCGGAAGATACATCAAGATCCCTAAATAAGTTGATCTATCTTGCAGTACAATTCATAACTGTACTAATTAACAAGACCAAAGTCCCAGATTTTGTCAACTGATAGAGAAGGCCCGTATCTGCAACATGTGAACTGATTATCAATAAATGTAGTGGTTTTTCACTGGCAGGCCACCGCTTTGGCAACTGGAAAACACCAGAAAAAATCCCAAACCTCACCACTTCATATCACCATAACTTGCTAATACTTAGAGTACTCAAAATTTTGGCATGTACAAAAGACAGATAATTAGAAGGGCTATCCGGTGATATAAAAATTATCTATTTTGGGTGAAGTGTAGAAAAGTTATGAGCTTTACGGCAAAAAAACAAGATTTTTGGGGGAAAATGAGAAACATATAGACCAAATATCATGCAAGATGTGTCCTCTTTGTAGTTTCTTGATCTGTTACATGGGGGAAAAAATTGTTAAGGGGGGAAAAAAGGGGAAAAAATAAATCTCGAATTTTGGAGGCATAGCCCCCCCTTAATTAGAAGCTGAACACTAGTCGCTGGCTGCATACTTAATTAGAAGCTGAACACTAGTCGCTGACTGCATACTTAATTAGAGGGTGAACATTAGTTGCTGGCTGCACACTTAATTAGAAGCTGAACACTAGTCGCTGGCTGCATACTTAATTAGAGGGTGAACACTAGTCGCTGACTGCATACTTAATTAGAAGCTGAACACTAGTCACTGGCTGCATACTTAATTAGAAGCTGAACACTAGTCGCTGGCTGCATACTTAATTAGAAGCTGAACACTAGTCGCTGACTGCATACTTAATTAGAAGCTGAACACTAGTCGCTGGCTGCATACTTAATTAGAAGCTGAACACTAGTCGCTGGCTACATACTTAATTAGAAGCTGAACACTAGTCGCTGACTGCATACTTAATTAGAAGCTGAACACTAGTCGCTGGCTGCATACTTAATTAGAAGCTGAACACTAGTCGCTGGCTGCATACTTAATTAGAGGCTGAACACTAGTCGCTGGCTGCATACGTAATTAGAAGCTGAACACTAGTCGCTGGCTGCATACTTAATTAGAAGCTGAACACTAGTCACTGGCTGCATACTTAATTAGAGGCTGAACACTAGTCGCTGGCTGCATACTTAATTAGAGGGTGAACACTAGTCACTGGCTGCATACTTAATTAGAGGCTGAACACTAGTCGCTGGCTGCATACTTAATTAGAGGGTGAACACTAGTCGCTGGCTGCATACGTAATTAGAAGCTGAACACTAGTCGCTGGCTGCATACTTAATTAGAAGCTGAACACTAGTCGCTGGCTGCATACTTAATTAGAGGCTGAACACTAGTCGCTGGCTGCATACTTAATTAGAGGGTGAACACTAGTCACTGGCTGCATACTTAATTAGAGGCTGAACACTAGTCGCTGGCTGCATACTTAATTAGAGGGTGAACACTAGTCGCTGGCTGCATACGTAATTAGAAGCTGAACACTAGTCGCTGGCTGCATACTTAATTAGAAGCTGAACACTAGTCACTGGCTGCATACTTAATTAGAGGCTGAACACTAGTCGCTGGCTGCATACTTAATTAGAGGGTGAACACTAGTCGCAGGTGAAAATGACTGGAGCATTTGAGGAGGGCACTGTAGTTCATGTACATACACACTTATTATGCACCTTGCAGTAACCATGCCCCTGTATGCACCTTGCACTGTAACCAAACCCCTGTATGCACCTTGCACTGTAACCAATGCCCTGTATGCACCTTGCACTGTAACCACGCCCCTGTATGCACCTTGCACTGTAACCATGGCCCTCTATGGATACACATGTGTGTGTGTTTGTGTGTTTGTATGTACAGTGTTTGAAGCTGCTGGTGTGGATTTGTCTCGGCCCATGCTAACCACATGTGGGAGTGGCGTCACTGCGGCCATATTGACCTTTGCTGCTCACGTGCTCCGTACTGCAGCACCTCTCTACGACGTCAGTTACATAGCCCCTCCCCTGCCCTCTTACGCACTACATTATGTATATCCTCATGTTCACATGTTCTGCTAGGGAACTGTATGGCACACACATACATCCTCATGTTCACATGTTCTGCTAGGGAACTGTATGGCACACACATACATCCTCATGTTCACATGTTCTGCTGGGGAACTGTATGGCACACACATACATCCTCATGTTCACATGTTCTGCTAGGGAACTGTATGGCACACACATACATCCTCATGTTCACATGTTCTGCTAGGGAACTGTATGGCACACGCATACATCCTCATGTTCACATGTTCTGTTAGGGAACTGTATGACACACGCATACATCCTCATGTTCACATGTTCTGCTAGGGAACTGTATGACACACGCATACATCCTCATGTTCACATGTTCTGCTAGGGAACTGTATGGCACACACATACATCCTCATGTTCACATGTTTTGCTAGGGAACTGTATGACACACACATACATCCTCATGTTCACATGTTCTGCTAGGGAACTGTATGGCACACACATACATCCTCATGTTCACATGTTCTGCTAGGGAACTGTATGACACACACATACATCCTCATGTTCACATGTTCTGCTAGGGAACTGTATGGCACACACATACAGTATATACATCCTCATGTTCACATGTTCTGCTAGGGAACTGTATGGCACACACATACATCCTCATGTTCACATGTTCTGCTAGGGAACTGTATGGCACACGCATACATCCTCATGTTCACATGTTCTGTTAGGGAACTGTATGACACACGCATACATCCTCATGTTCACATGTTCTGCTAGGGAACTGTATGACACACACATACATCCTCATGTTCACATGTTCTGCTAGGGAACTGTATGACACACACATACATCCTCATGTTCACATGTTCTGTTAGGGAACTGTATGGCACACACATACATCCTCATGTTCACATGTTCTGCTAGGGAACTGTATGGCACACACATACATCCTCATGTTCACATGTTCTGCTAGGGAACTGTATGACACACACATACATCCTCATGTTCACATGTTCTGCTAGGGAACTGTATGACACAAGCATACATCCTCATGTTCACATGTTCTGCTAGGGAACTGTATGACACACACATACATCCTCATGTTCACATGTTCTGCTAGGGAACTGTATGGCACACGCATACATCCTCATGTTCACATGTTCTGCTAGGGAACTGTATGGCACACACATACATCCTCATGTTCACATGTTCTGCTAGGGAACTGTATGGCACACGCATACATCCTCATGTTCACATGTTCTGCTAGGGAACTGTATGACACATACATCCTCATATTCACATGTTCTGCTAGGGAACTGTATGACACACACATACATCCTCATGTTCACATGTTCTGCTAGGGAACTGTATGGCACAAGCATACATCCTCATGTTCACATGTTCTGCTAGGGAACTGTATGACACACACATGCATCCTCATGTTCACATGTTCTGCTAGGGAACTGTATGGCACACACATACATCCTCATGTTCACATGTTCTGCTAGGGAACTGTATGACACACGCATACATCCTCATGTTCACATGTTCTGCTAGGGAACTGTATGACACACACATACATCCTCATGTTCACTTCTGCTAGGGAACTGTATGGCACACACATACATCCTCATGTTCACATGTTCTGCTAGGGAACTGTATGGCACACGCATACATCCTCATGTTCACATGTTCTGCTAGGGAACTGTATGACACATACATCCTCATGTTCACATGTTCTGCTAGGGAACTGTATGACACATACATCCTCATGTTCACATGTTCTGCTAGGGAACTATATGGCACAAGCATACATCCTCATGTTCACATGTTCTGCTAGGGAACTGTATGGCACACACATACATCCTCATGTTCACATGTTCTGCTAGGGAACTGTATGACACACGCATACATCCTCATGTTCACATGTTCTGCTAGGGAACTGTATGGCACACACATACATCCTCATGTTCACATGTTCTGCTAGGGAACTGTATGACACACACATACATCCTCATGTTCACATGTTCTGCTAGGGAACTGTATGACACACACATGTATACATCCTCATGTTCACATGTTCTGCTAGGGAACTGTATGGCACACACATACATCCTCATGTTCACATGTTCTGCTAGGGAACTGTATGACACACGCATACATTCTCATGTTCACATGTTCTGTTAGGGAACTGTATGACACACACATACATCCTCATGTTCACATGTTCTGCTAGGGAACTGTATGGCACACACATACATCCTCATGTTCACATGTTCTGCTAAGGAACTGTATGACACACGCATACATCCTCATGTTCACATGTTCTGTTGGGGAACTGTATGGCACACACATACATCCTCATGTTCACATGTTCTGCTAGGGAACTGTATGACACACGCATACATCCTCATGTTCACATGTTCTGCTAGGGAACTGTATGGCACACACATACATCCTCATGTTCACATGTTCTGCTAGGGAACTATATGGCACACACATACATCCTCATGTTCACATGTTCTGCTAGGGAACTGTATGGCACACATACATCCTCATGTTCACATGTTCTGCTAGGGAACTGTATGACACATGCATACATCCTCATGTTCACATGTTCTGATAGGGAACTGTATGACACACACATACATCCTCATGTTCACATGTTCTGCTAGGGAACTGTATGACACACGCATACATCCTCATGTTCACATGTTCTGCTAGGGAACTGTATGACACACGCATACATCCTCATGTTCACATGTTCTGCTAGGGAACTGTATGACACACGCATACATCCTCATGTTCACATGTTCTGTTAGGGAACTGTATGACACACATACATCCTCATGTTCACATGTTCTGCTAGGGAACTGTATGACACACGCATACATCCTCATGTTCACATGTTCTGCTAGGGAACTGTATGACACACGTATACATCCTCATGTTCACATGTTCTGCTAGGGAACTGTATGACACACACATACATCCTCATGTTCACATGTTCTGTTAGGGAACTGTATGACACACACATACATCCTCATGTTCACATGTTCTGCTAGGGAACTGTATGACACACATACATCCTCATGTTCACATGTTCTGCTAGGGAACTGTATGACACACGCATACAACCTCATGTTCACATGTTCTGCTAGGGAACTGTATGGCACACACATACATCCTCATGTTCACATGTTCTGCTAGGGAACAGTATGGCACACACATACATCCTCATGTTCACATGTTCTGCTAGGGAACTGTATGGCACACGCATACATCCTCATGTTCACATGTTCTGCTAGGGAACTGTATGACACACACATACATCCTCATGTTCACATGTTCTGCTAGGGAACTGTATGGCACACATATACAGTATATACATCCTCATGTTCACATGTTCTGCTAGGGAACTGTATGACACACACATACATCCTCATGTTCACATGTTATGGCACACGCATACATCCTCATGTTCACATGTTCTGCTAGGGAACTGTATAACACACACATACATCCTCATGTTCACATGTTCTGCTAGGGAACTGTATGACACACATGCATCCTCATGTTCACATGTTCTGCTAGGGAACTGTATGGCACACGCATACATCCTCATGTTCACATGTTCTGCTAGGGAACTGTATGACACACATACATCCTCATGTTCACGTGTTCTGCTAGGGAACTGTATGACACACACATACATCCTCATGTTCACATGTTCTGTTAGGGAACTGTATGACACACATACATCCTCATGTTCACATGTTCTGCTAGGGAACTGTATGGCACACACATACATCCTCATGTTCACATGTTCTCCTAGGGAACTGTATGGCACACACATACATCCTCATGTTCACATGTTCTGTTAGGGAACTGTATGACACACACATACATCCTCATGTTCACATGTTCTGCTAGGGAACTGTATGACACACACATACATCCTCATGTTCACATGTTCTGTTGGGGAACTGTATGGCACATACAGTATATCCTCATGTTCACATGTTCTGCTAGGGAACTGTATGGCACACACATACATCCTCATGTTCACATGTTCTGCTAGGGAACTGTATGGCACACACATACATCCTCATGTTCACATGTTCTGCTAGGGAACTGTATGGCACACGCATACATCCTCATGTTCACATGTTCTGCTAGGGAACTGTATGACACACATGCATCCTCATGTTCACATGTTCTGCTAGGGAACTGTATGGCACACACATACATCCTCATGTTCACATGTTCTGCTAGGGAACTGTATTGCACACGCATACATCCTCATGTTCACATGTTCTGCTAGGGAACTGTATGGCACACACATACATCCTCATGTTCACATGTTCTGCTAGGGAACTGTATGGCACACACATACAGTGTACATCCTCATGTTCACATGTTCTGCTAGGGAACTGTATGGCACACGCATACATCCTCATGTTCACATGTTCTGTTAGGGAACTGTATGACACACACATACATCCTCATGTTCACATGTTCTGCTAGGGAACTGTATGGCACACACATACATCCTCATGTTCACATGTTCTGATAGGGAACTGTATGACACACACATACATCCTCATGTTCACATGTTCTGCTAGGGAACTGTATGACACACACATACATCCTCATGTTCACATGTTCTGCTAGGGAACTGTATGGCACACACATACATCCTCATGTTCACATGTTCTGCTAGGGAACTGTATGACACACACATACATCCTCATGTTCACATGTTCTGCTAGGGAACTGTATGACACACGCATACATCCTCATGTTCACATGTTCTGCTAGGGAACTGTATGACACACACATACATCCTCATGTTCACATGTTCTGCTAGGGAACTGTATGGCACACATATACAGTATATACATCCTCATGTTCACATGTTCTGCTAGGGAACTGTATGGCACACACATACATCCTCATGTTCACATGTTCTGCTAGGGAACAGTATGGCACACACATACATCCTCATGTTCACATGTTCTGCTAGGGAACTGTATGGCACACATATACAGTATATACATCCTCATGTTCACATGTTCTGCTAGGGAACTGTATGACACACACATACATCCTCATGTTCACATGTTATGGCACACGCATACATCCTCATGTTCACATGTTCTGCTAGGGAACTGTATAACACACACATACATCCTCATGTTCACATGTTCTGCTAGGGAACTGTATGACACACATGCATCCTCATGTTCACATGTTCTGCTAGGGAACTGTATGGCACACACATACATCCTCATGTTCACATGTTCTCCTAGGGAACTGTATGGCACACACATACATCCTCATGTTCACATGTTCTGTTAGGGAACTGTATGACACACACATACATCCTCATGTTCACATGTTCTGCTAGGGAACTGTATGACACACACATACATCCTCATGTTCACATGTTCTGCTGGGGAACTGTATGGCACATACAGTATATCCTCATGTTCACATGTTCTGCTAGGGAACTGTATGGCACACATACATCCTCATGTTCACATGTTCTGCTAGGGAACTGTATGGCACACACATACATCCTCATGTTCACATGTTCTGCTAGGGAACTGTATGGCACACGCATACATCCTCATGTTCACATGTTCTGCTAGGGAACTGTATGACACACATGCATCCTCATGTTCACATGTTCTGTTGGGGAACTGTATGGCACATACAGTATATCCTCATGTTCACATGTTCTGCTAGGGAACTGTATGGCACACACATACATCCTCATGTTCACATGTTCTGCTAGGGAACTGTATGGCACACACATACATCCTCATGTTCACATGTTCTGCTAGGGAACTGTATGGCACACGCATACATCCTCATGTTCACATGTTCTGCTAGGGAACTGTATGACACACATGCATCCTCATGTTCACATGTTCTGCTAAGGAACTGTATGGCACACGCATACATCCTCATGTTCACATGTTCTGCTAGGGAACTGTATGACACACGCATACATCCTCATGTTCACATGTTCTGCTAGGGAACTGTATGACACACACATGCATCCTCATGTTCACATGTTCTGTTAGGGAACTGTATGGCACACACATACATCCTCATGTTCACATGTTCTGTTAGGGAACTGCATGACACACACATACATCCTCATGTTCACATGTTCTGTTAGGGAACTGTATGACACACGCATACATCCTCATGTTCACATGTTCTGCTAGGGAACTGTATGGCACACACATACATCCTCATGTTCACATGTTCTGCTAGGGAACTGTATGGCACACACATACATCCTCATGTTCACATGTTCTGCTAGGGAACTGTATGGCACACGCATACATCCTCATGTTCACATGTTCTGCTAGGGAACTGTATGACACACACATACATCCTCATGTTCACATGTTCTGCTAGGGAACTGTATGGCACACACATACATCCTCATGTTCACATGTTCTGCTAGGGAACTGTATGACACACACATACATCCTCATGTTCACATGTTCTACTAGGGAACTGTATGACACAAGCATACATCCTCATGTTCACATGTTCTGCTAGGGAACTGTATGACACACACATACATCCTCATGTTCACATGTTCTGCTAGGGAACTGTATGGCACACGCATACATCCTCATGTTCACATGTTCTGCTAGGGAACTGTATGGCACACACATACATCCTCATGTTCACATGTTCTGCTAGGGAACTGTATGGCACACGCATACATCCTCATGTTCACATGTTCTGCTAGGGAACTGTATGACACATACATCCTCATATTCACATGTTCTGCTAGGGAACTGTATGACACACACATACATCCTCATGTTCACATGTTCTGCTAGGGAACTGTATGGCACAAGCATACATCCTCATGTTCACATGTTCTGCTAGGGAACTGTATGACACACACATACATCCTCATGTTCACATGTTCTGCTAGGGAACTGTATGGCACACACATACATCCTCATGTTCACATGTTCTGCTAGGGAACTGTATGGCACACACATACATCCTCATGTTCACATGTTCTGCTAGGGAACTGTATGACACACGCATACATCCTCATGTTCACATGTTCTGCTAGGGAACTGTATGGCACATACATACATCCTCATGTTCACATGTTCTGCTAGGGAACTGTATGGCACACACATACATCCTCATGTTCACATGTTCTGCTAGGGAACTGTATGGCACACACATACATCCTCATGTTCACATGTTCTGTTAGGGAACTGTATGACACACGCATACATCCTCATGTTCACATGTTCTGTTAGGGAACTGTATGACACACACATACATCCTCATGTTCACATGTTCTGCTAGGGAACTGTATGGCACACACATACATCCTCATGTTCACATGTTCTGCTAGGGAACTGTATGACACATACATACATCCTCATGTTCACATGTTCTGCTAGGGAACTGTATGGCACACACATACATCCTCATGTTCACATGTTCTGCTAGGGAACTGTATGACACACACATGTACATCCTCATGTTCACATGTTCTGCTAGGGAACTGTATGACACACACATACATCCTCATGTTCACATGTTCTGCTAGGAAACTGTATGACACACACATACATCCTCATGTTCACATGTTCTGCTAGGGAACTGTATGGCACACACATACATCCTCATGTTCACATGTTCTGCTAGGGAACTGTATGGCACACGCATACATACTCATGTTCACATGTTCTGCAAGGGAACTGTATGACACACATGCATCCTCATGTTCACATGTTCTGCTAGGGAACTGTATGACACATGTGTATATCCTGTGCCTAAACGGGTGTTGTCTAAATTCTTGACCATTAGACAGGATATCAATCGTTATATTTCTCCTATATGTTCACACCCAGGGCTCATGGGAGGAGTGGGCGCAGGCATCTCCTCCCTCGTCCAGGATTGCGCCGGCAAAAGCTTGAACAAGCACAGCACAAAACTGACACTCACACAGACAAACTTTGATTGTTGTTATTTGTGCAAGTACCCAATGTATCCTCTACCCTGGCCGCCATTTTATATTGAAGGACCATACCTGAAGGGCGCTTCCCTGGCCATCATTTAATATTTAATGAACCGTACCTGAAGGGTGCTTCCCTGGCCATAATTTTATAGAAAGAACCATACCTGAAGGGCGCTTCCCTGGCCATCATTTAATATTTAATGAACCGTACCTGAAGGGCGCTTCCCTGGCCATAATTTAATATTTAATGAACCGTACCTGAAGGGCGCTTCCCTGGCCATCATTTAATATTTAATGAACCATACCTGAAGGGTGCCTCCCTGGCCATCATTTTATAGAAGGAACCATATCTGAAGGGTGCTTCACTGGGAATCATTTTATAGAAGGAACCATACCTGAAGGGTGCTTCCTTGGCCATCCTTTTAGAAAAGGAACCAAACTTGAAGGGTGCTTCCCTCGCCATCATTTTATAGAAGGAACTGTGTACCTGAAGGGCGCTTCCCAAACCATCATTTTATAGAAGGAACCAAACCTGAAGTGCCCTTCCCTGGCCATCATTTTATAGAAGGAACCATACCTGAAGTGCGCCTCCCTGGCCATTATTTCATAGAAGGAACCATACCTGAAGGGCGCCTCCCTGGCCATCATTTTATATTGAAGGAACTGTACCTGAACGGCGCCTCCCTGGCCATTATTTTATAGAAGGAACCGTACCTGAAGTGCGCTTCCCTGGCCATTATTTTATAGAAGGAACCGTACCTGAAGGGCACTTCCCTGGCCATCATTTTATAGAAGGAACCTTACCTGAAGGGCGCCTCTGGCCGCACCTGAAAGGGTTTGGTTTCTTACTCTTTTTTTCCAGATAAGTGCACGAGTTGTTGGACGTTATCCTCAGTCTCGGCCCTTGCCCTAGCCCTAGGTCTATATCCTCTCAGGAATTTGGGAGAATTCATTCTTCACCAGTCCCGAGGAGACTGACATCAGGACTGGGTGCATGGAACATGGTTCTAACAGTAGGTTCAGAGATGTACAGGCTTGTAAAGTAGGGACTTTAATTTAGCTCGTCAGTTAACAAGCAGAGTGGGTTGAACAATTCTCTGGTGGATTTCGTTTGAGGTTTTTTTAAACTTCTTCTTGGTCTCTCTGCTAACTTGTCATTGTGAGGGTATAGAGTTGGGTTCGGATGGAGCTCAGTGCGAGAATAGTTAGATGGCTTGACAAATGGGGATTTAATAACTCCATCGGTAGTAACTTTCGAGTTGGAGTAACTGCTAGGGGAGCATAAGCATTGGCTGTAGATGATCTTGGGTGAACATTTCCACATGAGAACTCTTGTTATTAGTGGTTGTGCAGGTGAGCTCATCAGTGGGCGTGCAGTGAGTTTATGAGTGGGCGTGCAGTGAGTTTATGAGTGATCGTGCAGGAGTTCATTAGTGAGCGTGCAGTGAGTTCATTAGTGAGTGTGCAGTGAGTTTATGAGTGGGTGTGCCAGTTGAGAGAAGTGGACAAATCCCAGTGTTTGTGTAACACCTCAAGGATTGGCATCTCGGTGGGCGAAGGGAATTTGATCCGAGATGGTAATCAGCAAAGAAAGTTTCACAAATGTATCTGCAGGAAAGCTTCATAAATGTGTCTGCAGGAAAGCTTCATAAATGTGTCTGCAGGAAAGCTTCATAAATGTGTCTGCAGGAAAGCTTCATAAATGTGTCTGCAGGAAAGCTTCATAAATGTGTCTGCAGGAAAGCTTCACAAATGTGTCTGCAGGAAAGCTCCATAAATGTGTCTGCAGGAAAGCTTCATAAATGTGTCTGCAGGAAAGCTTCATAAATGTGTCTGCAGGAAAGCTTCACAAATGTATCGGCAGGAAAGCTTCATAAATGTGTCTGCAGGAAGGCTTCATAAATGTGTCTGCAGGAAAGCTTCACAAATGTGTCTGCAGGAAGGCTTCATAAATGTATCTGCAGTGCAGGAAAGCTCCATAAATGTGTCTGCAGGAAAGATTCATAAATGTTTCTGCAGGAAAGCTTCATAAATGTGTCTGCAGGAAGGCTTCATAAATGTGTCTGCAGGAAAGCTTCACAAATGTGTCTGCAGGAAGGCTTCATAAATGTATCTGCAGTGCAGGAAAGCTCCATAAATGTGTCTGCAGGAAAGATTCATAAATGTTTCTGCAGGAAAGCTTCATAAATGTGTCTGCAGGAAAGCTTCATAAATGTGTCTGCAGGAAAGCTTCATAAATGTGTCTGCAGGAAAGCTTCATAAATGTGTCTGCAGGAAAGCTTCATAAATGTGTCTGCCGGAAAGCTTCACAAATGTGTCTGCAGGAAAGCTTCATAAATGTGTCTGCAGGAAAGCTTCATAAATGTGTCTGCCGGAAAGCTTCACAAATGTGTCTGCAGGAAAGCTTCATAAATGTGTCTGCAGGAAAGCTTCATAAATGTGTCTGCAGGAAAGCTCCACAAATGTGTCTGCAGGAAAGCTCCACAAATGTATCTGCAGGAAAGCTTCATAAATGTGTCTGCAGGAAAGCTCCATAAATGTGTCTGCAGGAAAGCTCCATAAATGTGTCTGCAGGAAAGCTTCATAAATGTGTCTGCAGGAAAGCTTCATAAATGTGTCTGCAGGAAAGCTTCATAAATGTGTCTGCCGGAAAGCTTCACAAATGTGTCTGCAGGAAAGCTTCATAAATGTGTCTGCAGGAAAGCTCCACAAATGTGTCTGCAGGAAAGCTTCACAAATGTATCTGCAGGAAAGCTTCACAAATGTGCCTGCAGGAAAGCTCCATAAATGTGTCTGCAGGAAAGCTTCATAAATGTGTCTGCAGGAAAGCTCCATAAATGTGTCTGCAGGAAAGCTTCATAAATGTGTCTGCAGGAAAGCTTCATAAATGTGTCTGCAGGAAAGCTTCATAAATGTGTCTGCAGGAAAGCTCCATAAATGTATATATAATTGTAAACGGTGGAAAGTGGGAGTGACGAGAGAATTTCCAAGCTTGCTATATATATAGGGAAGCTATGGCATAATTATGAGACATGGGGGTCCCCCTGGTGGTCCAAATGTTATAGGGCAAGTAATTATGTGCAAGGATGAAGTTCATGAGATGAAATAGCAGAAAGCAGCAACTGTATGGTGAGGAAACATTCACAAGCATTCAAATTTTTGGCGTAAGAATGTGTGGCAGCCATAGTAAAAGGGAATGGCAGGATAGATGGTGTTGAGGACAGTGGCACTATTAGTGTAACCGAAGCACAGAATCGACACAGCCAGATAGGTTCTCAATGCGGGTGCTAATACTAGAGACAATGAGTCTGCCTGGAGGAGTGATGTGCAGTTGATCTTGATCAGTAGTCAGGATTGCTAATATCCATATCATCTTTGGTCAGTTTAGAAATCTTGCCAAGCTTCGGGATAATGTTGAACACACTGCCAGTAAGAGTTCGGAATACACTTTACTTGCTGACAACCACCTAGCCCAAAGGCCAAGCTTGTTTTCTCTTCTAAACCTGGTCCATGCAGCAAATGTAAGGCCAGATCTTGTTTAGTCCTCATCACTGATGAATCTCTACTTCTCCCTGTCCAGTGCATGTCAATCTTCTCTACCTCCTGTCTGCAACCAAGGCTCCTGTGCTCGCTTCTGCCTCCACTTCAAAGCTTTGAATCCCACATGCATTGCAACTGTAAGATTCTTTTTGGTCTTGCATATGCAACAATCGTAGTGGCCAAAAGTAACCTTTTCTTCTATTTTGAGGCCATAACTTCCTATGGTAACCCCAATGCATTGAAAAATGTATGCCAAAAGATAATTACATTTATCTGTGCTTATTACATGCTTAAAACATTGGGGTGGGGGGGGGGTCCAGTTTGGGGTCGGGCATGCAAAATAGTGGAGGTCTTATATACATTCTGCTACATCACTCGTATGAACTTCAAACTTTGAAGCTCACACAATGACACTGGACATGTCATTACTAATTTTATATATTTTGTAAAGTAGAACATCAGCATTTTTAAAAACCATCTTGTTTCCAGTGCTTGTATATATATTGCCATACAATGGTGAGTTTTCAAGAGCATGCATTGAGCAAAGCCTTTCAGATGACATGAAAAGTTTTAAGGCAAAAACAAGCAATGATGGAGTTCTCTTCGGAGTTCTCTTCACAGCAAAGGGAAAGGAAAAAAGGGGGGAAAATGACAAAGAAGACTCATGACTTTGAGAAGTTGCAACAGGTTTACAACTTTGCTTACACCTGCCTAGGCAAGAGCTTCTACCCCGTCTTCTTGACTTCAGGTCTTGATCTTCATCCTGCCAACAAATCTCACAGACTCCAGTAATGCAATCTGAGCACAGCAGGTGCAGCTTGATCCTCTTTGAGGTCTTGCATCGTCTTGCTTCTGGACTCCTATGCACTCGTGCTTGCCAACGGTGCACTCTTGGTAAGTCTTGCTTCTCATGCTTGCCGAGGGTGTGCTCTTTCACATAAGGTCCATTCAGTCCATTGAAGCCTTTGCATAACTGAAATACACACAATCCATAAATTACATATACATATCAATACATATGGTGCTTACCTACGTATAACACTTACCTACGTATAACAAAGCGTGTTCTTCAGAATGAAGTGCTAGGATATTCAGGCCACCCCGTGCATCTCCATAGCAGGAGAAGATCCTGATAGTTGGCATTGCAGGTGTCCTCGTGACCTGCCCACCACCACCGAGTACACTCCACCCAGTCCTTATCCCAGCTCTGGTCAGCCACACATTGTGGAGAGCTTTTCAAAATGACCTGGTATCAAGCCCTTGCCCACTCTCCCAGCACACACCCCACCCTAGAGAGCTACGTGACCTGGCCATGAGACTCACTACCATGAAGAGTGCCGGTCACATAAATTAACCTCACTGGGATCCAATCAAGCAAACTGTCGAGATGTGCCGCAGCCAACGAATAATTCCTCGAAGATTCCTTGGCAGGAAGCGCCTGTCGAGCTGTATATTATTGCCAGAGAAGGATGATGCAATGTGTGAAGGAGGCCATCACAGATGGGAACATCTCGAGATATCAAGCAACTTAAATGCCAGAATTATCCCAGTACTCATGGGCTCAGATTGCCTACGTGGCTGTGAGATGTCCTTCTTGCCAAGGAGAACAATCTGGAACATCAAGCTTGCAAGCCAACGGACCCTAACCTGCTTCAAAAGACCCCAAAGTTGACGGCAGCGAGAGCGTCAGCTTCTTCCCCCCCCCCCAGTCGGCTCACGTGCAGGCACCTCGGCGCTGGTGCTCCAGACTACACACTGCTGACCCCATCAACGACAGTTCCATTTTAATCGTGCACATACGTATTGCGCAGTAATGAAGACAATTTCCGCTTTGCAAGGCGGATATTCAAAGATCAGGTGGAGTTTCCTAGAAAATCGGTATTTCACCTTCTCCAGTAAGTATAGTGTGTACAAAAAGTTCATAATGGAGTATCCAGAGCTCTCAAATTTAGCACTGACCATTACAAGTTCGTCCCACACCATTTCATTCAAAAAAACAACTTTTCACTTGCTGTTTCCCCCCCGACTTGCCGAAATACCTTCACACTTCATCACTCCCACCTTCTTCGTTTACTTTCCTTTTGAAAAAATATTTTGATTGTGCAGATACAAGATGGAGCCCATAACTTGAAACTAATCACTAGACCTACTAAGTGGCCGTGACATCTCATTCCTACTCTTTTAATATGCTGACCTCAGAGGCATATTAGTGTAATTAAAGGGTAATGTCCTTCTTCAACATCTCCAAAGTTTAATTCAAAACTAGATCAGCCTGTGTCTATCAACCCTGCCTCCTAAACATGCTGAGAGGGAGGGGGAGGCAGTGACCTGGTGTCTATCAACCTTGCCTCCTAAACATGCTGAGAGGGAGGGGGAGTCAGTGACCTAGTGTCTATCAACACTGCCTCCTAAACATGCTGAGAGGGGGAGTCAGTGACCTGGTGTCTATCAACCTTGCCTCCTAAACATGCTGAGAGGGAGGGGGAGCCAGTGACCTAGTGTCTATCAACCTTGCCTCCTAAACATGCTGAGAGGGAGGGGCAGTCAGTGACCTAGCATCTATCAACCCTGCCTCCTAAACATGCTGAGAGGGGGAGCCAGTGACCTAGTGTCTATCAACCCTGCCTCCTAAACATGCTGAGAGGGAGGGGGAGTCAGTGACCTAGTGTCTATCAACGCTGCCTCCTAAACATGCTGAGAGGGAGGGGGAGTCAGTGACCTAGTATCTATCAACACTGCCTCCTAAACGTGCTGAGAGGGGGAGTCAGTGACCTAGTATCTATCAACACTGCCTCCTAAACATGCTGAGAGGGAGGGGCAGTCAGTGACCTAGTATCTATCAACACTGCCTCCTAAACATGCTGAGAGGGAGGGGCAGTCAGTGACCTAGTGTCCATCAACCCTGCGTCCTAAACATGCTGAGAGGGGGAGCCAGTGACCTAGTGTCTATCAACTCTGCCTCCTAAACATGCTGAGAGGGAGGGGGAGTCAGTGACCTAGTGCCTATCAACCCTGCCTCCTAAACATGCTGAGAGGGGGAGTCAGTGACCTAGTGTCTATCAACACTGCCTCCTAAACATGCTGAGAGGGAGGGGGAGTCAGTGACCTAGTGCCTATCAACCCTGCCTCCTAAACATGCTGAGAGGGAGGGGCAGTCAGTGACCTAGTGTCTATCAACACTGCCTCCTAAACATGCTGAGAGGGGGAGCCAGTGACCTAGTGCCTATCAACCCTGCCTCCTAAACATGCTGAGAGGGGGAGCCAGTGACCTAGTATCTATCAACCCTGCCTCCTAAACATGCTGAGAGGGGCAGTCAGTGACCTAGTGTCTATCAACCTTGCCTCCTAAACATGCTGAGAGGGAGGGGCAGTCAGTGACCTAGTGTCTATCAACCCTGCCTCCTAAACATGCTGAGAGGGGCAGTCAGTGACCTAGTGTCTATCAACCTTGCCTCCTAAACATGCTGAGAGGGAGGGGGAGTCAGTGACCTAGTATCTATCAACCTTGCCTCCTAAACATGCTGAGAGGGGGAGTCAGTGACCTAGTGTCCATCAACCCTGCCTCCTAAACATGCTGAGAGGGAGGGGGAGCCAGTGACCTAGTATCTATCAACCCTGCCTCCTAAACATGCTGAGAGGGGGAGTCAGTGACCTAGTGCCTATCAACCCTGCCTCCTAAACATGCTGAGAGGGAGGGGCAGTGACCTAGCGTCTATCAACCCTGCCTCCTAAACATGCTGAGAGGGGCAGTCAGTGACCTAGTGTCTATCAACGCTGCCTCCTAAACATGCTGAGAGGGGCAGTCAGTGACCTAGTCTCTATCAACCCTGCCTCCTAAACATGCTGAGAGGGAGGGGGAGTCAGTGACCTAGTCTCTATCAACCCTGCCTCCTAAACATGCTGAGAGGGAGGGGGAGTCAGTGACCTGGTGTCCATCAACCCTGCCTCCTAAACATGCTGAGAGGGGGAGTCAGTGACCTAGTGCCTATCAACCCTGCCTCCTAAACATGCTGAGAGGGGGAGTCAGTGACCTGGTCTCTATCAACCCTGCCTCCTAAACATGCTGAGAGGGAGGGGGAGTCAGTGACCTAGTGTCTATCAACACTGCCTCCTAAACATGCTGAGAGGGGCAGTCAGTGACATAGTGTCTATCAACCTTGCCTCCTAAACATGCTGAGAGGGGCAGTCAGTGACCTGGTGTCCATCAACCTTGCCTCCTAAACATGCTGAGAGGGGGAGTCAGTGACCTAGTCTCTATCAACCCTGCCTCCTAAACATGCTGAGAGGGGCAGGCAGTGACCTAGTCTCTATCAACCCTGCCTCCTAAACATGCTGAGAGGGGGAGTCAGTGACCTAGTGTCTATCAACCTTGCCTCCTAAACATGCTGAGAGGGGCAGTCAGTGACCTAGTGCCTATCAACCATGCCTCCTAAACATGCTGAGAGGGAGGGGGAGTCAGTGACCTAGTGTCTATCAACACTGCCTCCTAAACATGCTGAGAGGGGCAGTCAGTGACCTAGTGCCTATCAACCCTGCCTCCTAAACATGCTGAGAGGGGGAGTCAGTGACCTAGTGTCTATCAACCTTGCCTCCTAAACATGCTGAGAGGGGCAGTCAGTGACCTAGTGTCTATCAACACTGCCTCCTAAACATGCTGAGAGGGAGGGGGAGCCAGTGACCTAGTCTCTATCAACCCTGCCTCCTAAACATGCTGAGAGGGGGAGTCAGTGACCTAGCATCTATCAACCCTGCCTCCTAAACATGCTGAGAGGGAGGGGGAGCCAGTGACCTAATGTCTATCAACGCTGCCTCCTAAACATGCTGAGAGGGGGAGCCAGTGACCTATTGTCTATCAACCCTGCCTCCTAAACATGCTGAGAGGGGGAGCCAGTGACCTAGTGTCTATCAACCCTGCCTCCTAAACATGCTGAGAGGGGGAGGCAGTGACTATCAACCCTGCCTCCGAAACAGCTGAGAGAGGGTCAACTCTGACAACCAATCTTCTTCCTTGGTGAACATTGCAAGCACATTAACATAATGAAGGAGCATCAGAGAATTACATTATAATGTATGTATGTGTGCATGTATGTCTCTAAATAATATTGAAATATAAAATTATCTTGTCAAATCTTCTTGATCATCTTGCACCTCACCAATTCTTCCTGGTGGAGAATTTGCTCATATCAAAGTCCTGCCAATCTAGCAGAGTTGTCCTGATCAAACTCTCCGTGACTAAGTAAGGGTCACAGTTGCTAGAGGGACGACGATCCTCTAGGTAGCCACACCCATCTAGATAAATTTAAAAAAGTAAGAGAAATGGCACATCATCGCTCCCTCTGCACCAGGCCAGGCACAGGGCAGGGCTGGTGCACTAAGCTAATACACAGTGCGAGCGAGTGTTATATTGCCTCCTTGTCTAGCATGCATAGAGTGACTGTCACTAAGTGTGTGTGCATGTGTGCGTGTGTTACTACCTCACCCCCATTACCTACTTCACATAAGGCCACACCTACCCCTCGGCTAGCATTAGCTTACCTTTGTTGCACTGCCTCGGGATGCGGATGCTAGCTCCTCTGTGAGCAACTCCAGAGTTGAAGACGTCAATCTTGGCAGTCTCGTGCAAGCCTGTTAGGCGACGCTCATTGTCCTTGCCCTAGTAGGAGCATTTCTCTTAATTAAAGGAGGTCAATAGGTCAAGACATCAATTGAGAAAAAGGGTGCACCCCTGCTTGAGAGCTCTGCCACTTCCATGTGGTCATGGCAACCACTTGTGACACACACCTCACCACCACTCACACCCAACCATGCACACACACACCTCACTACCACTCACACCCAACCATGCACACCCACTTACACCCAGGGGGTCGTAGAGGATAATGTGCCTATCATGCTCATGAGATAGCTTCTCTATGGCAGCATTGATGTGTGTAATACCACCAGCTTCACGCATGGCCTGAGAACTGTAGTTGCAGTGGGCCCCAGATCCATTCCAGTCACCTACACACACACACACACACACCATCACAGCACACACACCATCACAGCACACACACACCATCACAGCACACACACCATCACAGCAGACACACACCATCACAGCACACACACCATCACAGCACACACACCATCACAGCACACACAAACACACCATCACAGCACACACACACCATCACAGCACACACACACCATCACAGCACACACACCATCACAGCACACACACCACACACACCATCACAGCAGACACACCATCACAGCACACACACCATCAAAGCACACACACACCATCACAGCACACACACACCATCACAGCACACACACCATCACAGCACGCACACCATCACAGCACACACACACACACCATCACAGCACACACACCATCACAGCACGCACACCATCACAGCACGCACACCATCACAGCACGCACACACCATCACAGCACACACACCATCACAGCACGCACACCACACACACACACACCATCACAGCACACACACCATCACAGCACACACACCATCACAACACACACACCATCACAGCACACACACACCATCACAGCACACACAAACCATCACAGCAGACACACCATCACAGCACACACACCATCACAGCACACACACACACACCATCACAGCACACACACCATCACAGCACACACACCATCACAGCACACACACACCATCACAGCAGACACACCATCACAGCACACACACCATCACAGCACACACACACCATCACAGCACACACACCATCACAGCACACACACCATCACAGCACACACACCATCACAGCACGCACACACACACCATCACAGCACACACACCATCACAGCACACACACACCATCACAGCACACACACACCATCATAGCAGGACCTACATGTACATGTATTTATCCTCATTTCACATCATCTCGCCAACTTCACCACACCTCTCACTATCCAACCTTAGAGCCCCTGTATATATAAGAGTAGTGCCATGAGCATTGACCGGAAGTAATACGGCAGCCATTTTGGACCCAAAATAGAGCCAGCCAAATAGCGCGAATGCCGTCCTGTAGTGCAGTTGGGTGCACTACCCGTGCAGAGAGAGGAGTTAGCTTCCCGGCAGATGCTAACAGAAGGAAAATTTGGGAACAAAAAGTCGGCCATGTTGGTTGGATCCCGACTCAGCAGAGTAGACTGTGCGAGGTATGTTTAATACAGCTTTATAATTATATAGCTAGCTAATTATTAACTTAACAACAATTTGGATTAACAACAATTTGGAGGCAGTAAATGGCAGCTTGATCAGATATATACACTTGAAAACAGAAGTGAATATCATTGAGGGACATTACTGGGGGTGGTAGCTAAATGTGTTGAGTTTGAGAGCATGGACAAATGAAGTGAAATGAGCAGGGAGAAGTCAGGGGGATTAAAATTGGTGGGATATTTGATGGTGTTTTTATTTTGAGCTAGCTAGAGGGGTTTTTCTTGTGTTTTTTTTCAGGAACACTTTGATGAACAACAGTTTGAGAATAAGAGGGCAGATGGGATACGGAAATTGAAATCAACAGCTGTTCCCACCATCTTCATCCATCGCACAGCTCCAAAGCTAAGAAAGCCTCCCATGAAACGGAAGCTGTCCTACACTGAAGATGAAGTCTCTACTGTATTGTCAGACCATGCCGCTTCATCAAGTTCATGCAGTCAAAGTGTGCTTGGTAAGTTATAAATGTTATGTTCCGAATACATTATCTCCTGTCTTATATCTATAATATGTTCATCAGATGCATGTTGTGGGGAGGAAAGTTCCATGGAAGATCTAGATCAAGTGCATGTTCCAGATTTACAAGGAGGAATCGATAAAATGAAGATGGAACTGCTATATACAGGCCAAGAAGAAAATAAAACAATTGGAAAAGGCCAAAAGTAGACAAGAAGCAAAGTTCTCTGGACTATTCAGATCAGACCAGCTGAAATGTTTGGATCGAGGTGGCATGAGAGGAATAGAGTGGTCTTCTCCTACAGTGAAGAAGGCGTTACAAAAATTGTTTGTTTGTGGAACGCCAGGTTATAAGTTATTGCTACAAGAAGGATTCCCCCTACCGTCCATCAGAACTCTTCAAAGAAGGATGCAGACAATTCCCTTTCAACCAGGTGTATTGAAACATGTATTTCAATATTTGACTATCAAGATTGAAGGCATGCGAGAAGAGGAAAAGGTGTGTTGTCTGACGCTCGATGAAATGAGCAATACGCAGCGCTTGGAATTCGATGTTGAAAGTGTTAGTCTTATCGGGGAAGTCACACTTCCACATCATGATGGAACTGCTACCCATGCATTGGTTTTTATGCTGGGTGGCATCACCACTAGGTGGAAACAAGCAGTGGCTTATCATTTTACTGGAAATTCTACCAACAGAGCTGTCATAAAGGAAATAATATTAGACATTTTGAAGGAGGCACATGGCATAGGTCTTAATGTGAAAGTTGTGACGAGTGATATGGGTGCTTCAAACAGAGCCATGTGGCGAAGTTTTGGTGTCGAATGTGATCGCACAAGATGTATCAACAAGGTTGAACACCCACTAGTGGCAGGAAAATATCTTTATTTCATGGCAGATGTGCCCCATTTGATGAAGAACATTAAAGCCTCATTTACAAACCATGACACTGTTACTCTCTCTGCTGACACTGTTGAAAAGCACAATCTTGACGCACCAATGCTGCGAAAAGACCATTTTATTCAGCTTGTTGAGTTTCAAGAGAATTTACCCTTAAAGCTGGCCCCAAAAATCACATAAAAGGCATTGAAATTTGAATGCCAAGCATTTTAACAAAATGAAAGTGTCAAACGCCACAAGTGTTATTAGTCATGATGTCAGCTGTGCTCTGAAATAATTATATGGTGGAAGAAGAAGGCAAGAGTCCTGATTTATTGACAACGGCTTGGTTAACAGAGGTTCTAAGCCACTGGTTTGCACTCATGACTAGCAGAAGTCCACTCACTGCTCTGAGTCTAATGAACCCTGTCAAGTTTAGTGAGGTCCTTCAGGGTGTTGTTGAAATTTTTCGAGGTCTTCGTGTAGGTAAGAGAGTGAATGGAAACCCATTCAAACAGGTCTTATCTTGTCTACTATTTCTGTCATGCTAAGGAGTTTTTAGTGGACGGATTTGTTTGTTTTCTCACATCTAGACATGGACAAGATTGTCTGGAAAACCTATTTTCTCTCATCAGAGTCAGAAAGCCAATTCCTTCACCTCTTGAGTTTCGTTATGCCCTCAAACATGTGTCTGTTGCACAACTCTACCTTGCTCTGGAAATTACCAGAAAATGATGGGGAATACCTTGCAGATTTTATTGGACAGCCAGTAAAAATGCCTGCTGAACCGGAAACAGCAGAATGTCCAATCTTTTCAGACTGCAATTCTCCTGATGATCTTTCACAGGCTGAGCTCAACAGTTTGTACAATGTTGCTGGATATTGTGTAAAAAGTGTACACACATGCGAGAAAACCTGTGAGCTCTGTATAAAGAAGACACTCAAAGAATCCAGTGATGCCAACCACCCCGCTTCAGCTCTAACTCTGTTGAAGGAATATCAAGTAGGGTGTCTCACCCATGTATCATCTGATGTATTTGATATGTTTATGCAGGTTGAAATGATATTTCACTCCATGGTGGTTGTGCATAATGTGAAGAAAATGCTTTTGGAAAAGGCCGAGTTTCAAGTTGCAAACATTCACCTGCCATAAATTGAAAACAAAACTTTTGTCCAAATTTATCAACACCAGGTTACATTTTTACTGCAAAAAGAAGAACATGGCACGTATGCAAGGAAGCAAGCTCGGGTGTGAGATGAGCAGTAAAAGTATGGCCATGAGAAAACTTGTGGAAAATATGGCTTAACTTGTTTGTGTTTTTGCCCTCTCAATTCTTTAAATGAAATTGCTGTATATATGATGAAAAACCAACTATTATTTATTACACATAATATTAACAGTGAAATATAACAAGATCAAATAATGGCCCTAGATCTACAAGGTCCCATGAGAAGTCAAGTCTCAGTGCTTGGCAAGGGCACTAATAAAATAGTGTTAGAGCAGATGTCTGTTGTTTGGCCATTCCAGTTAATCCTTAGCATAGAAAATTGCTTGTGAACAAGTTATTGCTAGCTTCCCAGCGTCTAATACAATAATGTAATTTTACTGAGTTGCTGCTTCCATACAGAATGTCACTTCTCTCTCAAAGAAAAACAATGAAACAGAAGTCTAGCACGCACCGTCAATGTTTTGGGGTCCAAAATGGCGGCCGCCGCTCAGTTGGCACTACTCTTATATATACAGGGACTCTATCCAACCTCATACACACTGACCATGCTCTGTCAACTACCCGACCACACCCAGTCTACCTGGCACAGGCTTGGGGTCCAGAGAAACGATGAGTCCAAAGTCCTCAGTTATTCGCTCCAAAATATATCTGTACACAGAGTGGGGAGTCATGGCAACAGGGAGTGGGCAGTCATGTACTGAAGACCCTCTCCCACGGAGTCTTACCTGGTCATCCACAGGTCATCCCCCATCTTGATGCCCTCCGTGGGTCCCACCTGATACTCCCACTGTCCTGGCATCACTTCTGCATTGGTGCCACTGACTGCAATGCCAGCATAGAGGCAAGCCTTGTAGTGCGCCTCCACCACCTGGCAGCAGCACAGAGAGGAAGGGAAGGCCATTCATGGCGGCAGAGAGGAAGGGGAGGCCATGCATGGCAGCAGCAGAGAGGAAGGGGAGGCCATGCATGGCAGCAGCAGAGAGGAAGGGGAGGCCATGCATGGCAGCAGAGAGAGGAAGGGAAGGCCATGCATGGCAGCAGAGAGAGGAAGGGAAGGCCATGCATGGCAGCAGCAGAGAGGAAGGGAAGGCCATGCATGGCAGCAGAGAGAGGAAGGGAAGGCCATGCATGGCAGCAGCAGAGAGGAAGGGGAGGCCATGCATGGCAGCAGCAGAGAGGAAGGAGAGGCCATGCATGGCAGCAGAGAGAGGAAGGGAAGGCCATGCATGGCAGCAGCAGAGAGGAAGGGGAGGCCATGCATGGCAGCAGCAGAGAGGAAGGGGAGGCCATGCATGGCAGCAGCAGAGAGGAAGGGGAGGCCATGCATGGCGGCAGAGAGAGGAAGGGAAGGCCATGCATGGCAGCAGAGAGAGGAAGGGAAGGCCATGCATGGCAGCAGCAGAGAGGAAGGGGAGGCCATGCATGGCAGCAGCAGAGAGGAAGGGGAGGCCATGCATGGCAGCAGCAGGGAGGAAGGGGAGGCCATGCATGGCAGCAGAGAGAGGAAGGGAAGGCCATGCATGGCAGCAGCAGAGAGGAAGGGAAGGCCATGCATGGCAGCAGAGAGAGGAAGGGAAGGCCATGCATGGCAGCAGCAGAGAGGAAGGGGAGGCCATGCATGGCAGCAGCAGAGAGGAAGGAGAGGCCATGCATGGCAGCAGAGAGAGGAAGGGAAGGCCATGCATGGCAGCAGCAGAGAGGAAGGGGAGGCCATGCATGGCAGCAGCAGAGAGGAAGGGGAGGCCATGCATGGCAGAAGGGGAGGCCATGCATGGCGGCAGAGAGAGGAAGGGAAGGCCATGCATGGCAGCAGAGAGAGGAAGGGAAGGCCATGCATGGCAGCAGCAGAGAGGAAGGGGAGGCCATGCATGGCAGCAGCAGAGAGGAAGGGGAGGCCATGCATGGCAGCAGCAGGGAGGAAGGGGAGGCCATGCATGGCAGCAGAGAGAGGAAGGGAAGGCCATGCATGGCAGCAGAGAGAGGAAGGGGAGGCCATGCTTCACTCACACTGAACGTACCGGCCTTCCAAACACGCGCATGGCCCCAACAGCGCAGTAGTAGGGACCCTGTGGCCCGGGAAAACCGTTCTTGGGCCAACCCAAGGGATGTCCATCCACGTCATGCAAAGTATACTCCTGCTCTATGCCGAACCAAGGATGATCATTCTTAACCTGCTGCATCACCTGAATCACACAGTGTTACATTGCCTATATCAGTGTTATACACCGCGATACCATATCATGCAGTGTGACACATTGCTACATCACATCACTCAATTACACACTGCCTACATCACACAAGTGTGACACATTGCTACATCACATTATGCAGTTACACATACCTACATCACATCACACAGTGTTACCTTCCTAGACCGCACGAGGCATGATAACCAATACACATGAAACCCTCAGTGAACTAACTCACCGCATCAGTGAACTAACTCATGCATCAGTGAACTAACTCATGCATCAGTGAACTAACTCATGCATCAGTGAACTAACTCACCGCATCAGTGAACTAACTCACTGCATCAGTGAACTAACTCATGCATCAGTTAACTAACTCACCCATAGACACCTTATGGGCCCTTGAAAATGAATGCAACATTATTTTTTGTCGTACTGAAAGTTGATGGCCGTCATGGTTACCCAAGAAACTACATCTATAGCTATTCCTTACATATTAAAATTCCATACAGAGCATACCAAGATATCTTCAGCAATCCAGTTCACCACTCCCTGTACACCTGCTACACTCACCCACCACACTCCCTGTACACCTGCTACACTCACCCACCACACTCCCTGTACACCTGCTACACTCACCCACCACACTCCCTGTACACCTGCTACACTCACCCACCACACTCCCTGTACACCTGCTACACTCACCCACCACACTCCCTGTACACCTGCTACACTCACCCACCACACTCCCTGTACACCTGCTACACTCACCCACCACACTCCCTGTACACCTGCTACACTCACCCACCACACTCCCTGTACACCTGCTACACTCACCCACCACACTCCCTGTACACCTGCTACACTCACCCACCACACTCCCTGTACACCTGCTACACTCACCCACCACACTCCCTGTACACCTGCTACACTCACCCACCACACTCCCTGTACACCTGCTACACTCACCCACCACACTCCCTGTACACCTGCTACACTCACCCACCACACTCCCTGTACACCTGCTACACTCACCCACCACACTCCCTATACACCTGCTACACTCACCCACCACACTCCCTGTACACCTGCTACACTCACCCACCACACTCCCTGTACACCTGCTACACTCACCCACCACACTCCCTGTACACCTGCTACACTCACCCACCACACTCCCTGTACACCTGCTACACTCACCCACCACACCCCCTGTACACCTGCTACACTCACCCACCACACTCCCTGTACACATGCTACACTCACCCACCACACTCCCTGTACACCTGCTACACTCACCCACCACACTCCCTGTACACCTGCTACACTCACCCACCACACTCCCTGTACACCTGCTACACTCACCCACCACACTCCCTGTACACCTGCTACACTCACCCACCACACTCCCTGTACACCTGCTACACTCACCCACCACACTCCCTGTACACCTGCTACACTCACCCACCACACTCCCTGTACACCTGCTACACTCACCCACCACACTCCCTGTACACCTGCTACACTCACCCACCACACTCCCTGTACACCTGCTACACTCACCCACCACACTCCCTGTACACCTGCTACACTCACCCACCACACTCCCTGTACACCTGCTACACTCACCCACCACACTCCCTGTACACCTGCTACACTCACCCACCACACTCCCTGTACACCTGCTACACTCACCCACCACACTCCCTGTACACCTGCTACACTCACCCACCACACTCCCTATACACCTGCTACACTCACCCACCACACTCCCTGTACACCTGCTACACTCACCCACCACACTCCCTGTACACCTGCTACACTCACCCACCACACTCCCTGTACACCTGCTACACTCACCCACCACACTCCCTGTACACCTGCTACACTCACCCACCACACTCCCTGTACACCTGCTACACTCACCCACCACACTCCCTGTACACCTGCTACACTCACCCACCACACTCCCTGTACACCTGCTACACTCACCCACCACACTCCCTATACACCTGCTACACTCACCCACCACACTCCCTGTACACCTGCTACACTCACCCACCACACTCCCTGTACACCTGCTACACTCACCCACCACACTCCCTGTACACCTGCTACACTCACCCACCACACTCCCTATACACCTGCTACACTCACCCACCACACTCCCTGTACACCTGCTACACTCACCCACCACACTCCCT
Organism: Cladorhizidae sp. MBARI D1340-BT2; assembly: GCA_028752905.1. Lineage (NCBI taxonomy): Eukaryota > Metazoa > Porifera > Demospongiae > Poecilosclerida > Cladorhizidae > Cladorhizidae sp. MBARI D1340-BT2. The sequence goes on along the minus strand of JAQNBH010000002.1, from coordinate 1,142,373 downwards.
GTACACCTGCTACACTCACCCACCACACTCCCTATACACCTGCTACACTCACCCACCACACTCCCTGTACACCTGCTACACTCACCCACCACACTCCCTGTACACCTGCTACACTCACCCACCACACTCCCTGTACACCTGCTACACTCACCCACCACACTCCCTATACACCTGCTACACTCACCCACCACACTCCCTGTACACCTGCTACACTCACCCACCACACTCCCTATACACCTGCTACACTCACCCACCACACTCCCTGTACACCTGCTACACTCACCCACCACACTCCCTGCACACCTGCTGTGCCTGGCACACACTCACCTTAGCACAAGAGTGTCTGTGGTTACTGGGGTGTGCTTCCTCGTCCTTCGTCTGAGTCTCGCAGAGGACCAGGCAGTTGTCTCCAGGAATGAAAGGGTTTTTGTAGATAGCCGCAGGCTTGATGTACACATCACTGTCATGCCCCGTGGCCTGGCCAGTGCTAGAGCCATCAAAGTTCCACACGGGCAGCTCTTCAGGGGACGTGGGATACCTGAACACTGTCTTGGTCTTGCTCCGCAAATTCTGAGAGTGGAGGAGATGTGGGGACACTCACATCTAGCACACACCAAATATGGAGATCTTCCAAATAAGGTTGCTGTTATTTAGCACTTACGCGGCGTCAATTGAAAACGTCACAATAATCGTACGTGCGTTATACTCAAACCGGAAGCAATCGTCTGGGTGCGGCATTGTTTTTTTAAACCTTGTGTGATCGCATGGGGAAGAAACGGTCTGTTGTTAGTTGCTCCTACGGCATACTTACTATTCCAAAATTGACCAAACAACAGAGACAGGTCCAGGGAACATTGGTTATCTCAGAAAACTGTAAGTTTTCGATAGCCAGTTTAAAAAACCCCATCATATTGACGCTATTGTTATACCTTTGTTTAGAAACTAGTCATGGTAGCTTCTATGCTATTTTTGTATGTTAGTCGGCTGCTTAGACTATGCAAAGTATGCTAGATTTGTCTGTATGCTGTATGCTGTGTGGTAGCTATAGGATTGGCAATTTAGGTTGGTGGGAGCTATTTTTGTTACATTGTGTACTAAAACTTACCTGGATATATAGCTATCTAGCTAGAACAAGATTGTCAGCAGCAAAAATCCATTTGAATACCTTGCTAGATCAAGTACAATGTTTTATAAGAAGATAATTGAATAACAATATAGTCATTGAATAACAATATAGTCATGAGTTCACTGTGTTGCTCTTGGTTTCTTCAGGATCTTGGCTATGTGGTACTCTTTGAAGCACTCTTCTGGATGTAGAGGTGGGTGGTCAGAGCAAGTCTGACAGTAGTACACTGAGCCTGAGCGAACCGTAAGTGGCCTGTTTACGATCAGAATTTGTGTATTAATTTGTTTCACGCACTAAGCACTCTTCTGGATGTAGAGGTGGGTGGTCAGAGCAAGTCTGACAGTAGTACACTGAGCCTGAGCGAACCGTAAGTGGCCTGTTTACGATCAGAATTTGTGTATTAATTTGTTTCACGCACTACTAGGTCAAAAACCTCGTCTGCAAAGAACAGGCGAAGAAATATCCTTGGGCTCAACATCATCATCTGGCAAATTTGAACCAGGAGTTTCTACGCTCGGTGGGGCTCATAATGTTGTCAACTTCTTTGCACCTGACAAGCCCACTTGAAGAATTTCCACTCGTATGGCCAGTTTCCACATCCATTTCCCTATCAGTCTCATCTACACTACTGCTGCCATTAGCATCTTCCATTTCTTCAGGGGCCGGCCATTCTTCCATATCATATAGTTCATCTTCTTCCAATATCATCTAGTTCATTTCTTCCACATCATCCAGTTCACTGTCACTTTCAAAGTCATTCTCAATATCAGAAAGAGCCTCCAATACTGCCTGCAGATCCATATTTGTGTTTGTTTTGGATAAAAATACACACCATGTTTCTTATTTGCATCTGGCAATGAGCCACGAAATAAAACGCCTGTTTTTTATATTTTTTATGTTATTGATGGAGATGGTGATGCATTCCCAAGTTTGATTATAAACCCATCAACCTTACCTAGTAAGTACAGACTATAAAACAGACAATCTACGGAGCTATGCAACAAGAAATATCATGTCACAGATGCTGTGACACGCACTGCCAGCGATAAATTGCTTGTCACGGGTGCTGTGACACACGCATACGTGGGGTGGATTGCTGTGTCACAAACGCCGTGACAAACGCAGTGTAAGAGTTAGAGACAATGCCAATAGCAAATGTTGATACACGCCCACTACCACACAGGAAGTGTGGGGATGTGAATACACACCCACTACCACACAGGAAGTGTGTGGATGTGAATGCACACCCACTACCACACAGGAAGTGTGGGGCTGTGAATACACACCCACTACCACACAGGAAGTGTGGGGCTGTGAATACACACCCACTACCACACAGGAAGTGTGGGGATGTGAATACACACCCACTACCACACAGGAAGTGTGTGGCTGTGAATACACACCCACTACCACACAGGAAGTGTGTGGCTGTGAATACACACCCACTACCACACAGGAAGTGTGGGGATGTGAATACACACCCACTACCACACAGGAAGTGTGGGGATGTGAATACACACCCACTACCACACAGGAAGTGTGGGATGTGAATACACACCCACTACCACACAGGAAGTGTGGGGATGTGAATACACACCCACTACCACACAGGAAGTGTAGGGCTGTGAATACACACCCACTACCACACAGGAAGTGTGGGGATGTGAATACACACCCACTACCACACAGGAAGTGTGTGGCTGTGAATACACACCCACTACCACACAGGAAGTGTGGGGATGTGAATACACACCCACTACCACACAGGAAGTGTGTGGCTGTGAATACACACCCACTACCACACAGGAAGTGTGGGGATGTGAATACACACCCACTACCACACAGGAAGTGTGGGGATGTGAATACACACCCACTACCACACAGGAAGTGTGTGGCTGTGAATACACGCCCACTACCACACAGGAAGTGTGGGGATGTGAATACACACCCACTACCACACAGGAAGTGTGGGGATGTGAATACACACCCACTACCACATAGGAAGTGTGGGGATGTGAATACACACCCACTACCACACAGGAAGTGTGGGGATGTGAATACACACCCACTACCACACAGGAAGTGTGTGGCTGTGAATACACCCCCACTACCACACAGGAAGTGTGGGGATGTGAATACACACCCACTACCACACAGGAAGTGGGGGGATGTGAATACACACCCACTACCACACAGGAAGTGGGGGGATGTGAATACACACCCACTACCACACAGGAAGTGTGTGGCTGTGAATACACACCCACTACCACACAGGAAGTGTGGGGCTGTGAATACACACCCACCACCACACGGGAAGTGTGGGGATGTGAATACACACCCACTACCACACGGGAAGTGTGGGGATGTGAATACACACCCACCACCACACAGGAAGTGTGTGGCTGTGAATACACACCCACTACCACACAGGAAGTGTGGGGATGTGAATGCACACCCACTACCACACAGGAAGTGTGGGGATGTGAATACACACCCACTACCACACAGGAAGTGTGGGGATGTGAATACACACCCACTACCACACAGGAAGTGTGGGGATGTGAATACACACCCACTACCACACAGGAAGTGTGGGGATGTGAATACACACCCACTACCACACAGGAAGTGTGTGGCTGTGAATACACACCCACTACCACACAGGAAGTGTGGGGATGTGAATACACACCCACTACCACACAGGAAGTGGGGGGATGTGAATACACACCCACTACCACACAGGAAGTGGGGGGATGTGAATACACACCCACTACCACACAGGAAGTGTGGGGATGTGAATACACACCCACTACCACACAAGGAAGTGTGTGGCTGTGAATACACACCCACCTCCACACAAGGAAGTGTGGGGCTGTGAATACACACCCACCACCACACGGGAAACTAACAGAGCATGCAGGTTTGGTGGCAGCAGTCAGGTCAAAGGTGTTCTATAGCTAGCTAGCATTTTGGTGCCAGGTGTAGCTCAAGCAGTTGCTAGCTATGACAGTTGGCAGCAAGCACCTCACAGCAGCTCAGCTAGTTAGAGATAGCAGGTCATAGCAGCTCAACAACAAGTAAGAGTTAGCAGGTCATAGCAGCTCAACAAAAAGCAAGAGTTAGCAGGTCATAGCAGCTCAACAACAAGTAAGAGTTAGCAGGTCATACAACAAGTAAGAGTTAGCAGGTCATAGCAGCTCAACAACAAGTAAGAGTTAGTAGGTCATATCAAACAACAAGTAAGAGTTAGCATGTCATACAACAAGTAAGAATTAGCAGGTCATAGCAGCTCAACAAAAAGCAAGAGTTAGCAGGTCATAGCAGCTCAACAACAAGTGAGAGTTACCAGGTCATACAACAAGTAAGAGTTAGCAGGTCATACAAGTAAGAGTTAGCAGGTCATACAAGTAAGAGTTAGCAGGTCATAGCAGCTCAACAGCAAGTAAGAGTTAGCAGGTCATAGCAGCTCAACCACAAGTAAGAGTTAGCAGGTCATAGCAGCTCAACAACAAGTAAGATATAGCAGGTCATAGAACCTCAACAACAGGTAAGAGTTAGCAGGTCATAGCCTCTCAACAAGTAAGAGTTAGCAGGTCATAGCAGCTCAACAACAAGTAAGAGTTAGCAGGTCATAGCAGCTCAACAAAAAGCAAGAGATACCAGGTCATAGAACCTCAACAACAGGTAAGAGTTAGCAGGTCATACAACAAGTAAGAGTTAGCAGGTCATAGCCGCTCAACAAGTAAGAGTTAGCAGGTCATAGCTGCTCAACAACAAGTAAGAGTTAGCAGGTCATAGCAGCTCAACAACAAGTAAGAGTTAGCAGGTCATAGCAGCTCAACAACAAGCAAGATTTAGCAGGTCATAGCAGCTCAACAACAAGTAAGAGTTAGCAGGTCATAGCAGCTCAACAACAAGTGAGAGTTACCAGGTCATACAACAAGTAAGAGTTAGCAGGTCATACAAGTAAGAATTAGCAGGTCATACAAGTAAGAGTTAGCAGGTCATAGCAGCTCAACAGCAAGTAAGAGTTAGCAGGTCATAGTGGCTCAACAACAAGTAAGAGTTAGCAGGTCATACAAGAAAGAGTTAACAGGTCATAGCAGCTCAACCACAAGTAAGAGTTAGCAGGTCATAGCAGCTCAACAACAAGTAAGAGATAGCAGGTCATAGAACCTCAACAACAGGTAAGAGTTAGCAGGTCATAGCCTCTCAACAAGTAAGAGTTAGCAGGTCATAGCAGCTCAACAACAAGTAAGAGTTAGCAGGTCATAGCAGCTCAACAAAAAGCAAGAGATACCAGGTCATAGAACCTCAACAACAGGTAAGAGTTAGCAGGTCATACAACAAGTAAGAGTTAGCAGGTCATAGCCGCTCAACAAGTAAGAGTTAGCAGGTCATAGCTGCTCAACAACAAGTAAGAGTTAGCAGGTCATAGCAGCTCAACAACAAGTAAGAGTTAGCAGGTCATAGCAGCTCAACAACAAGCAAGATTTAGCAGGTCATAGCAGCTCAACAACAAGTAAGAGTTAGCAGGTCATAGCAGCTCAACAACAAGTAAGAGAGTTAGCAGGTCATAGCAGCTCAACAACAAGTAATAGTTAGCAGGTCATAGCAGCTCAACAACAAGTAATAGTTAGCAGGTCATAGCAGCTCAACAACAAGTAAGAGATAGCAGGTCATAGAACCTCAACAACAGGTAAGAGTTAGCAGGTCATAGCAGCTCAACAACAAGTAAGAGTTAGCAGGTCATAGCAGCTCAACAAAAAGCAAGAGATAGCAGGTCATAGAACCTCAACAACAGGTAAGAGTTAGCAGGTCATACAACAAGTAAGAGTTAGCAGGTCATAGCCGCTCAACAACAAGTAAGAGTTAGCAGGTCATAGCAACTCAACAACAAGTAAGAGTTAGCAGGTCATAGCCGCTCAACAACAAGTAAGAGTTAGCAGGTCATAGCAACTCAACAACAAGTAAGAGTTAGCAGGTCATAGCAGCTCAACTACAAGTAAGAGTTAGCAGGTCATAGCAGCTCAACAACAAGTAACTAATTTGTTCAACAGCAACAGCCCACTGCACTTGAGGTGGTCTGTCAGCCTCATCCCATTGTTGTAGCTGTTTATAGTTCATGGTCTTCCTGTCCTGCTGTTCAGTGGTGTCCTGCTCTTCAGTGGTGTCCTGCTGTTCAGTGGTGTCCTGCTGCCTCCAGCCTTTCAAAACATGCAAGCAACTCTCTGCACCAGACACTTCCCGTCGAGCTTTCTCTTGGTCCACATCTTGCAACTAATAGGAGACCTGCAACACCTTTCTGCTCACAGCAGGGGGACACAGTCCTCTGCACCAAGTCTGAAGGCTCACTATAACTAGAGCATTGCCCAGTCCAGGGCTTGGTCTCCAGCAGGGGAACACAGTCTCCTCTGCACCAAGTCTGAAGGCTCACTATAACTAGAGCATTGCCCAGTCTAGGGCTTGGTCTCCAGCAGGGGGACACAGTCCTCTGCACCAAGTCTGAAGGCTCACTACAACTAGAGCATTGCCCAGTCCAGGGCTTGGTCTCCAGCAGGGGGACACAGCCCTCTGCACCAAGTCTGAAGGCTCACTATAACTAGAGCATTGCCCAGTCCAGGGCTTGGTCTCCAGCAGGGGGACACAGTCCTCTGCACCAAGTCTGAAGGCTCACTATAACTAGAGCATTGCCCAGTCCAGGGCTTGGTCTCCAGCAGGGGGACACAGTCCTCTGCACCAAGTCTGAAGGCTCAATGTAATTAAAGCATTCACCAGTCCAGGGCTTGGTATACCCAGCAGCAAGATAGACAGACAGTCCTCCCACACTGAAGCCTTGAACAGAGCAAGATGCACAGCCCTCCCACACTGAAGCCTTGAACAGAGAAGATGCACAGCCCTCCCACACTGAAGCCTTGAACAGAGAAGATGCACAGTCCTCCTACACTGAAGCCTTGTAATGCTGAAACTTGACATGCCTGAAGCAGGTGCTAACAAGTCGAGTATATTATATGACTTATCAGATAGTGAGGAGATTTGCAAGGAAATCATCTGCCAAATATTCTTACACAATTCTGAGGTTCTGCATGTGTATATGTTGGTCCAGTGTGTGTCCCCATAGAGCTCTTGTCAACCTACCTCAACCCAGTGTGGTGTTGGTCCAATGTGTGCCCCCATAGAGCTCTCGTCAATCTACTTCAACCTGCCTCCATCCGGTATGGTGTTGGTGCAGTGTGTGTCCCGATAGAGTTATTGTCAACCTACATACTTCAACCTACTACCACCCAGTGTGGTATTTGTCCTCAGTGCAAGCTTCTTCTTAATTTGTAAGAAGACCACCAGCTGGGTTAGTAGTCCAGAACTTGACCTCTAACAGAAGTTGACCTTTTCATGAAAGAAGTTCTTATCTGAAAACTCTGTAGCTCCAAAGAACACAGATAAATAGGTCACTGTGGTTTCATGCCAGATGTAACCTTAGCTCAGTCTGTCTGCCAAACAGGTTGTTTAGAAGCAGCTTTCCTTGCAGTGGTTACAAGCCCCTTCTTTAAACTTGCATCTTCACTAGTGCTATCGCTCATCTGTAGGAATGCACACTTCATAGCCTTGTTTTGCCATCAATGGTATTATCCCACAGAGTGCCAAGCCAAGCTCTCAGAGGTTAGCATCCCTCCAAGCTTGTCTAGACACATTGAGACAAACTCTCTCCAGATACTAGTAACAAATCCTACCACTTCATTGCTCAAGTTAATTAGCTCTTTCTACACATTTCCTTCCAGGAATCAAGGATCTGGTAATTGCCCTTAGCTGAAATCTCTCCCTACACAGAAATGGTATGGCTGTTCTAATAATGGCATGTTGGATCTTCCCTGTCATTCTACTAGGGAGTGGGTAGTAATCACCTTTATCTCAGGAAAAGGAAAGGTGTTGACAAAAAACATGCCTACCATCTAATCAGCTGTACCTTTCCAGAGCCATCTATCCAGACATAGGTGGCCATGATTTTGCCTGGGGTAGGTAGCTGCACATACTTGCGGTGCAAGTCTGCATTCAGACTGAAAGCCATTGTGTTTAGTCTGCACCGTAGTTGGTGTATCAGCGACGAGACAATCCCTACAAAAGTATTTCCTATGAATTCAATTGTCTAAATAGTTTAAGAACGTTACTTACCGTTTGTTCGCAAAGACAGCTGCAGCATGTATTCAGTGAGTAAAAGACGCCAACAATGAAAAATAAACGCAACCAAGCTATTAGTGGCTGTACCGCGTAAACTCATTGCGCGCGCTGAACTCGTGGCTATACACATGTTGACCATTCGCGAAAGGTCAATATTCACAAAGAAAGGTCAGTTTCTGCAAGCAGCTTTACTGATCAGCGTGTTTGTAACCCCCTAGTCAGTGGGGAGAAAAGAGAGTCCACAGAAAAGATTTGACATTCCATTAGAGTGCCAGTGATAATTCTCAGCTTAGGTCAACTGAGCATATGTTTTTGGAATCTACGCTGGTCTTGTTAACTTTAGTTTCCAGCAAGTGTCTGAATGTTTGGGTCAGAAACATGGCTGTCTAATATATTTACAGCGAAATTCTTCTCAGAAACTCATTCACTATGACGGGAAAGGTAGAGGAGGTGGTGGCACATGCTTGCTGTCCTGAACCATGCAATTTCACTGTTCATCCTTTGTGAAGATTGCCATAAGTTCATGTCTGCGATGTCTACATTCCCCTAGCTTGTCCAGATCAGTACATCTTCAATGTTTTATATTTAAATGGCTCGTTACCAAAAGAGTGTGGCCTGCTTGTTATTGTCAGTGTGGCCTGCTTGTTATTATGTCAGTGTGGCCTGCTTGTTATTATGTCAGTGTGGCCTGCTTGTTATTATGTCAGTGTGGCCTGCTTGTTATTATGTCAGTGTGGCCTGCTTGTTATTGATTTTAATATTGATAAATTGGAATATTCTTTCCTCTAGCACTTGATCCACCTCTTTTGTGACTTGCTATTCGTAAAGAACTTAGTACAACTAGTTATGAAAGAAACACATCAGTCAGGACACACACACCCTGGGGGTCTAGTGATTTCCAGGCAGATTAATAGATGTGTCAATAAGTGTACTGATTAATCCCAAGACAAGTCAGTGTGTATCAGACCATTATCTGTGACCTTTAGTGCTTCGATCAACAACCACACTAAGTACTCTCAACAACAAGCATGCACTTATGAACTAAGTTAAGGCTGATCTGGAAGATATGTTGATTTCAACCACATATCCCACAGTTGTCAATTATTCTTGGTCACTGGTGAAAGAGGAAAGCCACATATCCCTGTCATCAGATGTCAATCACTCGTGGTCATTCGAAACTTTGCAGTTTGTCCCAAAAATCAAACTCCAGTAGAGGGTCACCACAATGGTTGAATGCAGACATCAGGCATATGCTAAACAACACTCACCTCCTGAAATGTCTTACCAAATGCTGTTCTACTGTTTGAAGAACATGCAATGGTCCTCGGAGTACACTTTTCTTCTCACTAAGCTTTATCTTTCATCTCCATCCTCTCGCCGCCATAATGCCAAACTTATCTTTTTCTTCAAACTTATTTACAATAACATATATTTTCCTTCTAGCCTCCCACCATGCCAACCTACTCCCTGCTACAACCTCCAATCCTGCCCCAGTATCAGCTGCTAATCCCATACAGAACTCAGTCTGTTTACCTTTCATTTTTCCCTAAAGAAACGAATTCACTTGGATAATCTAAATTCAACACCCCTAATCATCACTTAACTTTTAACTGTGTATTTGCTTACTTATTGTTACTCTTCATATTAGCCTCTTGGCTATTGAGGATGATCTTTTTCCATAAATTTAAATTGAAAACTACACTACTAGAATCTCAAAGAACTAATAATGTCTTCTTGCAGCTAATACACAAGACACCAGGAAACACTTCCAACACTTTCTGTTACCCCCCACACACTGATCCACTCCCACGGCCCTGGGAACAATTGAGTTCAATAGACATTCACCCTTGGCTAGAGATCCTTAAAAGGCCTTTACTGGATATGGTATATCCCTAGAATTCCTCTGATTAATGTAGAGATTTCGGTGTGCTTGTTACTCCAGACATTTCCTTGTCAAAACGTGTAGATAGACTGTGTTCTAGAGTCACTCCTCTTCCCCTTCAGTCATTGTTAGAAAGAAGTTATATTTAGCTTTAGTGAGTGTTGTAATATCTAAGGTTCAAGCTTGCGCTACATGTACCAGACTCCATAAATAAGAATTGATAGAACACAAGTCCACACATTCACAAAAACAAGTCGCCTGTGACCTGCACGTGGGGCCCTTAAATAGGCTCCCAGAGCATCCCACAGTTGTTACTAAATATAGCTATTACATCATCAATGCATGATACAGTACATGTATAAATTAAGGGTTTAGAATTTGTGTTAGTCATAAGATCCAGATGATCTCATGGGTTCATCTTGGGTCCATCCTTTCATCTGGTCTACAGTCATATCTCTGTTCTTGCAGTCCAGAGTGTGACTGTGGTCTTGCGCTGGTAGCTTCGTGGGCGTAGTGCTTGTGGAGGCTTTCTGTGTTATAGGTTACAGTGAGGAGACCTAATGCTGTCAGCCACCTAGGCTAGCCTGTGACATCAGGGCTCTGGAAAGAGTTTGATGGAATTAAATCATGTGTTAATGACTTTAGATTAATTATCAGATTCCAACAGATTCCAAATGAATGCACACACACACACACACACACACACACAGTTATGTGAGTGGTTGATGAACACAAAATTTCCATGCTGGCTCAGTTGCAGGGCTGGCCTGGCTCCTGTAAAAGTGGCCTGACTGCCCAAATCCTGTTCAAGTCAGAGGGCCAGAGAAGATTGAAATTATAAACTTCAGTTTGGAATATTATCAGTCAGAGGCCAGCGGATAAGACCTGGAGAGACGGTCAGTGTGAGTGAGTGGCAAGCAGGAGGGTAAGAAGTTCAGCAGAGCAGGCTCTCCCCTAACTGCTGGTGTCATTGTGTGGATCACTAGTTTGTTTTTTCTCCAGCTGCAGTAGCTCCTGTCAATATGGCAAACTTGGGTCACCTAGTACTTGGTTCTTACGGCCAGTGAATGTGTGTGTGAACAATCCCTAATGAGAACTGCTTTGAGAGGGAGAAAACGACACCATTGCGCCTGGATTGGATTGCGCTAATCCTACTCCTCTCTCAAACTATCAACCATGTCCACTGTAGAAGTGAAAAATTACTTCAAGAAATAATAATATCTATAACACTGATTATAATATACTATAACACTGATTATAATATCTATAACACTTATTATAATATCTATAACACTTATTATAACACTGACTATAACACTGATTACTATAACACTGATTATAATACACTATAACAATGATTATAATAATTATACTATAACACTGATTATAATATACTATAACACTGATTATAATTATTATCTTAAATTAAGTAGATCACTGACTGTAGCTAGATATGCTACACAGATACTAGCTATACAGACACTAGCTGGATATGCTACACACATACTAGCTGGATATGCTGCACAAACACTAGCTGGATATGCTACACAGACATTAGCTGGATATGCTACACAGATACTAGCTGGATATGCTACACACAGACAACTAGCTGGATATGCTACACAGACAACTAGCTGGATATGCTACACAGACACTTAGCTTGATATGCTTCACAGACACTAGCTGGATATGCTACACAGATACTAGCTGGATATGCTACACAAACACTAGCTGGATATGCTGCACAAACACTAGCTGGATATGCTACACAGACATTAGCTTGATATGCTTCACAGACACTAGCTGGATATGCTACACAGATACTAGCTGGATATGCTTCACAGACACTAGCTATACAGACACTAGCTGGATATGCTTCACAGACACTAGCTATACAGACACTAGCTGGATATGCTATACAAACACTAGCTGGATATGCTATACAGACATTAGCTGGATACAGACACTAGCTGGATATGCTACACAGACACTGGCTGGATATGCTACACAAACACTAGCTGGATATGCTTCACAGACACTAGCTGGATATGCTACAGACACTAGCTGGATATGCTTCACAGACACTAGCTGGATATGCTACAGACACTAGCTGGATATGCTACAGACACTAGCTGGATATGCTACACAGACATTAGCTTGATATGCTACACAGACATTAGCTTGATATGCTTCACAGACACTAGCTTGATATGCTATACAGACACTAGCTTGATATGCTATACAGACACTAGCTGGATATGCTACACAGATACTAGCTGGATATGCTACAACTCCATCCTTGCTTCATTAGCATGTTTACTGGTTTTGTTATAGAGAACAATATGAAGCGTTCCAAAAGACCGAAATACTGCGAGTCGGTGTCCAATCGATGGAAGGGTTTAGTGCCATGTTGCTCGGTTTTGATCCCCGGGTAACCTGATCTTACTGATCTACTTCAGTCTAAGCTTGAAGTTAGGTTGACTTATGACTACAACACAACATAACTAAGTCTGACAAGTGAGATCAACTTAATAACCTCCTGCCAGACATCCTTTAAATAGATTAGCCCAGCCGAGGATTTACAATGACAAAATAAGGACAAGCTCTCATTGAAACAACTACAAGTAAGATGTAGCTAGTGTAGCCTGTCACATTAACACGTGTGCATGATTATCTGTTCAGTCAAATCAGCGTTGATAGGTAACAGTTCTGTTAGGCTGGCTGGCCTAACACTCCTCCCCCCCATCAGAGTTCAAAGTCGTAGGTTAGATCTATATCATCAGGTGTTGATATGTTCAATGTTGAGGGTTCTGTTACAGCCCAGGCTGGTTGGGTCATCTGCATTGTTGTTCACAGTTCCATGACGATAAGTGGTGGTGAAGTCATAATCCTGTAGTGCTAATGACCATCTGGTAACTGTTGGTTAGCACCCCATCTGGATTAGGAATGCTTGTCCTAGGAGATATGCTTTGAAGTGTTTCAAAGCCGAGACAATTGCTAGGCATTCTTTCTCAACTGAGGAGTAATCTCCCTATCAAGAAGCTTCTTTGAGAAATATGCTATCGGCTTGTCAGACCCACATCTTGCTGGCTCAGTATAGCGGCAATTCCTCTGTCTGAGGCATCTGTTTGCAGTACAAAATCTTTGCTGTAATCTGGTGTGGACAATACTGATGCACTTTTTAAACTATCCTTTAACTGCTGGAAGCCTGCTGGCAGTCGACAGTCCATTTCAACCTTGGCTGAAGCTGTCTTCTTTGTGAGATCTGTGAGTACTGCTGCTGTAGAGCTGAAAGCTGGTGTCACAGGATATTTCAGCGCTAGGTCTTGTTGAATAAGGAAAGGTAACAAAAGCACTTACTCTAACCTTCTTTTCTTTTGACCAAATGTATTATGAATGATGAGCTTTGTTGTCTGACTGGAGTTGACCACAGGCCACACTCAAACTAATGATTAGAGAGAGGTTTAACCAAACACTGCAATGTCATTTCATCAAGTTTGCTCGCAGCGAGCATAATGATTGGGACTTGTTCGTCGACTCCATTCTCTTCTCTTACCGAGGTTTGCACAAGATTCAACTAAATATTTCCCTTTCTTCCTGATGTATGGCAGGCAGGCATGTCTGCCTGTGCAGTTCAACATGAATCCCAACATGACGACGATGAGAAGGATGCTGATGACAATAAAGATGATGATGATGATGTTGACGGTGATGAGGAGGGGGAGGAGGAGGAAGATGAGTCAGCCAAAGTGATGGCCAGAATCTTGACTTAGAGGAACAAATTCAGATGATGATTGCCAGAACATACAGACTGCCCAGGAGAGACAAAAGAAGTGCTATGATACTAAGCATGGCAAAGACAAGAACAAGGTCGGTGCATTCGTTTGCTAAAAAACTGCAGAAAACTCACTCGGAAAGGTTCCAAGCTGAAGCCAATCTGGGCTGGTCCTTGCTGTATTCATGAGGGGGTTGAAATGGGAACATTCGACTCTGCACTACTAATGATGCCACCAAAGGTTTGTCCAGTCTCTACAATATGACTCGTTTGAAATTGTACTATGAGCAAGAGACAGAGAACAGGGCATCTCAGCTTAGGTCCCTTTTGTCCAAGTTGTAATGCCATTTTAGCTGCAGGAATTGTAATTATAGTGATTTCCCAACAACATATACAGGATCCCACCATTCCTAGTATTCCTGCTCATGATTGTAAGAGTTCTTACTCTTCTCCGGGTATTGCTATTGATAATATTGCATTTATAGTTTTATTCTGATATCTCTCTTTCAGATGTTACATGTTCAAATATAGAGCAGAAGAGGATTTAGATGGTGGACCAAAGTTCATCTCGCAGCTAGCTGATTCCTCCTTGGAACTTACACATGCTTCATGTTTGCTGTCCAAAAGTGGAACATCCACTACTGACTCACCCCTCTCTTTGTCAACCATGCCCAATAATACCTCTGAGGCTTGGCTGTGCTCAGGCAGCCATTGATGTTGCTACTTCGTAGTCATCTGATAGCCTCTGACTACAGTTACATATGTGTGTACTGGTATCTCGACCCTGCTACTGTAGTTCTGGCATGAAATGAAAGCATTGTGATATGTCTCCTGCCAGATGATGGGCTGAAGATGATCTGGTGCAATAAATGCAAGGAATGGTTTCATGCTAGGTGGCTTAGGATTCCAAAAAAGTTTCTAAATAGTAAAGAAGCATGGAATTGTCATAAATAAATGCAAGTGATAATTATCATCCCAGATTTAACTGATTATGTAATGTAGCAAATCATAGATCTTACAGCTCTAAGATCTAATGCTTAAAGCGAAACTATATCCTAAAGCCTACAAAATATCCTGTAACACTGGTACAAATCTGCGATAGTAGCTGGCTAGACCCTGGAAAGTTCCGACATGTTTCTTGGTGACTGGCTATTGAAAGGTTCGTACTGCTTCCACTTTTGCCATTTGTAGAGCAATTTCTCCTTTTTCAACGGTGTGTCCAAGATAAGAACAAGTGGTCATGCCAATTTGGCATTTATTACACTTCAAGGTCAGGCTGTGATGTTTTAGACTTGGAGAAGATGCTGCAAATGTCTTCCCAATTGTCACTGAAAATGACAATGTCGTCAAGGTTAGCTCTACAAAGTTCAGGCACGTCTAAGAGGATGTCATCCATTAGCTGTTGGAAACAGGATGGAGCACCCTTGAGTCCAAAAGGCATGCATAGAAATCCTTTCCTAGACATAAAGGCTGTCTTGTCTCTGTCATTGGGAGCTACTGGAACTTGATAGTAACCCTTCGACATGTCGAGGGTGGAGATGAAGTTAGCCGTTCCAAGTGATTATAGTAGCTCTTCTATCCAGCGCATCAGATAAGGGTCAGGTTGGGTAACCTTATTGACTTTCAATGCAGACTCTAACAGTCCCGTCCTTTTTCACCACTGAGAGAATAGCTGATGTCCGAGGGCTGTAGCATCATTCTACTCCATCTAGCATAGTCTGTATCTCCTGACGACCTTTTCTTGCCAGGCTTTGTGGACAGTCCATGGGTTAGTGCATGTCAGCAGTGAAGTACTAGTGTCAATGTGCAACTGTGTGGCTTGTGTAAGGCCGGTATGTTAGTAAACACCTTGGGGTTTTGGCCAATGAGGTCAGATTAGGTGCTAGCATCAAATTGGTGCCTGCCTCCAGGAGGGTGGTGTGGGCGTGTTTATTCAGGCCAAGATCGTCTTCCCCTACTGGTTTTTCTGATGTGGAGAATACTGCTGCTGCTGGCGGATGCCACAAATTCATCATGTTGATGTGTATGGTGCGGGTCTTCTTCCACTTGGCATCCTGACAGTGTATATCACAGGAGAGAGTTGTTCTCAACTAAGTACGGACCAGTCTACTGAGCAACAATTTAATGGATTTCACTGGCATAAGTACAAGGACTTGATTGCCCACGTCAAAGTGTCATTGTTTAGTATGTTTATCATATCTAGTTTTGGTTTCTGCTTGCACCTCTGTCTGGGTCTGAATGGCGATGTCCGTCATCTGGTCAAGCCTGGATGGCAACTCTAACATCCATTTAAGGGTAGTGGTTTGTGGAGCATCATTGTCGGTCCAGCTACTCTTTAATACCCTCACATGATGCCCAAACATGAAGTCAAACGGCAAAAAGCCAGTAACTCAGTTCAGGACAGGT
The DNA here is from genome assembly GCA_028752905.1 of Cladorhizidae sp. MBARI D1340-BT2. NCBI lineage: Eukaryota > Metazoa > Porifera > Demospongiae > Poecilosclerida > Cladorhizidae > Cladorhizidae sp. MBARI D1340-BT2. The sequence continues at coordinate 1,126,011 of JAQNBH010000002.1, read as the reverse complement.
AAGGATGGTGTCCCAACCTCTTTGGTATTGCTCATGCTTCTTTAGCATAGCCTTGAGAGTGTCATGGAACTGTTCAACAGCTCCATTTTTCTGGGGGTGATAAGGTGATGTTCTTATTGGCATGACTCCTGAGATCTTGTAGAGGTCTTGCAATTTGGAAATGAAATTTTCTCCCCTTGGTTGGAGAGGATTTCTGCTGGAATCCCCAATCGAGAGAACATACCCACCAGGTCAGTAGCCACTGTTTGTGAGTCTGTGTTCTTCAGTTGTACCGCTTCTGGGCATAATCCATCAACGTCAGGATGTATTTGTTGCCTACTTTAGTTCTTGTCAACAGCCCAACCATATCAATAGCTACCCTGGTGAAGGGCTCTACCATGATGGGAAGGGGGATCAGTGGTGGCTTGCTGCTGGGTCTTCTCGCAGCCTTCTGACATTGTGGGCACGATTTGCACGCCTCCCTGATGTCTCTAGCGAGTGTGGGCCAGTAGAAGTGTTGGAGTAAGCGGTACTTAGTGTGTTCAAAACCCAGGTGCCCTGCCATTGGCACAGTGTGAGCCACTCGGATGGCTTTGTTCCTTCTTGCTTGTGGTAGAAGTAACTGCAGAGCATCATTCTCTTAACTGGTCAGTACAGTGCCTGTACAAGACTCCATCTTAGTAGACAGCTGGTGTCTTCCCTCCCTGCTTCTTGTCTGGCTGACTGCAGAGTCGGGTCTTGCTGCTGTTCTTGGATGAGTTTGTTTACATCCGTGTATGCTATCAGCATCCTCATCCATGGCTGTATTTTGTTTAAGGTCATCACCTGCATCTGCCTGCTGAGTGTTTGCTCGTCTGTGAGCTTCTTACCTCTTCTGAGATCAAGACATCTTGATCTTGTGCTTGGTTGTAACAGTGTCAAGTCCAACAAGCTGGTGCCAGGGAATGGCAACTGCATCTGACTGAGCAGATGCTTGGTCGTCATCATCTACTCTACATATCTGCTGTTGCTGCTTGTGACCGTTTCCTTCCTTGTCTGCAGTGAGCAGAGAGGAACTTCCATCTTGCTCCTTTCATCCAGCAAGGGCTAGAGTAGCTGATTTATGAAGGGAATGTCTTGGCCCACTAATGCATCCATGCCCATGTCATCAGTAACAATGTCAGCTTGAGTTCCATCTTGTCTATGCTCAGGTCGAATTCTACTGGTAGGCCCTTAACCCACACCAGGGAGATCTTTTCTGCTGTCAATACTTCCTTGGAGATAGAGGAGCAAGAGACAAGTGAGTGTGATGCAGCTGTGTCCAGCTTGAACTGGGTGCCGCCTTCATTGAGTTTGCCTCGGATGGGGTAGTAGTTGGTCACTATGCTTGCATATTGGCTCACAAGCAAAAACAGTTTTAGTGGGACAATGAGCTGCTGTGTTTTTCCAGTCTTTGCATCCAAAACAAAATGGTCCCTTAGCCTTTCAAAGTATTTTGCAGATGATGCTTGCCTCCACTGTTGGAAAGGCAGTTTGCTGGTTGCTTATGTGGGAGAGGCTGTGCCTTTGCCAGTGTCTGTGCTGCTTGGTTGGTCAACTTCTGATGGCATGGTTGGTCTCTTGCCATCCGCGTATGATGGCTGTTGATAAGGTGTCCCCCTCTGCTTCCTGAGGATGCTATAGTCGAGGTTACGGTCTCACAGGCACTGATCTGTTAGTCTGCCAACTTATTTTAGAGTCGGGTGTCCCCGCAACCAAAGTGCTACATTGGTGGGTAGCATCTGGAGGGCGTGTTCTTTGGCGAACTTCTCACCAGCTTCCATGGACGTGGTTCAGTGTGTCATGCAGGAACTTGTTAAATCCCATAAGTGTGCCGTCCCCTGGGTAGCTGTCTCGTTAGGTTTGATGATGGCCTCCCACCAGCACTTTTGCTGGGTCTGCTCTTATTCCCATCCTTTCAAGTAGGGCTGCCTGATAGTGTCGTAGTCTTTGGCTTCCACAACAGCTTTGAGAGCTAAGAAAGCTGCCAGGGCATTGCTTTGAGTAAGGCCTGGAGAGGTGCTGGCTATTCATCCTTCAGGACATTATAAGTGATCATGTGCTGCTCAAATCTGGTGAGGCAGAAGTCGATTATGTCGTCCTTGGATGGCTTTGAGTTTAGGAGGTTTGAGTTGTGGCTGGCTTTGCTGTTCGGTGATCCTGGTGAAAAACTCAGTCATATGACTCATCTCTCCTTGATGCTGTGCAGTAGCAGCTCCAAATGTTCTTTGTGTCTCTGCTCTCTGTCTGCTTCTATTCGTTGTTGTGGGACAAGCACGTGCAGCAGCTCAGTAGTGGGGATGTGGTGGGCGTAGGCTTCTGTAGGAACTTTAACTTCAGGGTCAGATGTCTGTAGTTCATCCCTCTGTCCATGGCTTTGGACATGATGGGCTTCTGGTTGATCTCGACGTCTTAATAATAACTTGCACACAACTATCACCCGTCACTAACACGGAGATGGCTAAGTCCAATAGTGTAGGCTAGTGTATAGTTATCTCCGATGAGGAGTTGCCGCTGGTGAGTGAGTTCAAACAATAAAATAACACTAGCCTGAGGCTATTAATAGCTAAAGCCCTTACTTTGCAAGTCTCTGCTGGTCTGAGGAGTCTAATCAATGGTAAAGTTTGATCTTAGCCAGCTGCCACCATATGTTGGGTTTTGGTCCCCGGGTAACCTTATCCTATCAGCCTAAGCTAGAAGTTAGGTTGACTTTTAATCATTCACAACATAACTAAGTCTGACTAAATAAGAAAAGTGAGATCAACTTCATAACCGCTTCAGACGTCCTTTTAAATAGATTAGCCCAGCAGAGGTGACAAAATAAGGGCAGGATCATGCAACAAACAACCAATGAGATTATAGAGTACAAGTATGATGTAACTAGTGTGGCCTGCTACATTCACATGTGTGCATGATTATCTTTTCAGTCAATCAGCATTGATAGGTGCTAGTTCTGTTAGGCTGGCTGGCCTAACACATGTGTGCTTGTTACGATGAGACCTCCAAGCCTCCCATGCCAACTTCTTTCCAACACTAAATCTGGCCTGAGACTTGATCCCTCCTTGGCAGAGGAGCTGATGTGAAGGTTTTTCCTGTACCAAATGCTGCCCAAATCCAAGAGAAGGATTTAAGGTCAGTAAGTGATAGAACTTGCCAATAATGATAATGACTACATCAGTATCTATAGTATGTCAACACCATCACCACATGATTATAATTATAATTATAATTATAATTATTAGTATTAGTATTATTATTAGTATTAGTTTATTATTAGTATTAGTAATATTATTATTACTACTGTTACTATTATTATTACTATTATTATTACTATTATTACTATTATTACTACTATTATTACTATTATTATTACTATTATTATTACTATTATCATTATTATCATCATTACTATTATCATTACTATTAAACATGTATTTTCATTACTATTATCATTATTATTATCATTACTACTATTTATCTTTACTGTTATCATTACTATTATTATTACTATTATTATACTATTATTACTATTATTACTATTATTACTATTATTACTACTATTACTACTATTACTACTATTATTACTATTATTACTATTATTACTATTATTACTATTATTATTATTATTATTATTATTATTATTATTATTATTATTATTATTATTATTATTATTATTATTATTATTATTATTATTATTATTATTATTATTATTATTATTATTATTATTATTATTATTATTATTATTATTATTATTATTATTATTATTATTATTATTATTATTATTATTATTATTATTATTATTATTATTATTATTATTATTATTATTATTATTATTATTATTATTATTATTATTATTATTATTATTATTATTATTATTATTATTATTATTATTATTATTATTATTATTATTATTATTATTATTATTATTATTATTATTATTATTATTATTATTATTATTATTATTATTAATTATATTGTTGTTTTGTTGTTGTTATTGTTGTTGTGGTTATTATTATTGTTGTTATTATTATTGTTGTTAGTATTGTTGTTGTTTTGTTGTCGTTATTATTGTTGTTGTTGTTATAGTTTTTTTGTTTGTTATAGTTGTTGTTATTATTATTGTTGTTATATTATTATTAATAGTATAATTATTATATTATTGGTTAATTTGCAATAAAGGTGGTGAAAAGAGACGTATTAGAAATGAACAAGGAGAGGGACTGCCAGAGATATTATATGAGGTGGTGAATTCCACAGTGAAATCTTATCATTGTGAAGGTAATTAAACCAATGACAGAAATTATATTTGAGCTGGTGGATGAGGAGTCGAGAGTAACATGGTTTTAAATATCTGATCTGATTTCTCTGGCCATTGTACAGATAGTATATCTATGAAACATCATTTCACTGGTGAACTCTTCAGAGTGTTGATTGTCTTTGGTGAGACATGGCCTCAGATCTTGGAGCAGTGAGTTTGGTCCAAACTAGTGTAATATGCAGACAGCTTTTAGCAGAGTTTGGGAAGTAAAGGTTCTTGAGGTCTGCCCTACCAGATTGACCTCTACATACATGCACACATATATATGCATATATTTGATATGACTAGACCAGATGCTAGACTAGATGCTAGACTAGATGCTAGACTAGATGCTAGACTAGATGCCAGACTAGATGCCAGACTAGATGCCAGACTAGATGCCAGACTAGATGCCAGACTAGATGCCAGACTAGATGCCAGACTAGATGCCAGACTAGATGCCAGACTAGATGCTAGACTAGATGCCAGACTAGATGCTAGACTAGATGCTAGACTAGATGCTAGACTAGATGCCAGACTAGATGCCAGACTAGATGCCAGACTAGATGCCAGACTAGATGCCAGACTAGATGCCAGACTAGATGCCAGACTAGATGCCAGACTAGATGCTAGACTAGATGCCAGACTAGATGCTAGACTAGATGCCAGACTAGATGCCAGACTAGATGCCAGACTAGATGCTAGACTAGATGCCAGACTAGATGCCAGACTAGATGCCAGACTAGATGCCAGACTAGATGCCAGACTAGATGCCAGACTAGATGCTAGACTAGATGCTAGACTAGATGCTAGACTAGATGCCAGACTAGATGCCAGACTAGATGCTAGACTAGATGCCAGACTAGATGCTAGACTAGATGCCAGACTAGATGCTAGACTAGATGCCAGACTAGATGCCAGACTAGATGCCAGACTAGATGCTAGACTAGATGCCAGACTAGATGCCAGACTAGATGCCAGACTAGATGCCAGACTAGATGCCAGACTAGATGCCAGACTAGATGCTAGACTAGATGCTAGACTAGATGCTAGACTAGATGCCAGACTAGATGCCAGACTAGATGCTAGACTAGATGCTAGACTAGATGCTAGACTAGATGCTAGACTAGATGCCAGACTAGATGCTAGACTAGATGCTAGACTAGATGCTAGACTAGATGCTAGACTAGATGCCAGACTAGATGCCAGACTAGATGCTAGACTAGATGCCAGACTAGATGCTAGACTAGATGCTAGACTAGATGCCAGACTAGATGCCAGACTAGATGCCAGACTAGATGCTAGACTAGATGCCAGACTAGATGCTAGACTAGATGCTGGACCAGATGCCAGACTAGATGCTAGACTAGATGCCAGACTAGATGCTAGACTAGATGCTAGACTAGATGCTAGACTAGATGCTAGACTAGATGCTAGACTAGATGCTAGACTAGATGCTAGACTAGATGCTAGACTAGATGCCAAAGATTTAGGTACTCTTGCAGCAAATTACTGTCACTGGATGATGAGATAAACTTAAGATTAGCTTTGTGTCGTCGGCAAATAAGTAGGCAAAGGAGGAATGGACGGATCATTTAGAAAACATAGCGGCCCAGTGAGCTTCCCTGTGGAACACCTGACACAGCTGATGGTTCTACAGCGGTGGTTGCAACAATGTCTGTCTACATAGTGTGGCCTGTTAGAGAGATGAGTACCAAAAACCTATTACAGAGGTTGTTGCAACAATGTCTGTCTACATAGTGTGGCCTGCTGGAGAGGTGTGCTTGAAAGCTAATTCTGTCATTACCACATTTTTCACAGCTTCAGAATGAGATAATGAATTGAAGGCCTTTTTGAAGTCGAGATAAATTTGAGCTTAGCCACAGTGTTTATCTACTTGCATGACCAATTACTTAATTGATTCATGGGAGAGGAGAAAAGATTAAAAAAATTGTGTGATGTGATATGTTCTAATATTTTGGGTAGGTAACTGCATCTAACGCTAGGTAACAAGAATCTAATGCGAGGTAGCACGCATCTAATGCGAGGTAACATGCATCTAATGTGAGGTAACATGCATCTAATGATAGGTAACACACATCTAATTTGAGGTAACACGAATCTAACTTGAGGTAACACGCATCTAATGCGAGGTAACGTGCATTTAATGCTAGGTAACACACATGTAATGTGAGGTAACATGCATCTAATGCGAGGTAACATGCATCTAACATGAGGTAACATGCATCTAATGCGAGGTAACACACATCTAATGCGAGGTAACATGCATCTAATGCGCCATAAGAGATGTGAGAATTAGGTAAATCACGTATTCTCCATAATTAGGGTATTGATGAGGTTTGGAGACATTGCAACAGTATATAGGGACTCTCAATGAACTCTCAGTTCAAATAACATTAAAATCACCTTCTCAATATAATTATTCCTGATGAAGACTAGAGCATCTAGTCGAAACATCGAATGAAAAAAATTTGAAGTAGATTATTGAGAAGCTGATTTTAGTATATAAGGATTCCGCACATTTCTTCCAAATTAGAGGGCTAATATTATCACAGCCTGGAGCTTTTGCTGGATCCAACTTATCATAGACATCTGAAAATTCATATTGGAAAGTTAAGACCTATAGGGTGAAAGAGTTTGTTGGTGTCAGGGGAACAAAAGAAATTCCTGTAAAAACAAAATTCTTGTTGTCTTTAAAATGATAGATCGTGTGAATAGAAGAAGAGTTGTGAGAGGGATATCTTAGACATTAGTTGAAAGAGTTAGCTTATCTCTCGGGTCGAATGGAAGACATTTCTACTCAGTTTTTGATTCAAAATCCGAAATGGGTAAAAATCATCAACACTGTAATCTCTAGTGCCCCTAGATCAGTAGCTGCCTAGTATTTGCAAGCATCGAATCTCTAGTGCAATGTGTGCCCCTAGATCAGTACCTGCCTAGTATTTGCAAGCATGGAATCTCTAGTGCAATGTGCGCCCCTAGACCAGTACCTGCCTAGTATTTGCAAGCATGGAATCTCTAGTGCAATGTGCGCCCCTAGACCAGTAGCTGCCTAGTATTTTCAAGCATGGAATCTCTAGTGCAGTGTGCGCCCCTAGATCAGTCACTGCCTAGTATTTGCAAGCATGGAATCTCTAGTGCAATGTGTGCCCCTAGTTCAGTACCTGCCTAGTATTTGCAAGCATGGAATCTCTAGTGCAATCTGTGCCCCTAGATCAGTACCTGCCTAGTATTTGCAAGCATGGAATCTCTAGTGCAATGTGCGCCCCTAGACCAGTAGCTGCCTAGTATTTGCAAGCATGGAATCTCTAGTGCAATGTGTGTCCCTAGATCAGTGACTGCCTAGTATTTGCAAGCATGGAATCTCTAGTGCAATGTGCACCCCTAGATCAGTGCCTGCCTAGTATTTTCAAGCATGGAATCTCTAGTGCAATGTGTGCCCCTAGATCAGTGGCTGCCTAGTATTTGCAAGCGCATGGAATCTCTAGTGCAATGTGTGCCCCTAGATCAGTGGCTGCCTAGTATTTGCAAGCATGGAATCTCTAGTGCAATGTGTGCCCCTAGATCAGTGCCTGCCTAGTATTTTCAAGCATGGAATCTCTAGTGCAATGTGCACCCCTAGATCAGTGCCTGCCTAGTATTTTCAAGCATGGAATCTCTAGTGCAATGTGTGCCCCTAGATCAGTGGCTGCCTAGTATTTGCAAGCGCATGGAATCTCTAGTGCAATGTGTGCCCCTAGATCAGTGGCTGCCTAGTATTTGCAAGCATGGAATCTCTAGTGCAATGTGTGCCCCTAGATCAGTGACTGCCTAGTATTTGCAAGCATGGAATCTCTAGTGCAATGTGTGCCCCTAGATCAGTGGCTGCCTAGTATTTGCAAGCATGGAATCTCTAGTGCAATGTGTGCCCCTAGATCAGTGGCTGCCTAGTATTTGCAAGCATGGAATCTCTAGTGCAATGTGTGCCCCTAGATCAGTGGCTGCCTAGTATTTGCAAGCATGGAATCTCTAGTGCAATGTGTGCCCCTAGATCAGTGGCTGCCTAGTATTTGCAAGCATGGAATCTCTAGTGCAATGTGCACCCCTAGATCAGTGGCTGCCTAGTATTTGCAAGCATGGAATCTCTAGTGCAATGTGTGCCCCTAGATCAGTGACTGCCTAGTATTTACAAGCATGGAATCTCTAGTGCAGGGATTCTCAACCAGGGGTAAATTTACCCCCTGGGGGTAAAAAATGACATGGCATGGGGTAAATATTGCCGGACCTGATAATTGAATAAGGATAAGGCTCTAAGCAGGTTGGTATATATAACTTACCTGAGGTCACTTTTTCTTATTATAATTATTCACACTATTGCCTTTGGTCTGTGATTGTGTTCATTGTTTTACTACTATGCAATGGACTATATAATTTCTTTCTTTATCAAAGTATATTACTATATTATTATGTTATGCAATATCTAGAAATAAATGTGTTTTCTTATCTTCTTACTTTTCTGTGCCTTTATGATGGCTATGCATTTTTTGCATTGGGAGTAAGGGGGTAAATGTCGAAATAATGGGGTAAATGATGGAGGAACGGTTGAGAATCCCTGCTCTAGTGCAATGTGTGCCCCTAGATCAATGGCTTGCAAGCATGGAATGATTTATATGTACTAGAGCTTGTGCAAAAAGGAAAAAAGTTTAGCAGCCTATTTTTAGCATTAGCAACCTATTTTTAGCATTAGCAACCTATTTTTAGCATTAGCAACCTATTTTTAGCATTAACAACCAGTAAGAATGTCGGCATTGAGGGTGAGAAGTGTAGCGTGCGAACATGACCAGGTCAACGACTTGTGGTCCATGTATATATGTATGCATGTGTATTTCTATTACTGAGTATTGTGTAGTTTTGCATAATAAATATGTTATAGAATAACAGTTACGATATTTGGTTGACTCTAATAACATCAATGCATGTGCTAAATTGTGTACAAAGGAGGAAAACTAGCTAGAAAATGTGTTCAAAACAAGACAACAATGAAACTCGTATTTATTGAAGTCACAGAAAGTGTCTCGAGACTGATGCTCAGCTGATGAAGTTCTCAGCATATTTACTTACTGTCAACTCAATTTCAGTATAGAGTGACAACAGCAAAAACAACAGCAAAGAATGAAGCACAAGCTTTATTGATACAAGAGAAAAGAATGTGCCCATGTGGACCACGAACATCTAGAGGACACCATTCATGTACACCAATATGCATCAGATTTCAGAAAACCTGAAAAATATATATCTGGTATATACCAAATTCCAATGTGAACACTCTTTAATACATGTATACCTACGTGTCAATTATTAACAAGTCAAAATATGAAATGTACAATTTTGAATTCTGGGCGAGTATTAGGCTGCGAGTGGAATTGAAATCAAGATACAAGATTTTGCATGCAGCAATTCATGGTGTCAAAGTAGAACACAACTTTGAACATTTTTGGGATCAAGTGTCGTTTACGACTCCAGCCATCAAAAAATTCGTGCGCGTTTTTTAACGTTTACGCACGCGCGTTTTGGGTGTCTTTTTTTAATTTTTAAAAAAATTTTTTTTTTTTTTTAACGGTGCCGCGTTTTTAAAAGTTGACGCACGGGCGGGGGTACACGTGGGAAATACCGCGTTTATACAAGAAGCATCATTATGGCAACACTGAGGTCCATTGCTCCTGCTGCGTTTGGAACTACTGAAGAGGTTATAGGCTATCTGAACAGTAAGGGTCTACTAGCGATTGATTTTTCATGTTCCAGGTAAGATAAGGTCTATCTTTTTCATGTTCCAGATAAGACATCACATAATTATAATATTTTACATGTTTTTGGTTTTACAGTTATGAACAATAATAGATTATGTATATATATATATGTGTATTCTGTCTACTGGACCGGATTGAGAAAAAAAAATAAAAAATTATGCATCATCTAAAAAAAATAAATAAAAAATAAAATAAAAATAAAATAAAAAAAATATTTTTATTTTATTAATAATACTATGTTATAAGACATCACATAATTATTATACTATGTTATACCGTGTATAGGTGTAGTACTTCAATGGTGATTAGGAAAAAAAGCGACCTGAAGGATGGCAAAACTTGGGCATGCCCTAGTTGTAAATCTCTTCGATCAATTCGGCATGGGAGTTTTTTCTCCAAATCGCACATGGTCCTTCAGACATGGCTCCTATTGATATATTGGTGGGTGAGACAGTACCCTGTATTGGATGCAGCAGATGAGTCTGGTTTCAGCAAGAAAAGTGCAATAAATGTGTACCAGTGGCTGAGGGAAGTGTGCTCTGCAGCACTGTGTCGAACACAGATTGTGCTTGGTGGTGTTGGATCCGTTATTCAAATAGACGAGTCACAGTTCACGCAAAAACCGAAGGTATCACTGTAACATTGATATACTTGAATGGATGATCACTTTCGGTATTGACTGTTTAGCATCATAGAGGCCGCCCACCTACTAAGGAGACTTGGATTTTTGGGATGGTTGACACGGTGCATACGCCTGCTCTTGGTACACTTGATAAACGTATTGTGCCTATTTCAAAGATTTTAATTAAATGAAATTTATTTAGGTTACATGCGAGTTGTGGATAAGAGGGATGCAGCCACCTTGCTACCCATTATCCAGGCCCACGCTGCACCTGGATCGATAATCTATTCTGACCAGTGGGCAGCCTATAGGCAGGTGGCTACTCTGCCTGGGATTGTGGCACATGAAACTGTGAACCACTCGATTGAGTTTATGGATCAGAGTACGGGTGTGCACACCCAAAATATTGAATCGTATTGGAACAGGGTATGGTTTGTGGAACATAATTTTATTTTATTTTAACAAGTATTTTTTTAAATTTTAACAACAATTATTATATTGTGAAGGTGAAGCTAAAGAGGATGAATGGAGTGCATCACCACCAGCTTCCATCCTACCTGGATGAGTTTATGTGGCGGGAGAGAAACGGACCAACTGTAGCTTTAACTTACAATAACATTTTAACAGAAATTAAAACCCAATACCCTGTTTGATTGTATTATTATTTATTTGATATTTTTATTTGGATGATATTTCATGAAAAAAGACTACCCCCTCCAAATCAGCTGCAATGCAGATATTTCTATTTGGATGATATTTCATGAAAAAAGACTACCGCCTCCAAATCAGCTGCAATGCAAAAAAAAAAATTCATGTGCCCCCGCCCGTGCGTCAACTTTAAAAAACGTGGCACGGTAAAAAAATTAATATATATATATATTTTTTTAATTAAAAAAAAATTTTTTTTTTTTTTTTTTTTAATAAAAATTTTAAAAAAACGCGCGTGCGTAAACATAAAAAAACGCGCACGAATTTTTTGATGGCTGGAGTCGTAAACGACACTTGATCCCATTTTTGAACGGTGAATATTTGACTTGGACTGTTCTATTACCGTTGACATGGCCGATGTCACTACTTTCAGGGTGTTCCACTTCTTTCAGACCCGTGGACATTGTTTATACGTCAATATTATCAGGCATCGTATATCCTCCGCCCTTGATGGGTGTTCGCCCATTAGCCGGATACATTTTATCGATTTAGGCGGATTACATCAGGAGCACGGCAGTAAAGATGCCGAAATTTACTACCTAAAGCAAGGAGAGATGAAGCTAAAGCCAAATTGAGCTCACTTCCAAGTTGGAAAGTGAGAACGTAGTGATCTTTTCTTTGGTCTATGATGACGACGAACAACGTCAAGTGTAGTATTCCTGAGGCATCTAGTATTCCTGATGAAGGCTAAGACATCTTGTATTCCTGATGATGTTAGGGCATCTAGTATTCCTGATGAAGGCTAGGGCTATTGCGTAGTCTTTCTTTTGATTTGTTTCATGCGGCTGTATGACCTCTCGACTGCAGCTGTTCTTGTTGGCTCGTGACTGGGAGGAGCCGTGTGAGGTTAAATGAGCTTGCGCATGCCTATGGACTGGGTTCACATAAAAACGCTACACCCCATCACCCAATTTTTTTTTATAACTTCTCCTGACTACTTCAAAAATTAAAAGTAGTTTGGTAATTAATGCTATTATTATGAACTTTAGATCCAGGATGGGGGCAAGAACCAATTACTGGGTGAAGTGTTTGTAGTGCCATGTTGTTGACAGACTCACGGCAAGAGCTGGTGCAGCTGGACAGTACAAAAACAAAACTAGTGATTCATAATGACATAACAATTTGAAATAACATGGAAGCTATCTGGGTTGAATTATTCAGGCGATTTCCCTCAGGTATATAGATTGGTATATAGATTGTTTTTTATATTTTTTTAATTTTTATTTTTTTAATTTTTTTGTTTTTTTTGTTAAAAAAAAAAAAATTTTTAAGTCTAATCAGAGACTTTTTATATAAAGAGAATACACATATATATATATACATAATCTATTATTGTTCATAACTGTAAAACCAACAGTTATGATTGTTTGCACATGGGCAATATTCTATATTGTGCTGAGATAGATATTATTATAGTGGGGGCAGAGCCGACCAAAGATTTTCCCTTCGCGTCGGTGACGGGGGGGGGAGGGGGAGGGGTTGGTACACTGGGTACAGTGACGCTAGCTTGGTTGAGTGTCGCGGGTAAATATGACGTAATAGAGACTAATAAGACTAAAGTACATTTCCACTTTGACCTGTGGTTTTTTTTGGACGTCACCTGTGTGCTTGGGAGTCGTTATGGCTAATAATATATTTGATAGTTATGAGCAGCAGTTCTCCTCCATCACTGCTGACATTACAGCCAGGATAGGGAAGATACCAAACCTGACTGGAAGTAAGTTATATATGCACGGCTCTAGCTAGTTATTCTACTATACTTGCAATTGTAGCTGAGAAGAAGACGGCTACGGGAGTGGTACAAGGGAATATTGATGAAGCAGCAGAACTGGTAAGTTGCTCTTTAGTTACTGAGTGTACAAGTGTGTGTGTGTGGAGAGTTGATGGGTATGGAGTTGGTATGTGAGTTTCTGGGTAGGGAGAGAGTGGGGATGGGGGAATTCAGTATGCCTTAAAATATCTCTTGATCCATCCACTCTCGAAAGAAAAGTGGAGGGACCAGAAATGGTGTGCTCCCCTAGAAGAAATCTTGGGACACACAATTTATTACTTGTGTGGAGGGGGGATTTCTGTTAGAGGTATACCCCCCCCCCCCTCATATGACTAGTGGAAAGAGTGAACGCCCAGAGATTAGAAGCTGAGATCCTGTGTGTGTGTTGTGTGTGTGAGAGAGAGAGACATGTATGTGTGCGCTAGAGTGTGTGGGTGAGTAAACATGGATATTATATATACAGCCTAGCCTCTCCATCCATCAGTGGACCCACCTCTCCCTTCTGCACCCATCAGTCTAGCTCTGCCCCCCACATCAGTCTAGCTACTGACCCCTCCGCCACTTCCCCTCCATCAGTGTACCTGCAGATGTCCCTCTCCCTTCTGTACCCATCAAATATAGGCAGTATTATACCTCTGTAGTGACTAGCTAGTGTCTAGCCTAATATAGGCAGTATTATAACTCTGTAGTGATTAGCTAAGTGTCTAGCCTAATATAGGCAGTATTATAACTCTGTAGTGATTAGCTAAGTGTCTAGCCTAATATAGGCAGTATTATAACTCTGTAGTGACTAGCTAGTGTCTAGCCTAATATAGGCAGCATTATAACTCTGTAGTGACTAGCTAGTGTCTAGCCTAATATAGGCAGTATTATAACTCTGTAGTGACTAGCTAGTGTCTAGCCTAATATAGGCAGTATTATAACTCTGTAGTGATTAGCTAAGTGTCTAGCCTAATATAGGCAGTATTATAACTCTGTAGTGACTAGCTAGTGTCTAGCCTAATATAGGCAGTATTATAACTCTGTAGTGACTAGCTAGTGTCTAGCCTAATATAGGCAGCATTATAACTCTGTAGTGACTAGCTAGTGTCTAGCCTAATATAGGCAGTATTATAACTCTGTAGTGACTAGCTAGTGTCTAGCCTAATATAGGCAGCATTATAACTCTGTAGTGACTAGCTAGTGTCTAGCCTAATATAGGCAGTATTATAACTCTGTAGTGACTAGCTAGTGTCTAGCCTAATATAGGCAGCATTATAACTCTGTAGTGACTAGCTAGTGTCTAGCCTAATATAGGCAGCATTATAACTCTGTAGTGACTAGCTAGTGTCTAGCCTAATATAGGCAGTATTATAACTGTAGTGACTAGCTAGTGTCTAGCCTAATATAGGCAGCATTATAACTCTGTAGTGACTAGCTAGTGTCTAGCCTAATATAGGCAGCATTATAACTCTGTAGTGACTAGCTAGTGTCTAGCCTAATATAGGCAGCATTATAACTCTGTAGTGACTAGCTAGTGTCTAGCCTAATATAGGCAGCATTATAACTCTGTAGTGACTAGCTAGTGTCTAGCCTAATATAGGCAGCATTATAACTGTAGTGACTAGCTAGTGTCTAGCCTAATATAGGCAGTATTATAACTGTAGTGACTAGCTAGTGTCTAGCCTAATATAGGCAGCATTATAACTCTGTAGTGACTAGCTAGTGTCTAGCCTAATATAGGCAGCATTATAACTCTGTAGTGACTAGCTAGTGTCTAGCCTAATATAGGCAGTATTATACCTCTGTAGTGACTAGCTAGTGTCTAGCCTAATATAGGCAGCATTATAACTCTGTAGTGACTAGCTAGTGTCTAGCCTAATATAGGCAGCATTATAACTGTAGTGACTAGCTAGTGTCTAGCCTAATATAGGCAGTATTATACCTCTGTAGTGACTAGCTAGTGTCTAGCCTAATATAGGCAGTATTATAACTCTGTAGTGACTAGCTAGTGTCTAGCCTAATATAGGCAGTATTATAACTCTGTAGTGACTAGCTAGTGTCTAGCCTAATATAGGCAGCATTATAACTCTGTAGTGACTAGCTAGTGTCTAGCCTAATATAGGCAGTATTATAACTCTGTAGTGACTAGCTAGTGTCTAGCCTAATATAGGCAGTATTATAACTCTGTAGTGACTAGCTAGTGTCTAGCCTAATATAGGCAGTATTATAACTCTGTAGTGACTAGCTAGTGTCTAGCCTAATATAGGCAACATTATAACTCTGTAGTTGTTAGCATGTTGTTAGACCTCCCACAGCAGTGGTTGGTAAAGGGTCTCAACTATGAGGCTAGGGGTATAGAGTGTGCATTAGTGGGTGATGTGACTGTAAGAGGCTATGAGTTGACAGGACAGACTGTGCTGGTATTGTTATGTGCATGTGAGCACACGCGTGTCTATTGTTGCTGACTATTGTTGCCCTGCAGTGTGTGACTATTGTTGCCCTGCAGTGTGTGACTATTGTTGCCCTGCAGTGTGTGACTATTGTTGCCCTGCAGCGTGTGACTATTGTTGCCCTGCAGGACTATTGTTGCCCTGCAGTGTGTGACTATTGTTGCCATGCAGTGTGTGTGACTATTGTTGCCCTGCCGTGTATGACTATTGTTGCCCTGCAGTGTGTGACTATTGTTGCCCTGCAGTGTGTGACTATTGTTGCCCTGCAGTGTGTGACTATTGTTGCCATGCAGTGTGTGACTATTGTTGCCATGCAGTGTGTGACTATTGTTGCCCTGCAGTATGTGACTATTGTTGCCCTGCAGTGTGTGTGACTATTGTTGCCCTGCAGCGTGTGACTATTGTTGCCCTGCAGTATGTGACTATTGTTGCCCTGCAGTGTGTGACTATTGTTGCCCTGACTATTGTTGCCCTGCAGCGTGTGACTATTGTTGCCCTGCAGTGTGTGACTATTGTTGCCCTGCAGTGTGTGACTATTGTTGCCCTGCATGACTATTGTTGCCCTGCAGTGTGTGACTATTGTTGCCCTGCAGTGTGTGACTATTGTTGCCCTGCAGTGTGTGACTATTGTTGCCCTGCAGCGTGTGACTATTGTTGCCCTGACTATTGTTGCCCTGCAGTGTGTGACTATTGTTGCCCTGCAGGACTATTGTTGCCCTGACTATTGTTGCCCTGCAGTGTGTGACTATTGTTGCCCTGCAGCGTGTGACTATTGTTGCCCTGACTATTGTTGCCCTGCAGTGTGTGACTATTGTTGCCCTGCAGGACTATTGTTGCCCTGACTATTGTTGCCCTGCAGTGTGTGACTATTGTTGCCCTGCAGTGTGTGACTGGCTGCCACTGGTCCAGCACCGCCTGCCACTGGTCCAGCACCGCCTTGCACAGCTAAGAAGAGGGAGACCCTTTACCAATAAGTTTTAAGGGGGTGTAGCTGGAATTGCCAAACCCTGTGCCAGTAATTGTTAAGCTGCAGGGGAGGTGAGTGCTAGGGGCAGGGGGGGGGGGGGGGGGGGGGGGGGAGTTGGCGAGGAGCATAGTTTTTTTGCTGCAGATATATTGTGCTGCAAGATGAATGAATGAATATCATTTATGTTTAGCTGGAACAGATGGAGCTAGAGATCCATGACATGGCCCAGGGGGTGCGGCCTCAACTCAATGCAAGACTGCAGAACTACCGTACAGAACTAAAGAGGCTCATCAAAGAACATGTAAGTAATCCTGTTAGCTCAAGGGCATGATGATGATAGAGTTCGGGCTGGTCACCTCCACTATACTCACCCTCTCTATGAAACTTTCACCCCCTAGCCTTAAACCTAGCCCCTAGCCGTAGACCTAGCCCCAAGCCTTAGACCTAGCCCCAACCTTAGACCTAGCCCATAGCCTTAGACCTAGCCCCAAGCCTTAGACCTAGCCTTAGACCTAGCCCCTAGCCTTAGACCTAGCCCCTAGCCTTAGACCTAGCCCCTAGCCTTAGACCTAGCCCCTAGCCTTAGACCTAGCCCCTAGCCTTAGACCTAGCCCCTAGCCTTAGACCTAGCCCTTAGCCTTAGACCTAGCCCCTAGCCTTAGACCTACCTTAGACCCAGCCCCTAGCCTTAGACCTACCTTAGACCCAGCCCCTAGCCTTAGACCTAGCCCCTACCTTAGACCTAGCCCCTAGCCTTAGACCTAGCCCTAGCCTTAGATCTAGCCTCTAGCCTTAGACCTAGCCCTAGCCTTAGACCTAGCCCCTAGCCTTAGACCTAGCCCCTAGCCTTAGACCTAGCCCCTAGCCTTATACCCAGCCCCTAGCCTTATACCCAGCCCCTAGCCTTAGACCTAGTCCCAAGCCTTAGACCTAGTCCCTAGCCTTATACCCAGCCCCTAGCCTTAGACCTAGCCCCTAGCCTTAGACCTAGTCCCAAGCCTTAGACCTAGCCCCTAGCCTTAGACCTAGCCCCTAGCCTTAGACCCAGTCCCTAGCCTTAGACCCAGCCCCTAGCCTTAGACCTAGCCCCTAGCCTTAGACCTAGCCTTAGACCCAGCCCCTAGCCTTAGACCTAGCCCCAGCTCCTAGCCTTAGACCTAGCTCCTAGCCTTAGACCTAGCCCATAGCCTTAGATCTAGCTTCTAGCCTTAGACCCAGCCCCTAGCCTTAGACCTACCCGTAGCCTTAGCCCTAGCCTTAGTGTAGCCCCTAGACCTAGCCCCTAGCCTTAGACCTAGCCCCTAGCCCTAGCCTTAGCCCTAGCCTTAGACCTAACCCCTAGCCCTAGACCTAGCCCTAGACCTAGCCCTTAGCCTTAGCCTTAGACCTAGCCTTAGCACCTAGCCCCTAGCCGCAGACCTAGCCCCTAGCCTTAGCCTAGCCTTAGACGTAGCCCTAGCCTAGCCTAGTCTTGGACCTAGCCCCTAACCTCAGCCTAGCATTAGATCAGCCCCTAACCTTAGACCCAGCCCCTAGTCCTAGCCTACAATAGCCTTAGACCTAGCCCCTAGTCCTAGCCTAGCCTCAGACCCAGCCCTTAGTCCTAGCCTACAGTAGCCTTAGACCCAGCCCCTAGTCCTAGCCTACAATAGCCTTAGACCCAGCCCTTAGTCCTAGCCTACAGTAGCCTTAGACCTAGCTCCTAGTCCTAGCCTACAGTAGCCTCAGACCCAGCCCTTAGTCCTAGCCTACAGTAGCCTTAGACCCAGCCCTTAGTCCTAGCCTACAGTAGCCTTATACCTAGCTACTAGTCCTAGCCAGCCCCTAGTCCTAGCCTACAGTAGCCTCAGACCCAGCCCTTAGTCCTAGCCTGCAGTAGCCTCAGACCCAGCCCTTAATGCTAGCCTACATTAGCCTCAGACCCAGCTCCTAGTCCTAGCCTACAGTAGCCTCAGACCTAGCTCCTAGTCCTAGCCTACAGTAGCTTCAGACCCAGCTCCTAGTCCTAGCCTACAGTAGCCTTAGACCTAGCCCCTCCTACAGTTACCTTAGACCCAGCCCCTAGTCCTAGCCTACAGTAGCCTCAGACCCAGCCCCTAGTCCTAGCCTACAGTAGCCTCAGACCCAGCCCCTAGTCCTAGCCTACAGTAACCTTAGACCCAGCCCTTAGTCCTAGCGTACAGTAGCCTCAGACCCAGCCCTTAATGCTAGCGTATAGTAGCGTCAGACCCAGCCCTTAATGCTAGTCTACAGTAGCCTCAGACCCAGCTCCTAGTCCTAGCCTACAGTAGCCTCAGACCCAGCCCCTAGTCCTAGCCTACAGTAGCCTCAGACCCAGCCCCTAGTCCTAGCCTACAGTAGCCTTAGACCTAGCCCCTAGTCCTAGCCTACAGTAACCTTAGACCCAGCCCCTAGTCCTAGCCTACAGTAGCCTCAGACCCAGCCCCTAGTCCTAGCCTACAGTAGCCTCAGACCCAGCCCCTAGTCCTAGCCTACAGTAGCCTTAGACCCAGCCCCTAGTCCTAGCCTACAGTAGCCTCAGACCCAGCCCCTAGTCCTAGCCTACAGTAGCCTCAGACCCAGCTCCTAGTCCTAGCCTACAGTAGCCTTAGACCCAGCCGCTAGTCCTAGCCTACAGTAGCCTCAGACCCAGCCCCTAGTCCTAGCCTACAGTAACCTTAGACCCAGCCTAGCCTACAGTAGCCTCAGACCCAGCCCCTAGCCATAGCCTCAGACCCAGCCCCTAGCCATAGCCTGATAACAATATCTTCACCCTGGAGTTAGATATTATGGGGCTGAAAATATTGTCAAACAGTGGCACTTGTTAGCAATATGAGATCTGTTAACATGCTGACGACCCTTGATTTGCCTTTACATGTTGATGATCCTTTATCTAGTATGCATGATCATTTCCCAATGTGAGTCTAATATCTAAAGGCTGGTTCACAATATGCTGCTAGGTGTCGCGTCGCATCACATTACGTTTAGCTGTTAGCAATAATGGGAGTCACCGCTTGAGCTAACTTGAACTTTCACCCTACAGGAACTCTGCTCATTAATTAATGGACGCCAGCACTCATGTCATTTGTACATCCCATATACTAAGTAAAGTACAACTAATGTCATTTGCACATCCCATATACTAGATAAAGTACTCACTGCATCGATAAGACTTTCGTTGTCCATTCAGCTTTGAAATCACCAGCTTTTACAAAAATCAAATAAACTAAAATAAAGCACACCAGAATGATGAAACACTCAAATAAAGCACACCAGAATGATGCAATCGACAGGTTACAATGTCGCTTGAAGAGAACTTGATTCTATTCAAGTGATGCGACACGGTGCGATGTGATGTGATGCGATGCGATGTGATGTGACGCGATTTTGTGTTCACAATATTTTTTAAATGGCGCATCGCATCGCATAGCTTGAATGTTTTGCATTTTGTGAATGCCTTTCTGGGGGACAGAAGGGCCACGAGGAAGAGCACATCATCTCACAGCAGGAGTGTGCTACTGTAGGCTGGAGATGCTTGCTGCAAGCTATATCATCTCACAGCAGGAGTTTGCTACTGTAGGCTGGAGATGCTTGCTGCAAGCTATACCATCTTACAGCAGTCCTGAGTGTGCTACTGTAGGCTGGAGATGCTTGCTAGGAGTGTGCTACTGTAGGCTGGAGATGCTTACTGCAAGCTATATCATCTCACAGCAGGAGATTGCTACTGTAGGCTGGAGATGCTTGCTGCAAGCTATATCATCTTACAGGCATGTGCTACTGCGGGCTGGAGATGCTTGCTGCAAGCTATATCATCTTACAGGCATGTGTTACTGCAGGTGCTAGAGATGCTTGCTGCAAGCTATATCATCTATATCATCTTACAGCAGGAGTGTGCTACTGTAGGCTGGAGATGCTTGCCGCAAACTATTAGTCAAGAGAACTCGTAATGTAAAAAAATACTCGTCTTGTGGTCTTGTGGCAACAACTTCCACAATATGAGCTGTGTTCCTGGAGGTAGTGCTAGCTATGGAGACAGGAGGTGGTGTGTGTGTGTGTGTGCGCTGCAAGGGTTTGTGTACAGGAGCCTTGTTCCTGGAGACAGGAGGTGTGTGTGTGTGTGTGTGTATGAGGTGGTGCTAGCTATAGTAGACGCCAAAATAACGTTCTGGTTCCGTACCTGTTCCAACGCTAATGTTACGATGTCTAAGGAAAACAGAAATGCAGAATCAATGCATAAAAACCCGACAAATAACGCATAACGAATGCCGTCAAGTAAGTCTACGTTTCCAATTTTTAATCTTAGCGCTTTAAAAAAATAAATGCATGCGCACGCATTCACGTGCCCGTGGGGCGGGCGCGTACATTGGGTGGGTGCCCATGGGGTGGGTGCCCATGCTAAATCTAGTGAGTGTTTTTTTGCTCCACTTTGTTTTCTTCTTCCCAGATGTCATTTTGCTCTTCAAGAAGTTTATTGCTGACAGAAGTAAGTATTAGTTATTTCTCTTCCTAGCCTTTTGGCCTGTGCCCACTAGTGTCCTTCAGGTCTAGCTCTCGACTTGTATTAGGAGCTTTGCCTTCTAGTTAATAGTCCAAGATTCATTAGACAAAGCTTGCTATATACGTAGTTTTGTAGAAGTTAGGTTTGCTAAGCATAGTGTTGCCTGGTGTAGACTAAAGCTTGCAAAACAAAGCCCCCACCTCTTTTTAATGCCCTCACAGGACCTCTAGTACTTATAAGCCTTGCCTTAGAGAGACTTTACAGAGTAGCTTAGCAGGACTTGCCTTAGAAAGGTTGAAAAACGTCTAGTAGCTTTATAGCAGGACTTGAAAAAACTTAAACCTCTAGAAACCCCTAGCTGAGCTTTTGTATGTAACAAGCCACGTCTAGAATATTAGCCCTCACCTCAACCATTATAGACCAAGAAATGATGCATTTACACATTGATATTCTGGCCAAAGAGAATTCTGTGTTGGTGTAGCCGCTAAACATGGTGGAGGATGTGTCATGTGTTTGGTGACAGGTGTACTGTAAGAGTGGAAAAGTTACGTCACAAGTGGAAAATTTCTGCCATGCATTGTGCATGGTGGATGTCTTATTATGTTTCCTTGTACATGCAACAGAACCTCAGACTTCTATGGTGGAGTTATAGGATACGTTTGTCCTTGATGGCCCCATCGTCCTAGACGTACTAGTCAACTTCTCCCCTACATTCGCTGGTTCTAACCACCTACCTCTCCATGCACCCTATTGAATTTGAGCATGTATGGGAGAAGTGTTTGGAGTGGATCCAGCAAGCTTGCAAGTGTTTATGCTTGAAAAATACAAAGCAATGATATGGAAATTTAAGTTTTTAGTTTAGTTTTGTAACTGACTGCAATATGAAGATTTTAATAAACTACTACAAGGCAAGTACATCTGTTTAACACAAAAATGTGCTAATGTCAGCAATGGTGTGCACACACTGAGAGGACTAACACTTGGTTGCAAAAATAAGACCATACTTTACACACAACAAATGTGTCATGCCAGTTGTGTAGTCTTGATAGTGACATCCAGCCAACACAAGCCTTGCATGATACCGTGTTAAATTGCCGTGCAAGTTCAAAGGTTATGCTTGCTCATTGCTCATTATTATGGTAACCAGTGAACAAAGATTATAGCAATTTTGAATGAACTACCAGTGAGTAAGTACAACAACATTCAATAGCTAGTTGCTGCTCCTTGTAGTTCAACAATCCTTGGAAGAATTGAGTGCAGTCTATGGATCTCGAGTTGGACTGCATTTATCATTTATCAGTCCATATAACATCCTCTACGCCACAATTATCTCCCCAAGAAAATTCCATATTCACTCCAATCTTTTCATCAGGACAGGTAGAGAAGGGAGGAGATATTATTTTAATAGTACCTTGCCTTTAAGATGGAAATTAAATGTTTCTGTCTCAAGCTAGGCTTGCTAAAGAGTTTACTATGGAGTAGCTAAGCAGTCAAGACTGTCTTAAAAGAGTCTTAGCCAATGTTTTAAGCTGGTCCTTCAAGCCCCCAAGCTAAACTCCAAGCCCCAACCCAGGCAAAGCCATCTTAAGCTTACCCAAATCATTCAAGCTTCCTTTAACAGCTTATAAACTGTAAGCTTAAACCAGATTGTCAGGCTAAACTAAGCTTTAGAAAATGACAGCCGGCTTACCTTGTTCCACATGTCTGATGAGCTGACAGTAGAGATACCTCGGAAGGTCTAAACTAGTGAGGTTTGTCCTAGAACGGTCCTGCATCACAGAATGGCAGTGAAATGTTGTAGTCCTAGCTTGGTCTGTAGCAGAACCTAGAGCTAGTCAACAGTTCTTTCGTCGGTCAGCTTCATGTGCTCCTCTATTCCTTTTAGGCTGGCATTAATATTATTATTATTATTATTATCATTTTCCAGTACACATGAATTACAGATGAGGTGACAGTGATATGAGGATGTAGCTTTGTACTGATGGTCTACTAGAAATTAATTAGTAACTAATAAGGCTTGAAATTACAAGGGGACGGAACATTAGAACAGTTTACACATGGAAATTGAAAGTGGAAAGTGCACAAGTTATTAGAATCAAAGTTTGCAATGAAATGATTATGAAAAGATGATTTTAAGAGATATTTAATTTTAGACAATGCCATGTACACGGCAGAGAGTTCCTTATCGAGGGCACTTTCTCTGAAGAAAGACATTATGATTGGTACAAGAAGCGAGATGCTGCCTGATGACAAAGAAGCGAGTGCACAAAGCCGATTGAACTTGGTACAAGGTTGACAAACGACTGTGCAAACGAAGGCAAGCAAATTGGCCACGAACAAATTTGAAACACGAAGGAAAAAATGGTTTCTTCGCCCGTTGGAGTGGATTGTTTTTTTTCATACTTAACGGTGTTGGAACGATGTTGGAACGACGTTGGAACGACGTTGCTAGAAGCACCAGCGGAATATTAATGCAATGGAACCGGAACATTTTTTGGCTCCTACTGTATGGAGACTGGCGGTGGGGTATGTGTGTGAGGTGGTGCTAGCTATGGAGACAGAAGGTGGGTGTCTCTGTGTGTGTGTGAGATGGTGCTAGATGGTGGTGGTGTGTGTGTGAGGTAGTGC
Source organism: Cladorhizidae sp. MBARI D1340-BT2 (assembly GCA_028752905.1). Lineage (NCBI taxonomy): Eukaryota > Metazoa > Porifera > Demospongiae > Poecilosclerida > Cladorhizidae > Cladorhizidae sp. MBARI D1340-BT2. The sequence goes on along the minus strand of JAQNBH010000002.1, from coordinate 1,102,284 downwards.
TAGCTATGGAGACAGGAGGTGTTGGTGTGTGTGAGGTAGAGCTAGCTATGGAGACAGGTGGTGTGTGTGTGTGAGAGTGAGAGAGATGGTGCTAGATGGAGACAGGAGGTGTGCTGGTTGCAATGATGTTCTCGTATGCATCAGTATTAAGTTTTAGAGTAATCTATTGCCCACGCCCCTCACATGGCTGGCACATGACCGCCAGCACATGGTCACCTGATGATGTCATGTCACTGCTCTCTATCCCCATTTAGAAAAAGGCCCAGGTAGCTGTGGGCGGGGCAGGTATGAGATCAGAGCTATTTGGACACCAAGAAATGGTGACCTCCGAAGATCATGTGAGTTCTCTACATTAATATCAAAACAATGACTTCTCCAAGCACTATATACCACTCTGTACTACTATATACTACTCTATACCACTCTGTACTACTATATACCACTCTGTACTACTATATACCACTCTGTACTACTATATACCACTCTGTACTACTATATACCACTCTGTACTACTATATACCACTCTGTACTACTCTATACCACTCTGTACCACTCTGTACCACTCTGTACTACTATATACCACTCTGTACTACTATATACCACTCACTACTCTATACCACTCTGTACTACTATATACTACTCTATACCACTCTGTACTACTATATACCACTCTGTACTACTATATACCACTCTGTACCACTCTGTACCACTCTGTACTACTATATACCACTCTGTACTACTATATACCACTCTGTACTACTCTATACCACTCTGTACTACTATATACTACTCTATACCACTCTGTACTACTATATACTACTCTATACTACTCTATACCACTACTTACCTGTGTGTCCATGCATGCACTACTTACCTGTGTGTCCATGCATGCACTACTTACCTGTGTGTCCATGCATGCACTACTTACCTGTGTGTCCATGCATGCATGCACTACTTACCTGTGTGTGCATGCATGCACTACTTACCTGTGTGTCCATGCATGCACTACTTACCTGTGTGTCCATGCCTGCACTACTTACCTGTGTGTCCATGCATGCACTACTTACCTGTGTGTCCATGCATGCACTACTTACCTGTGTGTCCATGCATGCACTACTTACCTGTGTGTCCATGCATGCACTACTTACCTGTGTGTCCATGCCTGCACTACTTACCTGTGTGTGCCATGCATGCACTACTTACCTGTGTGTCCATGCATGCACTACTTACCTGTGTGTCCATGCCTGCACTACTTACCTGTGTGTCCATGCATGCACTACTTACCTGTGTGTCCATGCATGCACTACTTACCTGTGTGTCCATGCCTGCACTACTTACCTGTGTGTCCATGCATGCACTACTTACCTGTGTGTCCATGCATGCACTACTTACCTGTGTGTCCATGCATGCACTACTTACCTGTGTGTCCATGCATGCACTACTTACCTGTGTGTCCATGCATGCACTACTTACCTGTGTGTCCATGCATGCACTACTTACCTGTGTGTCCATGCATGCACTACTTACCTGTGTGTCCATGCCTGCACTACTTACCTGTGTGTGCATGCATGCACTACTTACCTGTGTGTCCATGCATGCACTACTTACCTGTGTGTCCATGCATGCACTACTTACCTGTGTGTCCATGCATGCACTACTTACCTGTGTGTCCATGCATGCATGCACTACTTACCTGTGTGTCCATGCATGCACTACTTACCTGTGTGTCCATGCCTGCACTACTTACCTGTGTGTCCATGCATGCACTACTTACCTGTGTGTCCATGCATGCACTACTTACCTGTGTGTCCATGCCTGCACTACTTACCTGTGTCCATGCATGCACTACTTACCTGTGTGTCCATGCATGCACTACTTACCTGTGTGTCCATGCATGCACTACTTACCTGTGTGTCCATGCATGCCTGCACTACTTACCTGTGTGTCCATGCCTGCACTACTTACCTGTGTGTCCATGCATGCACTACTTACCTGTGTGTCCATGCATGCACTACTTACCTGTGTGTCCATGCATGCACTACTTACCTGTGTCCATGCCTGCACTACTTACCTGTGTGTCCATGCATGCACTACTTACCTGTGTGTCCATGCCTGCACTACTTACCTGTGTGTCCATGCATGCACTACTTACCTGTGTGTCCATGCCTGCACTACTTACCTGTGTGTCCATGCATGCACTACTTACCTGTGTGTCCATGCCTGCACTACTTACCTGTGTGTCCATGCATGCACTACTTACCTGTGTGTCCATGCATGCACTACTTACCTGTGTGTCCATGCATGCACTACTTACCTGTGTGTCCATGCATGCACTACTTACCTGTGTGTCCATGCATGCACTACTTACCTGTGTGTCCATGCCTGCACTACTTACCTGTGTGTCCATGCCTGCACTACTTACCTGTGTGTCCATGCATGCACTACTTACCTGTGTGTCCATGCATGCACTACTTACCTGTGTGTCCATGCATGCACTACTTACCTGTGTGTCCATGCATGCATGCACTACTTACCTGTGTGTCCATGCATGCACTACTTACCTGTGTGTCCATGCATGCACTACTTACCTGTGTGTGCATGCATGCACTACTTACCTGTGTGTCCATGCCTGCACTACTTACCTGTGTGTCCATGCATGCACTACTTACCTGTGTGTCCATGCCTGCACTACTTACCTGTGTGTCCATGCATGCACTACTTACCTGTGTGTCCATGCATGCACTACTTACCTGTGTGTCCATGCATGCACTACTTACCTGTGTGTCCATGCCTGCACTACTTACCTGTGTGTCCATGCATGCACTACTTACCTGTGTGTCCATGCATGCACTACTTACCTGTGTGTGCCATGCCTGCACTACTTACCTGTGTGTCCATGCCTGCACTACTTACCTGTGTGTCCATGCCTGCACTACTTACCTGTGTGTCCATGCATGCACTACTTACCTGTGTGTCCATGCATGCACTACTTACCTGTGTGTCCATGCATGCACTACTTACCTGTGTGTCCATGCATGCACTACTTACCTGTGTGTCCATGCATGCACTACTTACCTGTGTGTCCATGCATGCACTACTTACCTGTGTGTGCATGCATGCACTACTTACCTGTGTGTCCATGCATGCACTACTTACCTGTGTGTCCATGCATGCACTACTTACCTGTGTGTCCATGCCTGCACTACTTACCTGTGTCCATGCCTGCACTACTTACCTGTGTGTCCATGCATGCACTACTTACCTGTGTGTCCATGCATGCACTACTTACCTGTGTGTCCATGCATGCACTACTTACCTGTGTGTCCATGCATGCACTACTTACCTGTGTGTCCATGCATGCACTACTTACCTGTGTGTCCATGCCTGCACTACTTACCTGTGTGTCCATGCATGCACTACTTACCTGTGTCCATGCATGCACTACTTACCTGTGTGTCCATGCATGCACTACTTACCTGTGTGTCCATGCATGCACTACTTACCTGTGTGTGCATGCATGCACTACTTACCTGTGTGTCCATGCATGCACTACTTACCTGTGTGTCCATGCATGCACTACTTACCTGTGTGTCCATGCCTGCACTACTTACCTGTGTCCATGCCTGCACTACTTACCTGTGTGTCCATGCATGCACTACTTACCTGTGTGTCCATGCATGCACTACTTACCTGTGTGTCCATGCATGCACTACTTACCTGTGTGTCCATGCATGCACTACTTACCTGTGTGTCCATGCCTGCACTACTTACCTGTGTGTCCATGCATGCACTACTTACCTGTGTGTCCATGCATGCACTACTTACCTGTGTGTCCATGCATGCACTACTTACCTGTGTGTCCATGCATGCACTACTTACCTGTGTGTCCATGCCTGCACTACTTACCTGTGTGTCCATGCATGCACTACTTACCTGTGTGTCCATGCATGCACTACTTACCTGTGTGTGCATGCATGCACTACTTACCTGTGTGTCCATGCATGCACTACTTACCTGTGTGTCCATGCCTGCACTACTTACCTGTGTGTCCATGCCTGCACTACTTACCTGTGTGTCCATGCCTGCACTACTTACCTGTGTGTCCATGCATGCACTACTTACCTGTGTGTCCATGCCTGCACTACTTACCTGTGTGTCCATGCATGCACTACTTACCTGTGTGTCCATGCCTGCACTACTTACCTGTGTGTCCATGCATGCACTACTTACCTGTGTGTGCATGCATGCACTACTTACCTGTGTGTGCATGCATGCATGCACTACTTACCTGTGTGTCCATGCCTGCACTACTTACCTGTGTGTGCATGCATGCACTACTTACCTGTGTGTCCATGCATGCACTACTTACCTGTGTGTCCATGCATGCACTACTTACCTGTGTGTCCATGCATGCACTACTTACCTGTGTGTCCATGCATGCACTACTTACCTGTGTGTCCATGCATGCACTACTTACCTGTGTGTCCATGCCTGCACTACTTACCTGTGTGTGCATGCATGCACTACTTACCTGTGTGTCCATGCCTGCACTACTTACCTGTGTGTCCATGCATGCACTACTTACCTGTGTGTCCATGCATGCACTACTTACCTGTGTGTCCATGCCTGCACTACTTACCTGTGTGTCCATGCATGCACTACTTACCTGTGTGTGCATGCATGCACTACTTACCTGTGTGTCCATGCATGCACTACTTACCTGTGTGTCCATGCATGCACTACTTACCTGTGTGTCCATGCATGCACTACTTACCTGTGTGTCCATGCCTGCACCTACTTACCTGTGTGTCCATGCCTGCACTACTTACCTGTGTGTCCATGCATGCACTACTTACCTGTGTGTCCATGCATGCACTACTTACCTGTGTGTCCATGCATGCACTACTTACCTGTGTGTCCATGCCTGCACTACTTACCTGTGTGTCCATGCATGCACTACTTACCTGTGTGTCCATGCATGCACTACTTACCTGTGTGTCCATGCCTGCACTACTTACCTGTGTGTCCATGCATGCATGCACTACTTACCTGTGTGTCCATGCATGCACTACTTACCTGTGTGTCCATGCATGCACTACTTACCTGTGTGTCCATGCATGCACTACTTACCTGTGTGTCCATGCATGCACTACTTACCTGTGTGTCCATGCATGCACTACTTACCTGTGTGTCCATGCATGCACTACTTACCTGTGTGTGGCATGCATGCACTACTTACCTGTGTGTCCATGCATGCACTACTTACCTGTGTGTCCATGCATGCACTACTTACCTGTGTGTCCATGCATGCACTACTTACCTGTGTGTCCATGCATGCACTACTTACCTGTGTGTCCATGCATGCACTACTTACCTGTGTGTCCATGCATGCACTACTTACCTGTGTGTCCATGCATGCACTACTTACCTGTGTGTCCATGCATGCACTACTTACCTGTGTGTCCATGCATGCACTACTTACCTGTGTGTCCATGCCTGCACTACTTACCTGTGTGTCCATGCATGCACTACTTACCTGTGTGTCCATGCCTGCACTACTTACCTGTGTGTCCATGCCTGCACTACTTACCTGTGTGTGCATGCATGCACTACTTACCTGTGTGTCCATGCATGCATGCACTACTTACCTGTGTGTGCATGCATGCACTACTTACCTGTGTCCATGCATGCACTACTTACCTGTGTGTCCATGCATGCATGCACTACTTACCTGTGTGTCCATGCATGCACTACTTACCTGTGTGTCCATGCCTGCACTACTTACCTGTGTGTGCATGCATGCACTACTTACCTGTGTGTCCATGCATGCATGCACTACTTACCTGTGTGTCCATGCATGCACTACTTACCTGTGTGTCCATGCCTGCACTACTTACCTGTGTCCATGCATGCACTACTTACCTGTGTCCATGCATGCACTACTTACCTGTGTGTCCATGCATGCACTACTTACCTGTGTCCATGCATGCACTACTTACCTGTGTGTCCATGCATGCACTACTTACCTGTGTGTCCATGCCTGCACTACTTACCTGTGTGTCCATGCCTGCACTACTTACCTGTGTGTCCATGCATGCACTACTTACCTGTGTCCATGCATGCACTACTTACCTGTGTGTCCATGCATGCACTACTTACCTGTGTGTCCATGCATGCATGCACTACTTACCTGTGTGTCCATGCCTGCACTACTTACCTGTGTGTCCATGCCTGCACTACTTACCTGTGTGTCCATGCCTGCACTACTTACCTGTGTGTCCATGCATGCATGCACTACTTACCTGTGTGTCCATGCCTGCACTACTTACCTGTGTGTCCATGCATGCACTACTTACCTGTGTGTCCATGCATGCACTACTTACCTGTGTGTCCATGCCTGCACTACTTACCTGTGTGTCCATGCATGCACTACTTACCTGTGTGTCCATGCCTGCACTACTTACCTGTGTGTCCATGCATGCACTACTTACCTGTGTGTCCATGCATGCACTACTTACCTGTGTGTCCATGCATGCACTACTTACCTGTGTGTCCATGCATGCACTACTTACCTGTGTCCATGCATGCACTACTTACCTGTGTGTCCATGCATGCACTACTTACCTGTGTGTCCATGCATGCACTACTTACCTGTGTGTCCATGCCTGCACTACTTACCTGTGTGTGCCATGCATGCACTACTTACCTGTGTGTGCATGCATGCACTACTTACCTGTGTGTCCATGCATGCACTACTTACCTGTGTGTCCATGCCTGCACTACTTACCTGTGTGTCCATGCATGCACTACTTACCTGTGTGTCCATGCCTGCACTACTTACCTGTGTGTCCATGCATGCACTACTTACCTGTGTGTCCATGCATGCACTACTTACCTGTGTGTCCATGCCTGCACTACTTACCTGTGTGCATGCATGCACTACTTACCTGTGTGTCCATGCCTGCACTACTTACCTGTGTGTCCATGCATGCACTACTTACCTGTGTGTCCATGCCTGCACTACTTACCTGTGTGCATGCATGCACTACTTACCTGTGTGTCCATGCCTGCACTACTTACCTGTGTGTCCATGCATGCACTACTTACCTGTGTGTCCATGCATGCACTACTTACCTGTGTGTCCATGCATGCACTACTTACCTGTGTGTCCATGCATGCACTACTTACCTGTGTGTCCATGCATGCACTACTTACCTGTGTGTCCATGCCTGCACTACTTACCTGTGTGTCCATGCATGCACTACTTACCTGTGTGTCCATGCATGCACTACTTACCTGTGTGTCCATGCATGCACTACTTACCTGTGTCCATGCATGCACTACTTACCTGTGTGTGCATGCCTGCACTACTTACCTGTGTGTCCATGCCTGCACTACTTACCTGTGTGTCCATGCCTGCACTACTTACCTGTGTGTCCATGCATGCACTACTTACCTGTGTGTCCATGCATGCACTACTTACCTGTGTGTCCATGCATGCACTACTTACCTGTGTGTCCATGCCTGCACTACTTACCTGTGTGTCCATGCCTGCACTACTTACCTGTGTGTCCATGCATGCACTACTTACCTGTGTGTCCATGCATGCACTACTTACCTGTGTGTCCATGCCTGCACTACTTACCTGTGTGTGCATGCATGCACTACTTACCTGTGTGTGCATGCCTGCACTACTTACCTGTGTGTGCATGCATGCACTACTTACCTGTGTGTCCATGCATGCACTACTTACCTGTGTCCATGCCTGCACTACTTACCTGTGTGTGCATGCATGCACTACTTACCTGTGTGTCCATGCATGCACTACTTACCTGTGTGTGCATGCATGCACTACTTACCTGTGTGTCCATGCATGCACTACTTACCTGTGTGTGCATGCATGCACTACTTACCTGTGTGTCCATGCATGCACTACTTACCTGTGTGTCCATGCATGCACTACTTACCTGTGTGTCCATGCCTGCACTACTTACCTGTGTCCATGCATGCACTACTTACCTGTGTGTCCATGCATGCACTACTTACCTGTGTGTCCATGCATGCACTACTTACCTGTGTGTCCATGCATGCACTACTTACTGTGTGTGGCATGCATGCACTACTTACCTGTGTGTCCATGCATGCACTACTTACCTGTGTGTCCATGCATGCACTACTTACCTGTGTGTCCATGCATGCACTACTTACCTGTGTGTCCATGCCTGCACTACTTACCTGTGTGTCCATGCCTGCACTACTTACCTGTGTGTCCATGCATGCACTACTTACCTGTGTGTCCATGCATGCACTACTTACCTGTGTGTCCATGCCTGCACTACTTACCTGTGTGTCCATGCATGCACTACTTACCTGTGTGTCCATGCATGCACTACTTACCTGTGTGTCCATGCATGCACTACTTACCTGTGTGTCCATGCATGCACTACTTACCTGTGTGTGCATGCATGCACTACTTACCTGTGTGTCCATGCCTGCACTACTTACCTGTGTGTCCATGCATGCATGCACTACTTACCTGTGTGTCCATGCATGCACTACTTACCTGTGTGTCCATGCATGCACTACTTACTGTGTGTGGCATGCATGCACTACTTACCTGTGTGTCCATGCATGCACTACTTACCTGTGTGTCCATGCCTGCACTACTTACCTGTGTGTGCATGCATGCACTACTTACCTGTGTGTCCATGCATGCACTACTTACCTGTGTGTCCATGCATGCACTACTTACTGTGTGTGGCATGCATGCACTACTTACCTGTGTGTCCATGCATGCACTACTTACCTGTGTGTCCATGCATGCACTACTTACTGTGTGTGGCATGCATGCACTACTTACCTGTGTGTCCATGCCTGCACTACTTACTGTGTGTGGCATGTGTACACCACAATCATGCAGGCAACAGTATTGAGGGGAATGGTTGGCCAGTCTCTGCTCATACCCTACGTAGCTGCATAAAAAAACTCGACCAAAACACTTGTACTCCATCTGCACCCACTGCACCCACATTGGTGCTGATCTAACACTCATCTGCACCCACATTGGTGCTGATCTAACACTCATCTGCACCCACATTGGTGCTGATCTAACACTCATCTGCACCCACATTGGTGCTGATCTAACACTCATCTGCACCCACAATGGTGCTGATCTAACACTCATCTGCACCCACATTGGTGCTGATCTAACACTCATCTGCACCCACATTGGTGCTGATCTAACACTCATCTGCACCCACATTGGTGCTGATCTAACACTCATCTGCACCCACATTGGTGCTGATCTAACACTCATCTGCACCCACAATGGTGCTGATCTAACACTCATATACACCCACTTTGGTGCTGATCTAAAACTCATCTGCACCCACATTGGTGCTGATCTAACACTCATCTGCACCCACTTTGGTGCTGATCTAACACTCATATACACCCACTTTGGTGCTGATCTAACACTCATCTGCAACATTGGACAGCAACTTGCCTTGTGGCTGTCATGTCTCCTTCAAAATACAGACGATAGCTACATCCTTGAATCCTCTAGATTCCAAAGAATAGAAGTCTCTGTTTCTTATACTAAAAGAAGTCATCTGATTGCAACCATCGCTGGCCATGCGCAAGTGAAGTTCAGCTTAATGATCTGCCTAATGTTCCATTCGTGAATGCAACGCTGCGACTCAAACCTACCACAAACATCCAATGCAAACGGTACGTAAAGTTGTTTTTTGACTTGTACTGTTAGTGGCCTTACTGTGGGCTTGCTCTAGACCAGTTGGTGGCCTTACTGGGGGCTTGCTCTAGACCAGTTGGTGGCCTTACTGGGGGCTTGCTTTAGACCAGTTGGTGGCCTTACTGGGGGCTTGCTTTAGACCAGTTGGTGGCCTTACTGTGGGCTTGCTCTAGACCAGTTGGTGGCCTTACTGTGGGCTTGCTCTAGACCAGTTGGTGGCCTTACTGTGGGCTTGCTCTAGACCAGTTGGTGGCCTTGCTGGGGGCTTGCTCTAGACCAGTTGGTGGCCTTACTGGGGGCTTGCTCTAGACCAGTTGGTGGCCTTACTGGGGGCTTGCTCTAGACCAGTTGGTGGCCTTACTGGGGGCTTGCTCTAGACCAGTTGGTGGCCTTACTGGGAACTTGCTCTAGACCAGTTGGTGGCCTTACTGGGGACTTGCTCTAGACCAGTTGGTGGCCTTACTGTGGGCCTGCTCTAGACCAGTTGGTGGCCTTACTGGGGACTTGCTCTAGACCAGTTGGTGGCCTAACTGTGGGCCTGCTCTAGACCAGTTGGTGGCCTTACTGGGGACTTGCTCTAGACCAGTTGGTGGCCTTACTGGGGACTTGCTCTAGACCAGTTGGTGGCCTTACTGGGGACTTGCTCTAGACCAGTAGGTGGCCTTACTGGGGACTTGCTCTAGACCAGTTGGTGGCCTTACTGTGGGCCTGCTCTAGACCAGTTGGTGGCCTTACTGTGGGCCTGCTCTAGACCAGTTGGTGGCCTTACTGTGGGCCTGCTCTAGACCAGTTGGTGGCCTTACTGTGGGCCTGCTCTAGACCAGGAGGAGTTACTGTAGCCATAGCCAGTCGTATAGCTATAGCCTTTGCTTGGCATGGTACTCTGGTATTGGCCGGGTGTTATATACATGTAGGCTGACATGTACATGTACATGTAGCTCACCTACGTTCTCCTGTGTTGATATATTTGATCTTATCCAAGGGGAGCTGTACATCTACATGTAGCTCGGTTTCTAAATAATGCACTAGATGGTCACATGCTGAAATAGATAGCCCAAGAAAGCTTTTAGTAACACAGCCAGCTACTGTAGTTACCATCTGGCCCAGTGAATAGTGCTAGTTATCATCTGGCCCAGTGAATATAGTGCTAGTTACTATCTGGCCCAGTGAATATAGTGCTAGTTACCATCTGGCCCAGTGAATAGTGCTAGTTACCATCTGGCCCAGTGAATAGTGCTAGTTACCATCTGGCCCAGTGAATATAGTGCTAGTTACCATCTGGCCCAGTGAATAGTGCTAGTTACCATCTGGCCCAGTGAATAGTGCTAGTTACCATCTGGCCCAGTGAATATAGTGCTAGTTACTATCTGGCCCAGTGAATATTGCCAGTTACCATCTGGCCCAGTGAATAGTGCTAGTTACCATCTGGCCCAGTGAATAGTGCTAGTTACCATCTGGCCCAGTGAATAGTGCTAGTTACCATCTGGCCCAGTGAATAGTGCTAGTTACCATCTGGCCCAGTGAATATAGTGCTAGTTACCATCTGGCCCAGTGAATAGTGCCAGTTACCATCTGGCCCAGTGAATAGTGCTAGTTACCATCTGGCCCAGTGAATAGTGCTAGTTACCATCTGGCCCAGTGAATAGTGCTAGTTAACATCTGGCCCAGTGAATATAGTGCTAGTTACCATCTGGCCCAGTGAATAGTGCTAGTTACCATCTGGCCCAGTGAATAGTGCCAGTTACCATCTGGCCCAGTGAATAGTGCTAGTTACCATCTGGCCCAGTGAATAGTGCTAGTTACCATCTGGCCCAGTGAATAGTGCTAGTTAACATCTGGCCCAGTGAATATAGTGCTAGTTACCATCTGGCCCAGTGAATAGTGCTAGTTACCATCTGGCCCAGTGAATAGTGCTAGTTACCATCTGGCCCAGTGAATAGTGCTAGTTACTATCTGGCCCAGTGAATAGTGCTAGTTATCATCTGGCCCAGTGAATAGTGCTACATGTATAGTTACCCTCTGGCCCAGTGAAGAGTGCTAGTTACCCTCTGGCCCAGTGAATAGTGCTAGTTACCATCTGGCCCAGTGAATATAGTGCTAGTTACCATCTGGCCCAGTGAATAGTGCCAGTTACCATCTGGCCCTGTGAATAGTGCCAGTTACCATCTGGCCCAGTGAATAGTGCTAGTTACCATCTGGCCCAGTGAATATAGTGCTAGTTAACATCTGGCCCAGTGAATAGTGCTAGTTATCATCTGGCCCAGTGAATAGTGCTAGTTACCATCTGGCCCAGTGATAGTGCTAGTTATCATCTGGCCCAGTGATAGTGCTAGTTACTATCTGGCCCAGTGAATAGTGCTAGTTACCATCTGACCCAGTGAATAGTGCTAGTTACCATCTGGCCCAGTGAATAGTGCTAGTTACCATCTGGCCCAGTGAATATAGTGCTAGTTACCATCTGGCCCAGTGAATATAGTGCTAGTTATCATCTGGCCCAGTGAATATAGTGCCAGTTACCATCTGGCCCAGTGAATATAGTGCTAGTTACCATCTGGCCCAGTGAATATAGTGCTGGTTACCATCTGGCCCAGTGAAACCAGGTAACTTGCTAAAAATTGTCAGACCTTCTTCCTCTGCCGGCTAGTCGTACAGCTTGTCATCTGACCATAGAGGAACCATATATATAACTAGCATACTTGCAGGCATGTCAGACCTCCTCAGGGCAGAGGTGCTTGCCTTTGGGTTTAATTTTACAAGTTTTTGTTAATTTAAAATGGTTTCCAAATGGAAGAGTATTTCCTTGAGGGCACAGCCGGCCGCCACCACATATGTAACACACCTAGCAGCTTGCTCCAGCTGTGACTGACACCCCCCTAAGAAGTGAAGGCCGATCTCCTGGCAGAAGAACACCTGTACCCGCAGAGTAAGACGGTCACAGATCTGTGGCTCACTAAATGTTGCGTGTAGCTGGTGGTCCCAGGTCCCCTCTATACCAACCTTGCCATGCTTCCTGGTAATCAAAATGGCTGTCACCATTCATTAGGTGGGAGATTTGGCACACTAAGCTTCAGTTAGCTACTATTAGCACACTAAGCAGGGAGGGTTTCATCCAGGATTTTTCAACTGGGGGGGGGGGGGGGGGGGGGTTCTGTTAATGTCCATGGCTATATAATAGAAGTTCTACACAGTCACCTTGCATTTGAACTTTGGTGTCTATAGAGGATTTCCCTTGCAATATGCTGAAATCCTCCAGAAAACAGTTCAACTAAGTTTTATAATGTTAATTTGGAACATAGTCACACATTCATAAAACACATCAGCCTGGCTCAACTACCCCGACCCCCAGACCTGGGTCCTTTAAATAGGTTTCCAGGTGTGAGTCACAGTACATCCATATAATGTGGTAATATCTACAGCTAGTTATGTTCTTCCACTGGCCAATCAGGGTTGACCAGTGTGGTTTATGACCTAACAACATCTATTAATACCATTAATAGCCTCTCTACGTGTGATTAATGGTTCAGTTGGATGTTGAGGATCTCAACTGTTGGGGGGTTCCTAGACATTTGTCTGGTGCCTGTTCCAGCGAGGCATCCATGACACTCCCCCCTCCCCGCCTCCTCCAGTGGTGAAGTTGGGGTCTCGTTGCTGCTCCACGCCTGGCGTGAGAGGCCATCAGCATTCCCGTTGGCAGACCCTGGGCGGTGCTTGATAATGAAGTAAAGGCTGAAGACAGAGCGACCATCGTGTCAGTCGACTGCCAACATCCTTCATCTTGTCTAAGTAGCTTGGGCTTGGGCAGCTGTGGTCAGTGATGATGGTAACTGGCACTCCCGTCAGGTAGTTTGCAAAGTGTCTGCCGCTGTCTACAATTGCCAGACACTCCTTTCCCACTCCTGCAGAGTTCTTTTCCATCCGGCAAACTTCCTCCAGTAATGGGCTACTTGTGGATCTCCATTCTCGTCCATGGCTCGGCTGGGGATGGCTCCGATCCCGGCAAACTTCCTCCAGTAATGGGCTACTTGTGGATCTCCATTCTCGTCCATGGCTCGGCTGGGGATGGCTCCGATCCCTACATTGGACGCATCAGTCTGCAGGACAAAGTCAAGGGCGTAGTCTGGACCCTGCAGAATGGGGTTGGAGGAGAGTTCTGTCTTCAGTGCTTCAAATGCTTGCTGATGTCGGTCTTGCCAGACCAGTTGTCTGGCAGGTCCTTTCCCGTCAGATCCGTTAGTGGAGTGGCGGTCTCTGCGTAACTGCTGACGAAATGCCAGTAACAGCCGGCGAGTCCCAGGAATGCCCTAATGTCCTTTTTCTTCTTGGGGTCAGAAATTTCACTACTGCAACAATTTTGGCTTCATCCGGCTTCACTTGGCTTCACCCCACCACATGTCCTAGGTACAAACACTCTTTCATCGCAAACTGGCACTTTGCGAGCTTGACCGTCAGGCCTGGCAGTTGTCGATCCTCTCAGTGTGTCGGCCAGTTGGGTGAGGTGTGCTCCCGGTCATGACTGGAGATGGCCATGCATGCTGAGACATAGTCCGGGCATCTCCGAAGATTGTGTTCATCATCCTTTGGAAAGCTGCAGGCGCCCCGGGAGACCAGGCCGAAGGGCATCACAGAGAAGTGGTACTTTCCAAATTGGGTCGTAAACGCCGCCTTCTCCCGTGACCCCTCGGCCACTGGCACCTGCCTGTATCCCTTTGTCAGGTCCAGGGTGGTGATATAATGAGCTCCTGCTAGTCCGTCAATGAGGTCCTCGATGCGTGGCATCGGGAACGGATCAGGGTGGGTCACTCCATTCAGTTTCCTATAATCAACACAGAGACGCAGTGACCCGTCTCTCTTATGGACCAGCACAAGGGGAGCTTTCCACAGGCTCTTGCTGACCTTAATCAGCCCTGCTCGTAGCATCTGGGCCTGAATCAGCCCTGCTCGTAGCATCTGGGCCTGAATCAGCCCTGCTCATAGCATCTGGGCCTGCTCGTAGCATCTGGGCCTGAATCAGCCCTGCTCGTAGCATCTGGGCCTGAATCAGCCCTGCTCGTAGCATCTGGGCCTGAATCAGCCCTGCTCGTAGCATCTGGGCCTGAATCAGCCCTGCTCGTAGCATCTGGGCCTGAATCAGCCCTGCTCGTAGCATCTGGGCCTGAATCAGCCCTGCTCGTAGCATCTGGGCCTGCTCATAGCATCTGGGCCTGAATCAGCCCTGCTCGTAGCATCTGGGCCTGAATCAGCCCTGCTCGTAGCATCTGGGCCTGAATCAGCCCTGCTCGTAGCATCTGGGCCTGAATCAGCCCTGCTCGTAGCATCTGGGCTCCTGGCGTGTGGCGTGTGGTAAGGTGGTGAGCTGATGGGTTTTGCTTTTCCTGTGTATATCTCGATAGTTGCAGTCGTTGTCAGGCCATGTTGGTCAGCAAAGATGCATCTGTGCTCGTGTAGCAGCTGCAACAGTTGGTCGTGTTTGGCTGGTTGCAGGTTCGGGTTGATCTGGGGCAGTGCTGATGATGTCTCAGTACTCCAGGTGGGGATGTCTGTCTCTTTCCAGTGGTTTTCTGGTTGAGCTGAAGAGGCACATTGCTGAAGACAACTTCCATTGTGCAAATGTTCACAAGGAATGAGTGTCTTGCTAGATATCCCTCTCTGGCCGGTTAACCTTGTAGGTCGTCTCAGAGAGCTTCTCCATTATGGGGAAAGGTCCTACTTCTTGCTCAGCTTATTGGAGACAATT
The DNA here is from genome assembly GCA_028752905.1 of Cladorhizidae sp. MBARI D1340-BT2. Taxonomy (NCBI): domain Eukaryota; kingdom Metazoa; phylum Porifera; class Demospongiae; order Poecilosclerida; family Cladorhizidae; species Cladorhizidae sp. MBARI D1340-BT2. Next base: position 1,086,799 of record JAQNBH010000002.1, on the reverse strand, counting down.
GCTACACCAGGTCAGCTATTTGGGAGGTGCTCTCTCTTGCATGACATCATCCATACCTTCATCTGGTGTTTGGGCTGTTGTCACTGCCTTTCCCGCCAGATCTCGGGCTGTCTCCAGCCTCTCATGTGTCTCTCAAGTATGACATGACACTGTCTTGACTCCCTTGCCACTACTCTCGGAGGACGTCCCTCGGCCCTCGGGGTTACGTCCATACACCATCTCGAATGGCGTGAAGCCTGTTGTCTCGTGCAGTGGCTTCCTGAAGGCGCACAGCAAGTGCAATGTATAGGATTGACTTGTGCCACTGCCCTCCGAAACGGTCGATGTACTTGCGCATCCTCCACCCTTCAGTGTCGCGTTGTACCACTGTCTCAGGGTGGAATGCAGAAGTTCGGATTGACTTGATACCAAAGAGTCTGAGGAACTCGTGCTTCAAATCACTGCCGGTGTTAATTTAGCCATGAGAAGAGTTCCACCAGCACCTCTGCTATGTCCTTGCTAGTCGTGGTTCTGAGGGGAAATGCTTCTGGGGATCTTGTCCGCGATGTCACTTCTGATTGCTGGCCAGAAGAACTGGTGCAGTACATGGTTGGTCGTGCATTTCCTACCCAAGTGGCCTGCCCGGTGCTAGATGGGCCATTCTTAGGAGGTCTCTCTATAGATTCAGGGTAGGACGAGCTGCTCCATGTCTTAACCTGTTTGGGAGGAGTCCATCGATGGCCGGCTCATCAGAAAAAGGCGGAGCCTGATAGGGCGCATTGTTTTCTGGCTTTCTTTCAAAGTGTGGCCACATTCTCCTGAGCTTCCTGCAGTTGCTTCAGCCTCCTTCCAGTGGCACTGGCTGGCCCCATTCTCCTGAACTTCCTGCAGTTGCTTCAGCCTCCTTCCAGTGGCACTGGCTGGCCCCATTCGTTTGCATTCCTCTGTTGGTCTAGTCTCTTTTGGCTGTTTCCCACACGGCTTGTTGGGTAATCTGAAACAGGTTGTCGCTGAGATCTGGTAGGTCTTCCATGCTCCAGAGTGCGTCTCCCTCACTATTGGCTGAGATCTGGTAGGTCCTCCATGCCCCAGAGTGCGTCTCCCTCACTATTGGTTGAGATCTGGTAGGTCTTCCATGCCCCAGAGTGCGTCTCCCTCACTATTGGCTGAGATCTGGTAGGTCTTCCATGCCCCAGAGTGCGTCTCCCTCACTATTGGCTGAGATCTGGTAGGTCCTCCATGCCCCAGAGTGCGTCTCCCTCACTATTGGCTGAGATCTGGTAGGTCTTCCATGCCCCAGTGTGCACTATTGGTTGAGATCTGGTAGGTCCTCCATGCCCCAGTGTGCGTCTCCCTCACTATTGGTTGAGATCTGGTAGGTCCTCCATGCCCCAGAGTGCGTCTCCCTCACTGTTGGTTGAGATCTGGTAGGTCCTCCATGCCCCAGAGTGCGTCTCCCTCACTGTTGGTTGAGATCTGGTAGGTCTTCCATGCCCCAGAGTGCGTCTCCCTCACTATTGGTTGAGATCTGGTAGGTCTTCCATGCTCCAGAGTGCGTCTCCCTCACTATTGGCTGAGATCTGGTAGGTCCTCCATGCCCCAGAGTGCGTCTCCCTCACTATTGGCTGAGATCTGGTAGGTCTTCCATGCCCCAGTGTGCACTATTGGTTGAGATCTGGTAGGTCCTCCATGCCCCAGTGTGCGTCTCCCTCACTATTGGTTGAGATCTGGTAGGTCTTCCATGCTCCAGAGTGCGTCTCCCTCACTATTGGCTGAGATCTGGTAGGTCTTCCATGCCCCAGAGTGCGTCTCCCTCACTATTGGTTGAGATCTGGTAGGTCTTCCATGCCCCAGAGTGCATCTCCCTCACTATTGGTTGAGATCTGGTAGGTCCTCCATGCCCCAGAGTGCGTCTCCCTCACTATTGGCTAAGATCTGGTAGGTCCTCCATGCCCCAGTGTGCGTCTCCCTCACCATTGGCTGAGATCTGGTAGGTCCTCCATGCCCCAGAGTGCATCTCCCTCACTATTGGTTGAGATCTGGTAGGTCCTCCATGCCCCAGTGTGCGTCTCCCTCACTATTGGTTGAGATCTGGTAGGTCTTCCATGCTCCAGAGTGCGTCTCCCTCACCATTGGCTGAGATCTGGTAGGTCTTCCATGCCCCAGAGTGCGTCTCCCTCACTATTGGCTGAGATCTGGTGGTAGGTCCTCCATGCCCCATAGTGCGTCTCCCTCACTATTGGTTGGGGCAAGCTCGTCGGGTTTGTCAGAACTGGTGTGATCTTTGTGTTGATGTCTCTCTCTTCGGATGTGTCTCGATCCTTGTCCGTTGGCTCGGTCTCCTGGCCTTCGTCTGTGCTGGTGTCCTCTTCTGATTGGTCTGAAGTCTCCGCATGTGTCTTAGGTCGTGGGCATCTGTGTCTCGGTCTGACATCAGTGGTGGTCTTCTTGGCTTCCTGCACTAGCAGCAGCTGGTCATATCTGGTGTGTCTGTGCCCAGCAGGGCATCTGAGGTGAGGTGGTCGTTTACTAATAGTCATGTTCAGTCAGAGGGCATGTGTGGTGAGGGTGACCCTGGCTAGAGGGAGGGCGTGTGTGGTGAGGGTGACCTTGGCTAGAGGGAGGGTGTATGTGGTGAGGGTGACATTGGCTAGAGGGAGGGTGTGTGTGGTGAGGGTGACCTTGGCTAGAGGGAGGGCGTGTGTGTGGCCATGTATACCGGTCACCTTCAACTGCTTGCCCGTGTTCCTCTGGCTGACCCATTGGCGCGTGGACCCGTGTTTGCATACATCCCAAATCAATTGTCATGGTCCGGACGGGTTTTCCATATATTGTACCTGGAGGGGAAAAAGAGTGAGCGGGTTAGTAGTCACAACCACCATGGACCATTGTGACGATTTTCTTTGGACATTTCTCTGCGATGTGGCTGTACTCCCTGCAGTGGAAGCACTGCACCGGGTCCAACGCTGGTGGTATGGAGGGCCGCACGACTGGTGTCCGGCGACTATCGTCTGTTCTGGTCTGTTTCAGTTCACTGGTTGGGAGTCGTGGTCGAGATCAGTAGCGCTAACCTCCACTCAATGGTCTCCCCATTCTGGAGGGTCGTGTCCATTGTTTCCGGGTGTCCTCCGTCTTGGGGTGGTAGAGGCGGCATTCATCCACCAACCTGCCTGCCTGTGATGGTGTCACTGGTTTTCTCTCCCTCATGCCCTTAGTTTGAGGTCAGGCAGTGCTTGAATAACCTGGTGGATGACTAGCATTTTGTGAATCCTAGTGGTGCTGGCATCTTTGTCCATCTAGTCAGGTTGAGGTCTGCTCTCTTACCAGTTCTTGCCCTGACTTGCCTCTCCATCTTACTCTGTCCAGCGTGATGCCATGATACTCGATTAGTGTCTGCTTGACTATTGCAAAGTCCCTTCCTGTGTTCTGGGATGTCTGCCAGGAAAGCCAGAGGGGCCGATCCTCTAATACTGTGAGAGGTTAGCAACCAAGTAGCCGAATGTGGACATGTGGAAGTGGTCCAGAAAGGACTCCACCGGCTGTGGCTGTCAGTGTTGGTAGCTTGGGGCGCCGTGTTCTTTTTACTCTCCAGCCTTCTCAGCTCCATGTCGGGTCTCTCCAGCCTTCTCAGCTCCATGTCGGCTCTCTCCAGCCTTCTCAGCTCCATGTCGGCTCTCTCCAGCCTTCTCAGCTCCATGTCGGCTCTCCCCAGCCTTCTCAGCTCCATGTCGGCTCTCTCCAGCCTTCTCAGCTCCATGTCGGCTCTCCCCCGGCTCTCCCCAGCCTTCTCAGCTCCATGTCGGCTCTCTCCAGCCTTCTCAGCTCCATGTCGGCTCTCCCCAGCCTTCTCAGCTCCATGTCGGCTCTCCCCAGCCTTCTCAGCTCCATGTCGGCTCTCTCCAGCCTTCTCAGCTCCATGTCGGCTCTCCCCAGCCTTCTCAGCTCCATGTCGGCTCTCTCCAGCCTTCTCTGCTCCATGTCGGCTCTCCCCAGCCTTCTCTGCTCCATGTCAGCTCTCCCCAGCTCCATGTCGGCTCTCCCCAGCCTTCTCAGCTCCATGCGGCTCTCCCCAGCCTTCTCAGCTCCATGTCGGCTCTCCCCAGCCTTCTCAGCTTCATGTCGGCTCTCTCCAGCCTTCTCAGCTCCATGTCCGCTCTCCCCAGCCTTCTCAGCTCCATGTCGGCTCTTCCCAGCCTTCTCAGCTCCATGTCGGCTCTCTCCAGCCTTCTCAGCTCCATGTTGGCTCTCTCCAGCCTTCTCAGCTCCATGTCGGCTCTCTCCAGCCTTCTCAGCTCCATGTCGGCTCTCCCCAGCCTTCTCAGCTCCATGTCGGCTCTCCCCAGCCTTCTCAGCTCCATGTCGGCTCTCCCCAGCCTTCTCAGCAGCTTTCTCCAGCCCTCTCTCTCTCTCTTCGCGTTGTTGATCTTGGTTATTGTGCTTGGTACGTTGTAACAACTCCAACATTCTTGGTCTTTCTGTTGGTTCTCTTCTTCTCTGATTCAATACTCCTATTCCACTTTCTCTCTGCGCTGTCGGTCCTCTCGTTCCTGTTGATATCTCTGTTCCTCCGCCTTCTCTTCTCGTCTTCGGAACTCCTCGAGTAGTTTTCTCGTTTCCCATCTGTGTTGCTCTCTAACTAACTGCTCCATCATTGTAGTGAGCACCTCGACTTTGGAGGCCTCCATCTCTGTGCTGTCTGAGGAGGGACTTCCGTGCTCGAGTGACTCCTTGTTGCCGGAGTCATCTGGTGTGGGGGAGTGTGTTTGTCTACTGGTAGATGTCTCTTTGGTCTTGTTGACATGCTTCTTGACTACAGATGCCATCAATGGAGAGCATTTCCCTTGCAATGTATGTTGCTACACGTAAAATCCTCCAGAAAACAGTTCAACTAAGTTTTATAATGTTAATTTGGAACATACATGTAGCCACACATTCATAAAACACATCAGCCTGGCTCAACTACCCCCGACCCCCAGACCTGGGTCCTTTAAATAGGTTTTCCAGGTGTGAGTCACAGTACATCCATATATGGTAATATCTACAGCTAGTTATGTTCTTCCACTGGCCAATCAGGGTTGACCAGTGTGGTTTATGACCTAACAGCATCTATTAATACCATTAATAGCCTCATTAATTATTCTACGTGTGACTATGGTTCAGTTGGATGTTGAGGATCTCAACTGTTGGGGGGATCCTCCACATTTGTCTGGTGCCTGCTCCAGCGAGGCAGCCAGTATCAGTGGAAACTAGTGGGGGATATCCCCCACATATCCTAAGTGGGTGTGGTTTCAACACTTGGATTATTGCACCATCTTTTCAGCATAGCTTTTATGTGCAACTCTGGCATGTTTGAGGATCTCCATGTAAAGGCATATTTGTGTATAGCCATATTTGGGCATGCTTAAGTATGTTTTCAGCATAAATTATGTTTTTTTACAAGTTTGTCACATTAAAAAGTTGTCAGTGCGCAATGCAGCGACTTGCTCAAGTTGAGGGCAGCAATGCAGCGACTTGCTCAAGTTGAGGGCCAGTCTGTGTGCATTGTGTGCTATTTGTGTATGTGTATTTTGAGTGTTATCCAATTTTGTCCACTGCTTAAACTCAGCAGTGTTAATGGTGTGGTGGCGGCGATTCAGAGGTTTGGGATGAGCTGGCAGAGAGGACCCAGCAGAGGAAGTGGAGAGCTGTTACTTAGCCTCAAGCTCAAGAACTTCCCTGCTGGTAGTAGCCTACCAGAGCATGAAGTGCTCCAATTCTGATGTTGTTCTGATGTTGAGAAAACTAAATTTCTGTGAGAAGCCTTTGCTGTCAACATGCAACTTGAAGTGATACTGTAGAACTTCCAATCAGCTTTGAGCAAAGCCTGAGGCACTCGGCAACCTGGTGGAGAATGTCTACCAGAGTGTTTGGGGTTTTCTCTCATAGATGATTGTCTTGCTGACCACTGAGTGCTGATCTGTGAGTCACGACCACAACATCAACAAGGTGTGGAGTCCTTGAGATGCTCTATGCTACTGCCAAACTGGTCTTTCCCGTGACAATTAGCCACACATGCTAATTGGAGGGTTTGCCAATTAGCAGTTGTCTAGGAGGCCTGGGAGCTGGAATTCCCCACAGGAGACAGTTGTCTGGCTAAGGATCTGGGAATGGGTGAGCCGTGTGCAGAGCCACTTGTGGGGGGGGGGGGGGGGGGGGGGGGGGGGGGCTCTGTGTGTGTGTGTGCGTGTGCATGCGTGCGTGCGTTCAACCCTGCACTGAACCAGGTGAACACTCCCACACCTAGTGAGGTGCCAGAACTCAACTTTGCACAGGGACATGTATCTTGTTATTGCCTTAGCTGGTGGGCAGTCAGTTCCTCTTGTGTGGTCGCTCACATCCTCTCAGCACCTGACACCTGACTGTGTGCAGCTCTCTCTCTCTCTGCAAGCTCCACCTCATGCAGTGTGCATGAATGTGATGACCATTTCCTTCTCCTGACACCCACACTGGCCTGCTGATGTCCACACTGGCCTGCTGATGTCCACACTGGCCTGCTGATGCCCACACTGGCCTGCTGATGCCCACACTGGCCTGCTGATGTCCACACTGGCCTGCTGATGCCCACACTGGCCTGCTGATGCCCACACTGGCCTGCTGACGCCCACACTGGCCTGCTGATGCCCACACTGGCCTGCTGATGCCCACACTGGCCTGCTGATGCCCACACTGGCCTGCTGATGCCCACACTGGCCTGCTGATGCCCACACTGGCCTGCTGATGCCCACACTGGCCTGCTGACGCCCACACTGGCCTGCTGATGCCCACACTGGCATAATTGTGCATTTCATGCTTCAGCCAAGTTCTCAGTGGGAAATGCTGGGCACCTTCAAGGGATAACTCTGTTTCAGGTTGTCGGCACTGAGAGATTGCATTGCATGAGGTCCACGCACATCCTGAAGTCATGTGACTCACTCGTGGCCACAAAGGTGCTCAGCAATGGCGATGTTTTTATACCTGCCACTAACACCTGGTACAGTAACCTCCTCCCACTGCTGGCCCCTCCCACTGCTGGCCTCCTTCCACCGCTGGCCTCCTTCCACTGCTGGCCTCCTTCCACTGCTGGCCTCCTTCCACTGCTGGCCTCCTTCCACTGCTGGCCTCCTTCCACTGCTGGCCTCCTTCCACTGCTGGCCTCCTTCCACTGCTGGCCTCCTTCCACTGCTGGCCTCCTTCCACTGCTGGCCTCCTTCCACTGCTGGCCTCCTTCCACTGCTGGCCTCCTTCCACTGCTGGCCTCCTTCCACTGCTGGCCTCCTTCCACTGCTGGCCTCCTTCCACTGCTGGCCTCCTTCCACTGCTGGCCTCCTTCCACTGCTGGCCTCCTTCCACTGCTGGCCTCCTTCCACTGCTGGCCTCCTTTCATTTTTATCTTTACTGCTACAAGTCTAGGACTAGATGAACATCTATAGGTAGGCGTGGCCTGACTGCACATAGGTGTGGCCTGACTGCACATAGGTGTGGCCTGACTAGATATGTAGGTGTGGCAGTGTGCCCTTCACCTCAGAACCAATTTTTGGATTATAGGAGGTATATTACTCGTGTTATGCCAGACTGTCTGTGGTGGTGAGGGTTCCTGTCATGCCAGGCTGTCTGTGCTGGTGAGGGTTCCTGCCATGCCAGGCTGTCTGTGATGGTGAGGGTTCCTGTCATGCCAGGCTGTCTGTGCTGGTGAGGGTTCCTGTCATGCCAGGCTGTCTGTGCTGGTGAGGGTTCCTGCCATGCCAGGCTGTCTGTGATGGTGAGGGTTCCTGTCATGCCAGGCTGTCTGTGATGGTGAGGGTTCCTGCCATGCCAGGCTGTCTGTGATGGTGAGGGTTCCTGTCATGCCGGGCTGTCTGTGGTGGTGAGGGTTCCTGTCATGCCAAGCTGTCTGTGGTGGTGAGGGTTCCTGTCATGCCAAGCTGTCTGTGGTGGTGAGGGTTCCTGTCATGTCAGGCTGTCTGTGGTGGTGAGTGTTCCTGTCATGTCAGGCTGTCTGTGGTGGTGAGGGTTCCTGTCATGCCAGGCTGTCTGTGGTGGTGAGGGTTCCTGTCATGCCAGGCTGTCTGTGGTGGTGAGGGTTCCTGTCATGCCAGGCTGTCTGTGCTGGTGAGGGTTCCTGTCATGTCAGGCTGTCTGTGGTGGTGAGGGTTCCTGTTGGTCAGTTGTAATATCAATTTTAGACATAAAAAAGCATGAGCGATGTCGTCTTTGCGGCACTATACTTAGCTACACATGTGTATACAGTAGGGGCCACACCCACCCTCCTGAACCCTGGGAAGTGCTGAGCTGGTACAACATGAAGTATCAGCTGCTGAAAGTGCATTATAATTAGAGCCGCCTTGATGCTTGTTGGGATGAGGAGCTAAATGACTTCAGCTGTGGTGGAGTACAGTTGCCATGGAGATGACCCAGGTTACTAAGTTGCCATGGAGATGTCCCAGGTAACTTAGTTCGGTGGAGATGTCCTATTTGTCGGAGTTACTATGGAGACATCCTACAGTTATTTGATGTGGTCCAAAGTGGAATGTCACAGTTCTTTTGATGGTGCAAACATGTACACACCTAATCTCTACTTGTTTAGCTTCTCCACATGAAGTTATTAATTAAAGGGGCAAACACTAACAACTTAAACTGGAGCTACTTCTCTATGTGATACTAATTATGCATAGCTCAGAGGATACGTCTCTCTGTGTGATACTAATTATGCATAGCTCAGAGGATAGGTCTCTCTGTGTGATGCTAATTATGCATAGCTCAGAGGATAGGTCTCTCTGTGTGATACTAATTATGCATAGCTCAGAGGATAGGTCTCTCTGTGTGATACTAATTATGCATAGCTCAGAGGATAGGTCTCTCTGTGTGATACTAATTATGCATAGCTCAGAGGATAAGTCTCTCTGTGTGATACTAATTATGCATAGCTCAGAGGATAGGTCTCTCTGTGTGATACTAATTATGCATAGCTCAGAGGATAGGTCTCTCTGTGTGATACTAATTATGCATAGCTCTGAGGATAGGTCTTACTAATTATGCATAGCTCAGAGGATAGGTCTCTCTGTGTGATGTGTGATACTAATTATGCATAGCTCAGAGGATAGGTCTTACTAATTATGCATAGCTCAGAGGATAGGTCTCTCTGTGTGATACTAATTATGCATAGCTCAGAGAATAGGTCTCTCTGTGTGATACTAATTATGCATAGCTCAGAGGATAGGTCTCTCTGTGTGATACTATTATGCATAGCTCAGAGGATAGGTCTCTCTGTGTGATACTAATTATGCATAGCTCAGAGGATAGGTCTCTCTGTGTGATACTAATTATGCATAGCTCAGAGGATAGGTCTCTCTGTGTGGTACTAATTATGCATAGCTCAGAGGATAGGTCTCTCTGTGTGATACTAATTATGCATAGCTCAGAGGATAGGTCTCTCTGTGTGATACTAATTATGCATAGCTCAGAGGATAGGTCTCTGTGTGATACTAATTATGCATAGCTCAGAGGATAGGTCTCTCTGTGTGATACTAATTATGCATAGCTCAGAGGATAGGTCTCTCTGTGTGATACTAATTATGCATAGCTCAGAGGATAAGTCTCTGTGTGATACTAATTATGCATAGCTCAGAGGATAGGTCTCTCTGTGTGATACTAATTATGCATAGCTCAGAGGATAGGTCTCTGTGTGATACTAATTATGCATAGCTCAGAGGATAGGTCTCTCTGTGTGATACTAATTATGCATAGCTCAGAGGATAGGTCTCTCTGTGTGATACTAATTATGCATAGCTCAGAGGATAGGTCTCTCTGTGTGATACTAATCATGCATTGCTCAGAGGATAGGTCTCTCTGTGTGATACTAATTATGCATAGGTTTAACTGTTCCAAAGGGCTGCAAGTGTGTGGCTCGTGCCAGTAAAGTTCTAGGCAGTTGATATTACTATCTGTAAGGGGAAGCCCTACTCTACAGGATGAGTTTTTTCATTAGGTGTTAAGTATGTGAGTAGTGGTCAAGCCCACCAATCATAAACCAATACTTACTATGTGGAGGGCGGAGTCCCACACTTGCAGCCCTAGAAGGTGGTGCTCACTATGTGGAGTCCTCACTTGCAGCCCTAGAAGGTGGTGCTCACTATGTGGAGGGCGGACACTTGCAGCCCTAGAAGGTGGTGCTCACTATGTGGGGGGCGGAGTCCACACTTGCAGCCCTAGAAGGTGGTACTCACTATGTGGGGGTCGGAGTCCACACTTGCAGCCCTAGAAGGTGGTGCTCACTATGTGGAGGGCGGAGTCCACACTTGCAGCCCTAGAAGGTGGTGCTCACTATGTGGGGGGCGGAGTCCCACACTTGCAGCCCTAGAAGGTGGTGCTCACTATGTGGAGGGCGGAGTCCACACTTGCAGCCCTAGAAGGTGGTGCTCACTATGTGGAGGGCGGAGTCCACACTTGCAGCCCTAGAAGGTGGTGCTCACTATGTGGAGGGCGGAGTCCACACTTGCAGCCCTAGAAGGTGGTGCTCACTATGTGGGGGCGGACACTTGCAGCCCTAGAAGGTGGTACTCACTATGTGGGGGTCGGAGTCCACACTTGCAGCCCTAGAAGGTGGTGCTCACTATGTGGAGGGCGGACACTTGCAGCCCTAGAAGGTGGTGCCTACTATGTGGGGGGCGGAGTCCCACACTTGCAGCCCTAGAAGGTGGTGCTCACTATGTGGGGGGCGGAGTCCCACACTTGCAGCCCTAGAAGGTGGTGCTCACTATGTGGAGTCCACACTTGCTACAATACAAACTAAGGGGTAGTATAATATGCACTCAACAAACCTCATCTTCCTCAATGGCTGAAATAGTCTCTTCAAAGTTAGTGAAGTTTTTTAATTGTATTGCACATCTTTAAAGCCTCACAGTTCATAGTGCATGCCACATGTGGGACCTCATAGTCATGGCCGCACTGCATGGCTTGTTTGGACCCTATGGAGAATGGACTTGTCTAGGATGCTACAATTTAGGAATATGTTTTACTGTGCCCCATGTAAAGGTGATGACCTTAAACAGTTGCCAACAGGACAAGTATACTGGACCTTTGACAACCGACTTCTTGTCCTGATGTTCTTGACCTCCCGGACAAATTTATCTCTTCAGCCCTTCCATTTCTTGGCACAATCTCTACATACTCCATCTGCTACACGACCACACACAAACTAGTTGTAAAGCTTGTGCTGATTTGTTCCAAAAACTAGAGCTACAGTTCACTTTGCTGGTCACTGCCTTCTCCTTTGCCCTCAGATCTCTGCAGGTCCAGTCAGACACTGCCACAGGCAAGGAAATGAGCAACTGCTTCACTGCTTCTCCTTGCAGTTGCCATGTCAAGATGCGAGCTTTGTCGCATGGAAGAATCCGATTGATGCGACACTCTGAAGCTGGAATGGCACCCGTGTCTACTCAAGCAGAACAGCATATAGTGTCGCGTAGCATAAATGCGGACCATGTCACAACACTCCGCACATGCTTACTTGGCACACACACATATATAGCACCTAATGAAAAAACTCATCCTGTAGAGTAGGGCTTCCCTTACAGATAGCAATATCAACTGCCTAGCACTTTCCTGGCAGGAGCCACACACTTGCAGCTAGCTCAGGCTTTCAAGATTTTGAGGCACCCTCTTTGGTTGCAGCTAACTTTGGCACAGTTACAGATATGCAACATTTTTTTAAGTATTAGAAGAGAGCACACAGAGAGACCTATGTTTAGAGCTATATATCTAGTCCATATAGTGAAGCGTGCAGAATATATGCAGCTCCAAATCCGTAAGCTCAATATTTTGTTAGCGTTTGTAAAATATTATTTCCTCACTAGTCACACCATCTAGACTTGATGTTGCTAGGTGCATATCTCCTGTGGGAGTGGTGTTGCTAGGTGCTTATCTCCTGTGGGAGTGGTGTTGCTAGGTGCAAATCTCCTGTGAGAGTGGTGTTGCTAGGTGCATATATCCTGTGGGAGTGGTGTTGCTAGGTGCTTATCTCCTGTGGGAGTGGTGTTGCTAGGTGCATATCTCCTGTGGGAGTGGTGTTGCTAGGTGCATATCTCCTGTGGGAGTGTTGTTGCTAGGTGCTTATCTCCTGTGGGAGTGGTGTTGCTAGGTGCATATCTCCTGTGGGAGTGGTGTTGCTAGGTGCTTATCTCCTGTGGGATTGGTGTTGCTAGGTGCATATCTCCTGTGGGAGTGGTGTTGCTAGGTGCTTATCTCCTGTGGGAGTGGTGTTGCTAGGTGCATATCTCCTGTGGGAGTGGTGTTGCTAGGTGCTTATCTCCTGTGAGAGTGGTGTTGCTAGGTGCAAATCTCCTGTGAGAGTGGTATTGCTAGGTGCTTATCTCCTGTGAGAGTGGTGTTGCTAGGTGCATATCTCCTGTGGGAGTGATGTTGCTAGGTGCATATCTCGTGTGAGAGTGGTGTTGCTAGGTGCAAATCTCCTGTGAGAGTGATGTTGCTAGGTGCAAATCTCCTGTGAGAGTGGTGTTGCTAGGTGCATATCTCCTGTGAGAGTGGTGTTGCTAGGTGCAAATCTCCTGTGAGAGTGGTGTTGCTAGGTGCATATCTCCTGTGAGAGTGGTGTTGCTAGGTGCATATCTCCTGTGAGAGTGGTGTTGCTAGGTGCATATCTCCTGTGAGAGTGGTATTGCTAGGTGCATATCTCCTGTGGGAGTGATGTTGCTAGGTGCATATCTCCTGTGGGAGTGATGTTGCTAGGTGCATATCTCGTGCGAGAGTGGTGTTGCTAGGTGCAAATCTCCTGTGAGAGTGGTGTTGCTAGGTGCAAATCTCCTGTGAGTGTGGTGTTGCTAGGTGCATATCTCCTGTGAGAGTGGTATTGCTAGGTGCATATCTCCTGTGAGAGTGGTGTTGCTAGGTGCATATCTCCTGTGAGAGTGGTGTTGCTAGGTGCAAATCTCCTGTGAGAGTGGTGTTGCTAGGTGCATATCTCCTGTGAGAGTGGTGTTGCTAGGTGCATATCTCCTGTGAGAGTGGTGTTGCTAGGTGCAAATCTCCTGTGAGAGTGGTGTTGCTAGGTGCATATCTCCTGAGAGAGTGGTATTGCTAGGTGCATATCTCCTGTGGGAGTGATGTTGCTAGGTGCATATCTCCTGTAGGAGTGATGTTGCTAGGTGCATATCTCGTGTGAGAGTGGTGTTGCTAGGTGCAAATCTCCTGTGAGAGTGGTGTTGCTAGGTGCAAATCTCCTGTGAGAGTGGTGTTGCTAGGTGCATATCTCCTGTGGGAGTGGTGTTGCTAGGTGCAAATCTCCTGTGAGAGTGGTGTTGCTAGGTGCATATCTCCTGTGAGAGTGATGTTGCTAGGTGCATATCTCCTGTGAGAGTGGTGTTGCTAGGTGCATATCTCCTGTGAGAGTGGTGTTGCTACAGGTGCACATCTCGTGTGAGAGCGGTGTTGCTAGGTGCAAATCTCCTGTGAGAGTGGTGTTGCTAGGTGCATATCTCCTGTGAGAGTGGTGTTGCTAGGTGCATATCTCCTGTGAGAGTGGTTTTGCTAGGTGCATATCTCCTGTGGGAGTGGTGTTGCTAGGTGCATATATCCTGTGGGAGTGGTGTTGCTAGGTGCATATCCCCTGTGAGAGTGGTGTTGCTAGGTGCATATCTCCTGTGGGAGTGGTGTTGCTAGGTGCACATCTCCTGTGAGAGTGGTGTTGCTAGGTGCAAATCTCCTGTGAGAGTGGTGTTGCTAGGTGCATATCTCCTGTGAGAGTGGTGTTGCTAGGTGCATATCTCCTGTGAGAGTGGTGTTGCTAGGTGCATATCTCCTGTGAGAGTGGTGTTGCTAGGTGCAAATCTCGTGTCGGAGTGGTGTTGCTAGGTGCTTATCTCCTGTGGGAGTGGTGTTGCTAGGTGCATATCTCCTGTGGGAGTGATGTTGCTAGGTGCATATCTCCTGTGAGAGTGGTATTGCTAGGTGCATATCTCCTGTGAGAGTGGTGTTGCTAGGTGCAAATCTCCGGTGTTGCTAGGTACAAATCTCCTGTGAGAGTGGTATTGCTAGGTGCATATCTCCTGTGGGAGTGGTGTTGCTAGATAAATATTCGTGTGAGAGTGGTGTTGCTAGGTGCATATCTCCTGTGGGAGTGGTGTTGCTAGATAAATATCTCCTGTGAGAGTGGTGTTGCTAGGTGCATATCTCCTGTGAGAGTGGTGTTGCTAGGTGCATATCTCCTGTGAGAGTGGTGTTGCTAGGTGCATATCTCCTGTGAGAGTGGTGTTGCTAGGTGCATATCTCCTGTGGGAGTGGTGTTGCTAGGTGCATATCTCCTGTGGGAGTGGTGTTGCTAGGTGCATATCTCCTGTGAGAGTGATGTTGCTAGGTGCATATCTCCTGTGAGAGTGGTGTTGCTAGGTGCACATCTCCTGTGAGAGTGGTGTTGCTAGGTGCATATCTCCTGTGGGAGTGGTGTTGCTAGGTGCATATCTCCTGTGAGAGTGATGTTGCTAGGTGCATATCTCCTGTGAGAGTGATGTTGCTACAGTAGGTGCATATCTCCTGTGAGAGTGATGTTGCCAGGTGTATATCTCCTGTGGGAGTGGTGTTGCTAGGTGCACACCTTCTGTGGGAGTGGTGTTGCTAGGTGCGTATCTCGTGTGTGAGTGATGTTGCTAGGTGAAAATCTCCTGTGGGAGTGGTGTTGCTAGGTGCATATCTCCTGTGGGAGTGGTGTTGCTAGGTGCATGCTTTTTAGCTTCACTGGCATGGTAATATATTTCACATGATGGCAAGAATTATAATAGTGTGACCACGCCCAATAACCATAGTTTCCTGACGAGCTTCTTACTGCTGATTTGCAGGCAATTGTGACCCTTTTCCCAATCTTCTAGTGGTGCCGGGAAGTCTTCCTGCGTGGCTTATGAAGCTTCAAAACACTTTCTGACGTCCCTAATGTTATGCATCGGCTCGTGAACGTTGCCAACAGAGCCTGTCACAGGAATTGTTCTCATCTTTGGCTAAAGGAGCTTTTTGCCTTGTAGGATGTCCAAATAGACAAACATGCTTCTAAGGAGGAAAGCTAAACGCAAGTATGCTTGAGAGATCGCCAACCTTGTTGCTCGAGAGACTTCCTCTTCTTAATCTGCCTCGAGAAATTATATCTTCTTAGTCTTGTTCCAGAGATTTGCTCCTCCCCTTTGCTCGAGCCTGAGACTACCTCCCTCCTTCTCAGTCTAGAATTATGCAAAGTAATTTTCCAGTGAGTGTGCATTATTTGGCTGTAGTGCTTTATTACCAGATAATGCCTATTCCCTTGGGGTTGGACTTAGAAGATGGCGTGGCACTAAGCAACCAGAGTTGACGGTCAAGGGCCTTGTCTGTAAGATGGACGTCTGCCATCTCAAGTTCTGCCATGGGAGGGTTGGAGCTTATCCCTTTGGTCAAGCTATCAATTGGAATATGCAACATTTCAAGTGTAGAGGTGACCTCAATTTTATAATGTTGTTTGGGAAATGATCTCTTCAAACTAGTTTTGCATAAGAATGAGCTCCATTCGCATACGCAAACAAAAGCTACGCATCATATACATATCTGCACTTTAGAGCGGATATCTACCAAGGAGCACTCATTCCCAAGGTTATGGCGGTTCAGAACTGCTCCTGGTAAGCAGAAGTTTCTTTCTCAGCAGAAAGGCTTCCTGAAATAGCACTGAAAGTCTGCGAGAGACGTCCATGATGGCATTCAAGATCTGGAAGAGACCATCCATGATAGCAGTCAAGGTGTGGAAGAGATGTCCATGATTGTGAGTAGTCATACCCATCCACGACCAAGGTGAGTGTTTAGCACTGGAGCACTGGTGCTGAGCAAGGACCACTGGCACAGGCAGCACCTGCTCAATGACAACACATGAATTCTTGACCTGGCTTGGCCCTGCGTGTGTAGCACGGTCTAACTTAGTAGCACGGGCTAATGGTGCATTATAGTGCAGTGAAAGCCGCCGCCATATTTGGTTACCCACTAACTTCCTGGCTACCAAGCAGACACACTGAGGCGTGTTAATGAGTGAGGGACTGCCGTGGGGAACACCCTCTACAGTGTGGACCATTCTGCTCTCTCTCTCTCACTTGTCACTTCCATATGACCATCTGGCCTTGTGAACTGCACACACACACCACTACACCAGCACACACACACCACTGCACCAGCACACACCCACCACTGCACCTACACCAGCACACACCCACCACTGCACCTACACCAACACACACACACCACTGCACCTACACCAGCACACACACACCACTGCACCTACACCAGCACACACACACCACTGCAGCTACACCAGCACACACCCACCACTGCAGCTACACCAGCACACACCCACCACTGCACCTACACCAGCACACACACACCACTGCACCTACACCAGCACACACCCACCACTGCACCAGCACACACCCACCACTGCACCTACACCAGCACACACCCACCACTGCAGCTACACCAGCACACACACACCACTACACCAGCACACACCCACCACTGCAGCTACACCAGCACACACCCACCACTGCACCTACACCAGCACACACACACCACTGCACCAGCACACACACACCACTGCACCTACACCAGCACACACACACCACTGCACCTACACCAGCACACACACACCACTACACCAGCACACACACACCACTACACCAGCACACACCCACCACTGCACCTACACCAGCACACACCCACCACTACACCAGCACACACACACCACTGCACCAGCACACACCCACCACTGCACCAGCACACACACACCACTGCACCTACACCAGCACACACCCACCACTGCACCTACACCAACACACACACACCACTGCACCTACACCAGCACACACCCACCACTGCACCTACACCAGCACACACCCACCACTGCACCAGCACACACACACCACTGCACCTACACCAGCACACACACACCACTGCACCAGCACACACACACCACTGCACCTACACCAACACACACACACCACTGCACCTACACCAGCACACACCCACCACTACACCAGCACACACACACCACTGCACCTACACCAGCACACACACACCACTGCACCAGCACACACCCACCACTGCACCTACACCAGCACACACACACCACTGCAGCTAGGCCAGCTTGCAGATGATTGGCTTCACTTTTGCCATGTCTTGTTGGGTGCAGAGGACACATCTCCTGGCCGGCACAGAGAAGCTGTCCAAGACGTCTGATCGCCTGGATGAGGGGTATCGTATTGTGCAGGAGACGGAGGAGATTGGACTGGACATCATGGAGAACCTTCACCGGGACAGGGAGACCATCCAGAGGATGAGAGGAAGGGTGAGTGAGTCATCTAGTGAAGTGTCTGTGATTGATGAGTCATGTAACTAATAAATAAGTCATGTGACTGGTCATGCGTGTAAGCAGCTGTCTCTGCCACTATTTAAATTATCACATCATATTTGCTCGAACTCATGCAGAGATAATTCAGATGGCAGGAATACATGCACACACTGGACCTATGTACAGCTCATTGGGTTGAGGCAGGTTCAACTAGGCTGACTATAGTTCTATGGGGACACACACTGGACCAACACCACAATGGGTTGAGACAGGTTGAAGTAGGCTGACAATAATTCTATGGGGGCACACACTGGATCAACACCACACTGGGTTGAGGCAGGTTGAAGTAGGCTGACAATAATTCTATGGGGGCACACACTGGATCAACACCACACTGGGCTGACAATACTGTACATAGTTCTATGGGGACACACACTGGACCAACACCACAGGGGACACACACTGGACCAACACCACACTGATACAACAAGAGTTGTCTCCACTGTCTTTGGTTCAGTCCGTACCTCTCTTGATGCAATCATTGAGGTATGTATGGTCAGGTGACCTTGTGATCATTGCTTACTATTTACTTCCTGTTCACTGGCTGTTTACTTCCTATTCACTGGTTATTTACTTCCTGTTCACTGGCTGTTTACTTCCTGTTCACTAGCTGTTTACTTCCTGTTCACTGGCTGTTTACTTCCTGTTCACTGGCTGTTTACTTCCTGTTCATTACTTCCTGTTCAGCTGTTTACTTCCTGTTCAGCTGTTTACTTCCTGCTCACTGGCTGTTTACTTCCTGTTCATTACTTCCTGCTCACTGGCTGTTTACTTCCTGTTCATTACTTCCTGTTCACTGGCTATTTACTTCCTGCTCACTGGCTGTTTACTTCCTGTTCACTGGCTGTTTACTTCCTGTTCACTGGCTGTTTACTTCCTGTTCACTGGCTGGCTGTTTACTTCCTGCTCACTGGCTGTTTACTTCCTGTTCTCTGTCTGTTTACTTCCTGTTCACTGGCTGTTTACTTCCTGCCCACTGGCTGTTTACTTCCTGTTCACTGGCTGTTTACTTCCTGTTCACTGGCTGTTTACTTCCTGTTCACTGGCTGTTTACTTCCTGTTCACTGGCTGTTTACTTCCTGTTCACTGGCTGTTTACTTCCTGTTCACTGGTTGTTTACTTCCTGTTCACTGGTTGTTTACTTCCTGTTCATTGGTTGTTTACTTCCTGTTCATTGGTTGTTTACTTCCTGTTCACTGGTTGTCTACTTCCTGTTCATTGGTTGTTTACTTCCTGTTCATTGGTTGTTGACTTCCTGTTCATTGGTTGTTTACTTCCTGTTCATTGGTTGTTTACGTCCTGTTCATTGGTTGTTTACTTCCTGTTCATTGGTTGTTTACTTCCTGTTCATTGGCTGTTTACTGGCTGTTTACTTCCTGTTCATTGGCTGTTTACTGGCTATTTACTTCCTGTTCATTTGCTGTTTACTGGCTGTTTACTTCCTGTTCATTGGCTGTTCACTGGCTGTTTACTTCCTGTTCATTGGCTGTTTACTTCCTGTTCACTGGCTGTTTACTTCCTGTTCACTGGCTGTTTACTTCTTGTTCACTGACTGTTTACTTCCTGTTCACTGGCTGTTTACTTCCTGTTCACTGGCTGTTTACTTCCTGTTCATTGGCTGTTTACTTCCTGTTCACTGGCTGTTTACTTCCTGTTCACTGGCTGTTTACTTCCTGTTCACTGGCTGTTTACTTCCTGCTCACTTAATGAACATTCTCACACCAGAGCCATGCATAAACCTCTTCAGGATCTCTGCTCACACAGAGACTGTCTTAACAGTTCCAGAGTGTGGTCTTGCCAGTGTGACCATGGTGATATCACTGCATATGAATGATCAGTGTATAGTTGTGCCAGTGGCAACCTCACAGATGCACTCCAGTCACATGACTTGTCACATTTTTTGGTCAAGTCACATGACATGTATTTTATATCTCTGTTTACCTTTGTAGCTGCGTGAGACGGATGCTGACCTTAGCAGAGGGTCCAGAATAGTTCGCAGAATACACAAGAGGTGATGTCTACACTAGCTAGGGGCATGGGATGTTATAGTGCCACCAACCCTCCCAAGAGCGTTGGCTGGAATTTAGTGCTTCTGTTCTAATCAGCACTTAATTAATCATCCTACATGTACCTAACACCTGCCCACATGGTCTCCCGCAAACCTGTGCATTATCATAGACACATTCACCTCGACTAATATTGAAAATCAATCAGGCAGACCACAAACTCTGAGCTTCCCTTAATGTAAATGGAACTGATGGCATCACTGAAGCTCACCACTGGCTTCAGCAGTTGCTGGCTGTCTATGCAGCTGATGGCAGCACTGAAGCTCACCACTGGCTTCAGCAGTTGCTGGCTGTCTCTGCAGCTGATGGCAGCACTGAAGCTCACCACTGGCTTCAGCAGTTGCTGGCTGTCTCTGCAGCTGATGGCAGCACTGAAGCTCACCACTGGCTTCAGCAGTTGCTGGCTGTCTCTGCAGCTGATGGCAGCACTGAAGCTCACCACTGGCTTCAGCAGTTGCTGGCTGTCTATGCAGCTGATGGCAGCACTGAAGCTCACCACTGGCTTCAGCAGTTGCTGGCTGTCTCTGCAGCTGATGGCAGCACTGAAGCTCACCACTGGCTTCAGCAGTTGCTGGCTGTCTCTGCAGCTGATGGCAGCACTGAAGCTCACCACTGGCTTCAGCAGTTGCTGGCTGTCTCTGCAGCTGATGGCAGCACTGAAGCTCACCACTGGCTTCAGCAGTTGCTGGCTGTCTCTGCAGCTGATGGCAGCACTGAAGCTCACCACTGGCTTCAGCAGTTGCTGGCTGTCTCTACAGCTGATGGCAGGTGTGTGTAATGTTCATAATCATGCAATTACATTATTGGAACGAAAGCACACAGAATTAGTGTTAACCACTTACCCTGTGGCTATATTTATTAATAACCATGCACCCTGTGGTTATATTTATTAATAACTATGCACCCAGTGGTTATATTTATTATTGACCATGCACCTTTCGGTTATATTTATTAATAACCATGCACCCTCCAGTTATATTTATTAATAACCATGCACCCTTCGGTTGTATTTATTAATAACCATGCACCCTCCAGTTATATTTATTATTAACCATGGACCCTGTGGTTATATTTATTGCACCCTGTGGTTATATTTATTATTAACCATGGACCTTGTGGTTATATATATTAACTTGCCCCCCTGTTAAATTAAAGTGGCAGGTCCTTTTAAGGGTTTGTGACCTTTGCACCTCACTCCTGTTCTTACACTTGGATTGGTGCACAGACTTGCTGTGGAGATGATGTGGGCCACACCTTCCTTCAGCTGGCCCTGTGTGTAGTAGAGATGATGTGGGCCACACTTTCCTGGCCTGGTGTGCATGTTTGTAGTGGAGATGATGTGGGCCACACTTTCCTGGCCTGGTGTGCATGTTTGTAGTGGAGATGATGTGGGCCACACTTTCCTGGCCTGGTGTGCATGTTTGTAGTAGAGATGATGTGGGCCACACTTTCCTGGCCTGGCGTACATGTTTGTAGTGGAGATGATGTGGGCCACACTTTCCTGGCCTGGTGTGCATGTTTGTAGTGGAGATGATGTGGGCCACACTTTCCTGGCCTGGTGTGCATGTTTGTAGTGGAGATGATGTGGGCCACACTTTCCTGGCCTGGTGTGCATGTTTGTAGTGGAGATGATGTGGGCCACACTTTCCTGGCCTGGTGTGCATGTTTGTAGTGGAGATGATGTGGGCCACACTTTCCTGGCCTGGTGTGCATGTTTGTAGTGGAGATGATGTGGGCCACACTTTCCTGGCCTGGTGTGCATGTTTGTAGTGGAGATGATGTGGGCCACACTTTCCTGGCCTGGTGTGCATGTTTGTAGTGGAGATGATGTGGGCCACACTTTCCTGGCCTGGTGTGCATGTTTGTAGTGGAGATGATGTGGGCCACACTTTCCTGGCCTGGTGTGCATGTTTGTAGTGGAGATGATGTGGGCCACACTTTCCTGGCCTGGTGTACATGTTTGTAGTGGAGATGATGTGGGCCACACTTTCCTGGCCTGGTGTGCATGTTTGTAGTGGAGATGATGTGGGCCACACTTTCCTGGCCTGGTGTACATGTTTGTAGTGGAGATGATGTGGGCCACACTTTCCTGGCCTGGTGGGCATGTTTGTAGTGGAGATGATGTGGGCCACACTTTCCTGGCCTGGCGTGCATGTTTGTATTGGAGATGATGTGGGCCACACTTTCCTGGCCTGGTGTGCATGTTTGTAGTGGAGATGATGTGGGCCACACTTTCCTGGCCTAGTGTTCATGTTTGTAGTGGAGATGAGTGCATGAGTGATGCTGCAGAGTTGCCTTACTTTAAGTCATGTGACATCACATGACAGATGGCTGTAGCATAGAGTAAGTCATGTGTCACATGTATACTGTTCAGGGGCTAGAAGTGTTGCTTTAGTGTGTCCTGGTGGGCTTGTCCTGGTGGGCTTGTCCTGGTGGGCTTGTCCTGGTGCTGCCTACATGATGCTGAGTGTGTCCTGGTGGGCTTGTCCTGGTGCAGCCTACATGATGAGTGTATCCTGGTGGCTCGTCCTGGAGCTGCCTACATGATGAGTGTGTCCTGATGGGCTTGTCCTGGTGCTGCCTACATGATGCTGAGTGTGTCCTGATGGGCTTGTCCTGGTGCTGCCTACATGATGGTGAGTGTGTCCTGGTGGGCTCGTCCTGGTTCTGCCTACATGATGCTGAGTGTGTCCTGGTGGGCTCGTCCTGGTGCAGCCTACATGATGCTGAGTGTGTCCTGGTGGGCTTGTCCTGGTGCTGCCTACATGATGCTGAGTGTGTCCTGGTGGGCTCGTCCTGGTGCAGCCTACATGATGCTGAGTGTGTCCTGGTGGGCTTGTCCTGGTGCTGCCTACATGATGCTGAGTGTGTCCTGGTGGGCTTGTCCTGGTGCTGCCTACATGATGCTGAGTGTGTCCTGGTGGGCTTGTCCTGGTGCTGCCTACATGATGCTGAGTGTGTCCTGATGGGCTTGTCCTGGTGCTGCCTACATGATGAGTGTGTCCTGGTGCTGCCTACATGATCTGAGTGTGTTCTGGTGGGCTTGTTCTGGTGCTGCCTACATGATGCTGAGTGTGTCCTGGTGGGCTTGTCCTGGTGCTGCCTACATGATGAGTGTGTCCTGGTGGGCTTGTCCTGGTGCTGCCTACATGATGCTGAGTGTGTTCTGGTGGGCTTGTCCTGGTGCTGCCTACATGATGCTGAGTGTGTCCTGATGGGCTTGTCCTGGTGCTGCCTACATGATGAGTGTGTCCTGGTGGGCTTGTCCTGGTGCTGCCTACATGATGCTGAGTGTGTCCTGATGGGCTTGTCCTGGTGCTGCCTACATGATGCTGAGTGTGTCCTGATGGGCTTGTCCTGGTGCTGCCTACATGATGCTGAGTGTGTTCCTGGTGCTGCCTACATGCTGAGTGTGTCCTGATGGGCTTGTCCTGGTGCTGCCTACATGATGCTGAGTGTGTCCTGATGGGCTTGTCCTGGTGCTGCCTACATGATGATGAGTGTGTCCTGATGGGCTTGTCCTGGTGCTGCCTACATGATGCTGAGTGTGTCCTGGTGGGCTCGTCCTGATGCTGAGTGTGCGTGGTGCATGTTATTGGCTAGCAGCATACACAATAGAGCACATGCCAGTGCCATGGCATGCACCATGTGTGGGAGAGCACGTGCCATGTGGTACCATATGCTGAGTATAATGGTGGACCATATGCTTGGTGTGGTAGAGCACGTGCCAGGTGTGGTAGCACGTGCAATATGCAATTAACCATGTGCTAGGTGTGGTAGAGCACATTCTAGATTTGAACAAACACCTGCTACATGTAGGTGTGTGCCACATGTATGGTAGGGCATGTGCTAGTAATGGTAGAGCACGTGCTAGGTATGGTAGCACGTGCTAAGTGGATAGCTTTATCTAGCAGGTGGCTGTGTACACGCTGTGCCTGGTCCACCAGACAGTAAGTGGTATTTTAAGAAGTATGTGGGATGGGAGATGATCACTTATCCCCATCACGTGGCAGTGCATGTCTGAAGCCTGCTATACAAGATGATGAGCGCTCAAGTTTCACATTCTGCACGCACCTTGCACTCAGCCCTCTCTAAGTTTTATTCATGTGGCCATGACTTGTGTACTAGACGTTTGTTCTCTGAGAGAGCATATTAGGTGAGGATTTGTGTTAGGTGAGGATTTGTGTTCTGTTAGTACTGTGTCAGCACCTGGCTATTTAATCATCTGCCAACCCTATACATGTGTAGGTAGGGATGTACCCACCCCTATACATGTGTAGGTAGGGATGTACCCACCCCTATACATGTGTAGGTAGGGATGTACCCACTCTCCTATACATGTGTAGGTAGGGATGTACCCACTCTCCTATACATGTGTAGGTAGGGATGTACCCACTCTCCTATACATGTGTAGGTAGGGATGTACCCACTCTCCTATACATGTGTAGGTAGGGATGTACCCACTCTCCTATACATGTGTAGGTAGGGATGTACCCATTCCCCTATACATGTGTAGGTAGGGATGTACCCATTCCCCTATACATGTGTAGGTAGGGATGTACCCATTCCCCTATACATGTGTAGGCAGGGATGTACCCATTCCCCTATACATGTGTAGGTAGGGATGTACCCACTCTCCTACACATGTGTAGGTATGGATGTACCCACTCTCATATACATGTGTAGGTAGGGATGTACCCACTTTCCTATACATGTGTTGGTAGAGATGTACCCACTCTCCTATACATGTGTAGGTAGGGATGTACCCACTCACCCATACATGTGTAGGTAGGGATATAACCACTCTCCCATACATGTGTAGGCAGGGATGTATCTACTCTCCTATACATGTGTAGGTAGGGATGTACCCACTCTCCTATACATGTGTAGGTAGGGATGTACCTACTCTCCCATACATGTGTAGGTAGGGATGTACCCATTCCCCTATACATGTGTAGGTAGGGATGTACCCATTCCCCTATACATGTGTAGGTAGGGATGTACCTACTCTCCTATACATGTGTAGGTACAATCATGAATGTAATTATTATTATGAGAAGTGTCCATGCATGTGCCACAAAAGTAATTTCTCATTTGATATTATTTTTTAGTTTCCCACTCTTTTAATGCCAGTACCTGGTCAGTACCTGGCTGCCTGCATGTGCTGAGTCTTCCTGCTAATGCCAGTACCTGGCTGGCTGCAGGTTCTGAGTCTTCCTGCTAATGCCAGTACCTGGCTGGCTGCATGTGCTGAGTCTTCCTGCTATGCCAGTACCTGGCTGGCTGCAGGTGCTGAGTCTTCCTGCTATGCCAGTACCTGGCTGGCTGCAGGTGCTGAGTCTTCCTGCTAATGCCAGTACCTGGCTGCCTGCATGTGCTGAGTCTTCCTGCTAATGCCAGTACCTGGCTGGCTGCAGGTGCTGAGTCTTCCTGCTATGCCAGTACCTGGCTGGCTGCAGGTGCTGAGTCTTCCTGCTAATGCCAGTACCTGGCTGGCTGCAGGTGCTGAGTCTTCCCGCTAATGCCAGTACCTGGCTGGCTGCAGGTGCTGAGTCTTCCTGCTAATGCCAGTACCTGGCTGGCTGCAGGTGCTGAGTCTTCCTGCTAATGCCAGTACCTGGCTGGCTGCAGGTGCTGAGTCTTCCTGCTAATGCCAGTACCTGGCTGGCTGCAGGTGCTGAGTCTTCCTGCTAATGCCAGTACCTGGCTGGCTGCAGGTGCTGAGTCTTTCTTCTAAACTGGAAGCTGTTCAGTTGTGATATCTTGAATCTTTCTAGGCGGCAATTTTTCTGTTTCTGGAAAGATTTTTGTGGTGAGAGCCAACGACTCAGACATGCTTGCCTTCCCAGGAACTACTTGGGCTCTCTGGAGAGAGAAGACGTGTCTGAATACGTAGGGGCGTTGGGGGGATATTTTTGTTATTATTTTTAATCCAGTGCCTCAATGTTAACCTACAAGTATAAACTGCATAATAGAATCACAAGTCATCCTTCTCCACTGAGCCGGGATCATAAACATACCACAACACCCACTAATGCCCTAATAATAATAATAAAGGCCATTACATGTGTGTAGGTGTGTACGTAGAGAAATAAATAAGTATTGGCTCTAGAACATGTTTATTTGATGAATGAGAGTGTTTGCTTGATGTGAGTGGGAGTGGTGTGTGCTTGATGTGAGTGGGAGTGGTGTGTGTGCTTGATGTGAGTGGGAGTGGTGTGTTTGCTTGATGTGAGTGGGAGTGGTGTGTGCTTGATGTGAGTGGGAGTGGTGTGTGTGCTTGATGTGAGTGGGAGTGGTATGTTTGCTTGATGTGAATGGGAGTGGTGTGTGTGCTTGATGTGAGTGGGAGTGGTGTGTGTGCTTGATGTGAGTGGGAGTGTGTGTGTGCTTGATGTGAGTGGGAGTGGTGTGTGTGCTTGATGTGAGTGGGAGTGGTGTGTGTGCTTGATGTGAATGGGAGTGGCCAGGGTTTCATTTAGAAAATTGTCCAAGGGGGGCAACTGGAGGAATCTGGATATTAAGGGGGGGGGGGCATGATGGTTCCAAGGGGGTAACAGCCACCCCCCCCTCCTAAATGAAACCCCGGTGGTGTGTGTGCTTGATGTGAGTGAGAGTGGTGTGTGTGCTTGATGTGAGTGGGAGTGGTGTGTGTGCTTGATGTGAGTGGGAGTGGTGTGTGCTTGATGTGAGTGAGAGTGGTGTGTGTGCTTGATGTGAGTGGGAGTGGTGTGTGTGCTTGGTGGGAGTGGTGTGTGTGCTTGATGTGAGTGGGAGTGGTGTGTGTGCTTGATGGGAGTGGTGTGTGTGCTTGATGGGAGTGGTGTGTGTGCTTGATGTGAGTGGGAGTGGTGTGTGTGCTTGGTGGGAGTGGTGTGTGTGTGCTTGATGTGAGTGGGAGTGGTGTGTGTGCTTGATGTGAGTGGGAGTGGTGTGTGTGCTTGATGTGAGTGGGAGTGGTGTGTGTGTGCTTGATGTGAGTGGAGTGGTGTGTGTGTGCTTGATGTGAGTGGGAGTGGTG
The DNA here is from genome assembly GCA_028752905.1 of Cladorhizidae sp. MBARI D1340-BT2. Lineage (NCBI taxonomy): Eukaryota > Metazoa > Porifera > Demospongiae > Poecilosclerida > Cladorhizidae > Cladorhizidae sp. MBARI D1340-BT2. The sequence continues at coordinate 1,060,296 of JAQNBH010000002.1, read as the reverse complement.
TGCGTGCTTGGTGTGAGTGGGAGTGGTGTGTGTGCTTGATGTGAGTGGAGTGGTGTGTGTGTGCTTGATGTGAGTGGGAGTGGTGTGTGTGCTTGATGTGAGTGAGAGTGGTGTGTGTGCTTGATGTGAGTGAGAGTGGTGTGTGTGCTTGATGTGAGTGGGAGTGGTGTGTGTGTGCTTGATGTGAATGAGAGTGGTGTGTTTGTCCTGTAGCCAGCATGAGGCAGGCCCACAACCTGGCCTGTAGCCAGCATGTGGCCCCACAACCTGGCCTGTAGCCAGCATGAGGCAGGCCCACAACCTGGCCTTTAGCCAGCATGAGGTACTGGCCCCAGGACCAGGCCTGTAACTAGCATAAGGCACTGGCCCCAGGACCAGGCCTGTAGCCAGCATATGACCCCACAACCTTGGCTAGCCAGCATTAGTTAGTAAGGCTGTGACCCACAACCAGGCCTGTAGCCAGCATGAGACAAAACTAGGCTTGGTCTCACATGGGGGGAGCAGAAAACCCAGACCTCACCTGGGGGAGTGAGTCCCTGGAGGCCCTGGCCTCACCTGTTGATAAGTTGTGGCTATAGGCCTGGTACTCTTCATTCATGTAGGTCAAAACTTAATTAGTCATGGTCATGCCATAGCCAGGTATAGCAGATAGGCGGAGTTTCATTTTGCCATTTGTACTTATGTGAAGTAATCAGGTCTGAGTACTAATAGATGAATACCTCATTAATAACACGCTTGTCCATGTGTGTCACTACTGAGCATGTGCAGTGCAAAACTTGGCAAATGCAGAATACTTGGCTGAGATAGACTTACTGCAGAGAGGCAGAAGTGGAGAGCAGCAGAGAGGCAGGTGGAGAGCAGCAGAGAGGTAGAGGTGGAGAGCAGCAGAGAGGTAGAGGTGGAGAGCAGCAGAGAGGCAGAGGTGGAGAGCAGCAGAGAGGTAGAGGTGGAGAGCAGCAGAGAGGTAGAGGTGGAGAGCAGCAGAGAGGCAGAGGTGGAGAGCAGCAGAGGTGGAGAGCAGCAGAGAGGCAGAGGTGGAGAGCAGCAGAGAGACAGAGGTGGAGAGCAGCAGAGGTGGAGAGAGGCAGAGAGACAGGTGGAGAGCAGCAGAGGTGGAGAGCAGCAGAGAGACAGAGCAGCAGAGAGACAGAGGTGGAGAGCAGCAGAGAGACAGAGCAGCAGAGAGACAGAGGTGGAGAGCAGCAGAGAGGCAGAGATTGAGAGTAGCAGAGAGACAGGTGGAGAGCAGCAGAGAGGTAGAGGTGGAGAGCAGCAGAGAGGCAGAGGTGGAGAGCAGCAGAGAGGCAGAGGTGGAGAGCAGCAGAGAGGTAGAGGTGGAGAGCAGCAGAGAGACAGGTGGAGAGCAGCAGAGAGGTAGAGGTGGAGAGCAGCAGAGAGACAGGTGGAGAGCAGCAGAGAGGTAGAGGTGGAGAGCAGCAGAGAGACAGGTGGAGAGCAGCAGAGAGGCAGAGGTGGAGAGCAGCAGAGAGGTAGAGGTGGAGAGCAGCAGAGAGGCAGAGGTGGAGAGCAGCAGAGAGGCAGAGGTGGAGAGCAGCAGAGAGGCAGAGATTGAGAGTAGCAGAGAGACAGGTGGAGAGCAGCAGAGAGGTAGAGGTGGAGAGCAGCAGAGAGGCAGAGGTGGAGAGCAGCAGAGAGGCAGAGGTGGAGATAGGCAGAGAGGCAGAGAGGTAGAGGTGGAGAGCAGCAGAGAGGCAGAGGTGGAGAGCAGCAGAGAGGCAGAGCAGCAGAGAGGCAGAGGTGGAGAGCAGCAGAGAGGTAGAGGTGGAGAGCAGCAGAGAGGCAGAGGTGGAGAGCAGCAGAGAGGTAGAGGTGGAGAGCAGCAGAGAGACAGAGGTGGAGAGCAGCAGAGAGGTAGAGGTGGAGAGCAGCAGAGAGGCAGAGGTGGAGAGCAGCAGAGAGACAGAGGTGGAGAGTAGCAGAGAGACAGGTGGAGAGCAGCAGAGAGGTAGAGGTGGAGAGCAGCAGAGAGGCAGAGGTGGAGAGCAGCAGAGAGATAGAGGTGGAGAGCAGCAGAGAGACAGGTGGAGAGCAGCAGAGAGGCAGAGGTGGAGAGCAGCAGAGAGGTAGAGGTGGAGAGCAGCAGAGAGGCAGAGGTGGAGAGCAGCAGAGAGGCAGAGGTGGAGAGCAGCAGAGGTGGAGAGCAGCAGAGAGGTAGAGGTGGAGAGCAGCAGAGAGGCAGAGGTGGAGAGCAGCAGAGAGGTAGAGGTGGAGAGCAGCAGAGAGGCAGAGGTGGAGAGCAGCAGAGAGGCAGAGGTGGAGAGCAGCAGAGAGGCAGAGGTGGAGAGCAGCAGAGAGGCAGAGGTGGAGAGCAGCAGAGAGGTAGAGGTGGAGAGCAGCAGAGAGACAGAGCAGCAGAGAGACAGAGGTGGAGAGCAGCAGAGAGGCAGAGATTGAGAGTAGCAGAGAGACAGGTGGAGAGCAGCAGAGAGGTAGAGGTGGAGAGCAGCAGAGAGGCAGAGGTGGAGAGCAGCAGAGAGGCAGAGGTGGAGAGCAGCAGAGAGACAGAGGTGGAGAGTAGCAGAGAGACAGGTGGAGAGCAGCAGAGAGGTAGAGGTGGAGAGCAGCAGAGAGGCAGAGGTGGAGAGCAGCAGAGAGATAGAGGTGGAGAGCAGCAGAGAGACAGAGGTGGAGAGCAGCAGAGAGACAGAGGTGGAGAGCAGCAGAGAGGTAGAGGTGGAGAGCAGCAGAGAGGCAGAGGTGGAGAGCAGCAGAGAGGTAGAGGTGGAGAGCAGCAGAGAGGCAGAGGTGGAGAGCAGCAGAGAGGTAGAGGTGGAGAGCAGCAGAGAGACAGAGGTGGAGAGCAGCAGAGAGGTAGAGGTGGAGAGCAGCAGAGAGGCAGAGGTGGAGAGCAGCAGAGAGACAGAGGTGGAGAGTAGCAGAGAGACAGGTGGAGAGCAGCAGAGAGGTAGAGGTGGAGAGCAGCAGAGGCAGAGGTGGAGAGCAGCAGAGAGATAGAGGTGGAGAGCAGCAGAGAGACAGAGGTGGAGAGCAGCAGAGAGACAGAGGTGGAGAGCAGCAGAGAGGTAGAGGTGGAGAGAGGCAGAGAGGCAGAGGTGGAGAGCAGCAGAGAGGCAGAGGTGGAGAGCAGCAGAGGTGGAGAGTAGCAGAGAGGTAGAGGTGGAGAGCAGCAGAGGTGGAGAGTAGCAGAGAGGCAGGTGGAGAGCAGCAGAGAGGCAGAGGTGGAGAGCAGCAGAGAGGTAGAGGTGGAGAGCAGCAGAGAGGTAGAGGTGGAGAGCAGCAGAGAGGTAGAGGTGGAGAGCAGCAGAGAGGTAGAGGTGGAGAGCAGCAGAGAGACAGAGGTGGAGAGCAGCAGAGAGGTAGAGGTGGAGAGCAGCAGAGAGACAGAGGTGGAGAGCAGCAGAGGTGGAGAGCAGCAGAGAGGCAGAGGTGGAGAATAATTTGGTGAAAATGTAAGAGAAAGTTTATGTCGGAGTACCTAATAAGGAGCATGAAGAACGACATTACCACACGAGGAAAGAAATGTCCAGAGAGAGCACAACAGAGAAAGGCGGAGACTAGGGATAAGAAGTACAGGTGAAAGTCCACACAGTTCAAACTTCGACCTTGACCAATGTCCACACTGCTAGTTTCAGCAACATAAGGTTTAAAATGAGACTCCAAATTGCTGCCGCAATGGCCAGATTGGTCGGCCCCACTGCTGGCTGTGCCGTAACTCTGCGGGAACTACACCTTCTCCTCACACCTTTTGGTGCACTCGCAGCATTCGTTCATTCCTGGCAGAGGTGCACCATTTGAGATATTGATAGAGATGCCTGCCACTGTGTAGTGTCAATTATTATTATTACTGCCATTTCCCCCAGTGGGAGGCAGAATGATTGTATGCCAGTGGAGACTGTCTCCCCACTGGGTTGTAGGGATGCAGACTGACTTAGTTGCTGGGCATCGCAGCTGCCATCTTGGATGGTTCTTCCAGCCCAGTCCTGCTCTTTCTGGAGCTCTTCTGTTGATGAAGGCTTCACAGGCGCCTCTGCCTACCTGGGACACTCGCAGTCCTTTGCTGTGTTAAGGGAGGTGCTCCTGGATGGATTTCATGTCAGGTGTAACATGCTGTAATACCGTGTAGCTTTTGTTTTCTTCCCTCAATGGAGCTATTTCTTATCTGCAGTTACTGTATTTAAATTCGGAAAAGATTATTCCTGAAAAGAAGTTGTAGTCTCTTTAAACAACAACAGCAGCAGCAGTGGCAGCGGAGGGTTAGGTTGTGGGCAGTTTCCTCTTGACCCTAGTAGTGCAGGCACGTGCGTGGTAGCGAGCTAAATTCTATACACTGGGCCTGGCCTGGATAGCTCACCCCTCTTCACTGCTGAAGCTATGCTACTGGATCAGTACTGGATCGTTGCCTGGCAGGTAGACTGATAGATATATGTTTAAATAAGGCAATATGTAAGGGAGAATTAAGGTTAAAAGTTCAAAATTGGAAACAGAGGGGTGATGTATGTGTGAGCCTCCACTGATCAACTCCATCTGTTCATGGTGGATCCTTTAATGAATATATTTTGCTGGCTCCATATTTTTGACACCAAGTTGCTGCTCTACATATCAACCTCACCTGCAGCCTAGTGTGGACGCTTGCTCAAGTTGCTGCTCTACATATCAACCTCACCTGCAGCCTAGTGGACTCTTGCTCAAGTTGCTGCTCTACATATCAACCTCACCTGCAGCCTAGTGGACGCTTGCTCAAGTTGCTGCTCTACATATCAGCCTCACCTGCAGCCTAGTGGACGCTTGCTCAAGTTGCTGCTCTACATATCAACCTCACCTGCAGCCTAGTGGACGCTTGCTCAAGTTGCTGCTCTACATATCAACCTCACCTGCAGCCTAGTGGACGCTGGCTCAAGTTGCTGCTCTACATATCAACCTCACCTGCAGCCTAGTGGACGCTTGCTCAAGTTGCTTCTCTACATATCAACCTCACCTGACGCTTGCTCAAGTTGCTGCTCTACATATCAACCTCACCTGCAGCCTAGTGGACGCTTGCTCAAGTTGCTGCTCTACATATCAACCTCACCTGCAGCCTAGTGGACGCTTGCTCAAGTTGCTGCTCTACATATCAACCTCACCTGCAGCCTGGTGGACGCTTGCTCAAGTTGCTGCTCTACATATCAACCTCACCTGCAGCCTAGTGGACGCTTGCTCAAGTTGCTGCTCTACATATCAACCTCACCTGCAGCCTAGTGGACGCTTGCTCAAGTTGCTGCTCTACATATCAACCTCACCTGCAGCCTAGTGGACGCTTGCTCAAGTTGCTGCTCTACATATCAACCTCACCTGCAGCCTGGTGGACGCTTGCTCAAGTTGCTGCTCTACACATCAACCTCACCTGCAGCCTAGTGGACGCTTGCTCAAGTTGCTGCTCTACTATCAGCCTCACCTGCAGCCTAGTGGACGCTTGCTCAAGTTGCTGCTCCACCTGCAGCCTAGTGGACGCTTGCTCAAGTTGCTGCTCTACATATCAACCTCACCTGCAGCCTAGTGGACGCTTGCTCAAGTTGCTGCTCTACATATCAACCTCACCTGCAGCCTAGTGGACGCTTGCTCAAGTTGCTGCTCTACATATCAACCTCACCTGCAGCCTAGTGGACGCTTGCTCAAGTTGCTGCTCTACATATCAACCTCACCTGCAGCCTGGTGGACGCTTGCTCAAGTTGCTGCTCTACATATCAACCTCACCTGCAGCCTAGTGGACGCTTGCTCAAGTTGCTGCTCTACATATCAGCCTCACCTGCAGCCTAGTGGACGCTTGCTCAAGTTGCTGCTCTACATATCAACCTCACCTGCAGCCTAGTGGACGCTTGCTCAAGTTGCTGCTCTACATATCAACCTCACCTGCAGCCTAGTGGACGCTTGCTCAAGTTGCTGCTCTACATATCAACCTCACCTGCAGTCTGGTGGACGCTTGCTCAAGTTGCTGCTCTACATATCAACCTCACCTGCAGCCTAGTGGACGCTTGCTCAAGTTGCTGCTCAACCTCACCTGCAGCCTAGTGGACGCTTGCTTAAGTTGCTGCTCTACATATCAACCTCACCTGCAGCCTAGTGGACGCTTGCTCAAGTTGCTGCTCTACATATCAACCTCACCTGCAGCCTGGTGGATTGCTCTAATAATAGACACTTCTTCAGCGGGTAGCAGTGTACAGGAACATAGAGTTCATGAGACATACGTTTTTAATCTTGTCATCTTGCTCTTTGTGTATCGATCCTGACACAGGCTGCCTGTAGTGTTGGTAGGTCATGTGATGATGCAGCCAAAATCAAATGTGCCATTGCAGTACCTGTAGTAACATTTTGCATGCCTGTAGTAACATGTTGCAGTGCGTGGAGTAACATGTTGCATGCCTGGAGTAACATGTTGCAGTGCGTGAGTAACATGTTGCATGCCTGGAGTAACATGGTGCAGTGCGTAGTAACATGTTGCATGCCTGGAGTAACATGTTGCAGTGCGTGGAGTAACATGTTGCATGCCTGGAGTAACATGTTGCAGTGCGTGGAGTAACAATTTGCATGCCTGTAGTAACATGTTGCATGCCTGTAGTAACATGTTGCAGTGCCTCTCTCCCCCCTGACTATGCAGCCAGTTCTCTCTCACCCCTGACTATGCAGCCAGTTCTCTCTCCTCCCTGACTATGCAGCCAGTTCTCTCTCCCCCCTGACTATGCAGCCAGTTCTCTCTCCCCCCTGACTATGCAGCCAGTTCTCTCTCCTCCCTGACTATGCAGCCAGTTCTCTCTCCTCCCTGGCTATGCAGCCAGTTCTCTCTCCCCCCTGACTATGCAGCCAGTTCTCTCTCCTCCCTGACTATGCAGCCAGTTCTCTCTCCTCCCTGGCTATGCAGCCAGTTCTCTCTCCTCCCTGACTATGCAGCCAGTTCCCTCTCCCCCCTGACTATGCAGTCAGTTCTCTCTCCTCCCTGACTATGCAGTCAGTTCTCTCTCCTCCCTGACTATGCAGCCAGTTCTCTCTCCTCCCTGACTATGCAGCCAGTTCTCTCTCCTCCCTGACTATGCAGCCAGTTCTCTCTCCTCCCTGACTATGCAGCCAGTTCTCTCTCCTCCCTGACTATGCAGCCAGTTCCCTCTCCTCCCTGACTATGCAGCCAGTTCCCTCTCCTCCCTGACTATGCAGCCAGTTCCCTCTCCTCCTTGACTATGCAGTCAGTTCTCTCTCCCCCCTGACTATGCAGGCAGTTCTCTCTCCTCCCTGACTATGCAGCCAGTTCTCTCTCCTCCCTGACTATGCAGCCAGTTCTCTCTCCTCCCTGACTATGCAGCCAGTTCCCTCTCCTCCCTGACTATGCAGCCAGTTCCCTCTCCTCCCTGACTATGCAGCCAGTTCTCTCTCCTCCCTGACTATGCAGTCAGTTCTCTCTCCCCCCTGACTATGCAGGCAGTTCTCTCTCCCCCCTGACTATGCAGTCAGTTCTCTCTCCCCCCTGACTATGCAGCCAGTTCTCTCTCCCCCCTGACTATGCAGCCAGTTCTCTCTCCTCCCTGACTATGCAGTCAGTTCTCTCTCCTCCCTGACTATGCAGCCAGTTCTCTCTCCTCCCTGACTATGCAGTCAGTTCTCTCTCCTCCCTGACTATGCAGCCAGTTCTCTCTCCTCCCTGACTATGCAGCCAGTTCCCTCTCCTCCCTGACTATGCAGTCAGTTCCCTCTCCTCCCTGACTATGCAGCCAGTTCTCTCTCCTCCCTGACTATGCAGCCAGTTCTCTCTCCTCCCTGACTATGCAGCCAGTTCTCTCTCCTCCCTGACTATGCAGCCAGTTCCCTCTTCTCCCTGACTATGCAGTCAGTTCCCTCTCCTCCCTGACTATGCAGTCAGTTCTCTCTCCTCCCTGACTATGCAGCCAGTTCTCTCTCCCCCCTGACTATGCAGTCAGTTCTCTCTCCCCCCTGACTATGCAGCCAGTTCTCTCTCCTCCCTGACTATGCAGCCAGTTCTCTCTCCCCCCTGACTATGCAGCCAGTTCTCTCTCCTCCCTGACTATGCAGCCAGTTCTCTCTCCCCCCTGACTATGCAGCCAGTTCTCTCTTCCCCCTGACTATGCAGCCAGTTCTCTCTCCCCCCTGACTATGCAGCCAGTTCTCTCTCCCCCCTGACTATGCAGCCTCTCTCTCCCCCCTGACTATGCAGCCAGTTCTTTCTCTCCTCCCTGACTATGCAGCCAGTTCTCTCTCCTCCCTGACTATGCAGCCAGTTCTCTCTCCTCCCTGACTATGCAGCCAGTTCTCTCTCCTCCCTGACTATGCAGCCAGTTCCCTCTCCTCCCTGACTATGCAGCCAGTTCCCTCTCCTCCCTGACTATGCAGCCAGTTCCCTCTCCTCCTTGACTATGCAGTCAGTTCTCTCTCCCCCCTGACTATGCAGGCAGTTCTCTCTCCTCCCTGACTATGCAGCCAGTTCTCTCTCCTCCCTGACTATGCAGCCAGTTCTCTCTCCTCCCTGACTATGCAGCCAGTTCCCTCTCCTCCCTGACTATGCAGCCAGTTCCCTCTCCTCCCTGACTATGCAGCCAGTTCTCTCTCCTCCCTGACTATGCAGTCAGTTCTCTCTCCCCCCTGACTATGCAGGCAGTTCTCTCTCCCCCCTGACTATGCAGTCAGTTCTCTCTCCCCCCTGACTATGCAGCCAGTTCTCTCTCCCCCCTGACTATGCAGCCAGTTCTCTCTCCTCCCTGACTATGCAGTCAGTTCTCTCTCCTCCCTGACTATGCAGCCAGTTCTCTCTCCTCCCTGACTATGCAGTCAGTTCTCTCTCCTCCCTGACTATGCAGCCAGTTCTCTCTCCTCCCTGACTATGCAGCCAGTTCCCTCTCCTCCCTGACTATGCAGTCAGTTCCCTCTCCTCCCTGACTATGCAGCCAGTTCTCTCTCCTCCCTGACTATGCAGCCAGTTCTCTCTCCTCCCTGACTATGCAGCCAGTTCTCTCTCCTCCCTGACTATGCAGCCAGTTCCCTCTTCTCCCTGACTATGCAGTCAGTTCCCTCTCCTCCCTGACTATGCAGTCAGTTCTCTCTCCTCCCTGACTATGCAGCCAGTTCTCTCTCCCCCCTGACTATGCAGTCAGTTCTCTCTCCCCCCTGACTATGCAGCCAGTTCTCTCTCCTCCCTGACTATGCAGCCAGTTCTCTCTCCCCCCTGACTATGCAGCCAGTTCTCTCTCCTCCCTGACTATGCAGCCAGTTCTCTCTCCCCCCTGACTATGCAGCCAGTTCTCTCTCCCCCCTGACTATGCAGCCAGTTCCCTCTCCTCCCTGACTATGCAGCCAGTTCTCTCTTCCCCCTGACTATGCAGCCAGTTCTCTCTCCCCCCTGACTATGCAGCCAGTTCTCTCTCCCCCCTGACTATGCAGCCAGTTCTCTCTCCCCCCTGACTATGCAGCCAGTTCTTTCTCTCCTCCCTGACTATGCAGCCAGTTCTCTCTCCTCCCTGACTATGCAGCCAGTTCTCTCTCCTCCCTGACTATGCAGCCAGTTCTCTCTCCTCCCTGACTATGCAGCCAGTTTTCTAATACATGTGCACAGTATTTTGTTGTGTGTAGGCTATTGCCCCATCTCTGAAATGGTAAGTGCATATGCATTGGTGACAACCCTCCTATTTACAGTGGGAGACTGGACCCAGGTCCTTGTCTTCCTTCTCATCATGCCATGGACCCAAACTCACTTCCCAGTTACCCCCTCTCCCCCTGCTCCTGCATCATGCGATGACTAATATCTAGTAGTTCTGTATTGAAGGGGTCTGTGTTTCATCAGGCCCAGTCATGCATTGTTCTATCACTCTAGAGTTCTGTATTGAAGGGGTCTGTGTTTCATCAGGCCCAGTCAGGGATTGTTCTACTGAAACACTAATACTAAGTCCACTAGTAGACCACTTCAATTCTATTATACTGTCTCTCTGGGCTGTTATATTTGAAAATGGGATGTGGTGATTACTTTACTTGTGGCAAGAGTCCAGCTAGTGGGAGTCCTCACCAAATCCTTTTAGACCACCTGCCAGATGTAGCTGGTGGCTAGGAACCCTCCATCCCTCCCCACCATGTCCTCATCTCCCAGGAACCCTCCATCCCTCCCCACATGTCCTCATCTCCCAGGAACCCTCCATCCCTCCCCACATGTCCTCATCTCCCAGGAACCCTCCATCCTTCCTCACATGTCCTCATCTCCCAGGAACCCTCCATCCCTCCCCACCATGTCCTCATCTCCCAGGAACCCTCCATCCTTCCTCACATGTCCTCATCTCCCAGGAACCCTCCATCCCTCCCCACATGTCCTCATCTCCCAGGAACCCTCCATCCCTCCCCACATGTCCTCATCTCCCCAGGAACCCTCCATCCCTCCCCACATGTCCTCATCTCCCAGGAACCCTCCATCCCTCCCCACATGTCCTCATCTCCCAGGAACCCTCCATCCCTCCCCACCATGTCCTCATCTCCAGAAACTGAAACCACACCCACCCACTTGTTACAGTTTGTGGTCTCTAGCCTTGTGTTGTGTGGATGGGAGAGGTGGGTGTGGTGGATGTGAGAGGTGGGTGTGGTGTCTACTGGAGTCCATCCCAGTCCATTCCAACCCCAGTCCGCCAGTCTGTCGTCAAATCATATCCACTGGGTGGGTGGGACTGCTCTACTCTAGGGTGGGTGTGGCTGCTATTCTCTTGGGTGGGTGTGGCTGCTATTCTCTTGGGTGGATGGAGCTTAGTAGATGTTGACTCTAATATACTTGCTATATAATTTTTTGATAATTGAAATGTGTGTGTGTGTGCGGTGTAGGATCTTGCAGCACAAGCTCATCTTTGGCATTGGAGCTCTGATCGTGGCGGCCATCATAGGACTCTGCATATTCGGCATTGTCTATTCCAAAGTTAAATAATTCTGCATTCCTGTTTGTCATTATCATAATGCCCATTTATTGCTGTAAGGTGTTTATTGCTGTAAGGTGTGTTCACCACCTGACATTCTCTTTTTATGCCAATAACGAGGAACTGTTAGGAATAGCTCTGTGTGAATGATTACAGTGATGATACTAATATTTAATTTTGTAATCATAATTCATTGTTGTAAGTGGAGTTAGTGTACAGGCCAAGTCTAATAAGTCACTGGCTGTGCTGTAGCTTGTACAGAAGAATGCATACCTCAATTCTATGCTCTTATGGGGACTGCAGAGAGCTTTTAGACTATAGCCCATTATTAAGGCCTACCTCTATTAGGAATACCTATTACCAAGATAAAAGGCTTGCCCGAGTGGGGCGCTAATAAGCAGGACTTTGATCACGCTCCTTGACCGCTCAAGATCAAAGAGACGCCAAGATCACCACAGAGCATTTCATGACGTCATTGCCAGACGCCGCTCGTGAATCTCATTAGTGATCAGCACTACATGAAAGTGTCGGAATGAACGCGATTTCCTTTTGAAGTGTGGTTTTCGGGCTAAGTGTCGGAGAGTATAGCGTGTGCGTTGGTCTCCTCGGCTACTAGAAGCGAAGGTTCTCCGTACTCTCTTAGCGTGCTCTAGTTCAAGAAGGAACGACATTAGATTGTCCCGAGTTAGAGCGGTTACGGTGATAAGAAACTTGACGAAGACGTGGAAAGTTGATAACTCTGGGCTAATTATACACTGATACAGATCAAAGGAAAAGGTTTGTTTGACAGGGCACGACTGACTTTGATTGTGGACAGGTGTAGGCAGATACAAAGACGTGGTCTACCAACAACACAATATAAACAGTGACCGACCATCGAGAAGATGTCCGTGGCTGCGGGGAACCCTACGCAAGCTGCTACCACTAACCCAACTGCAGGGTCGGCCACAGCTTCCAGTCAAGGTGAGGCACGCAGCTACACATCTAGCTAACTAGATAGATATGAGCTGTTCCAAATGAGAACAGTGCAAGTTTGTAGTGCTGGCTAACTTGTGTGAAGAGCCAACTCATTTATGCGTGTGCTCTCTGCTCAGAAGATGATGATTATGGGCAGGACCAAGTGAAGGTGTTCAGTCATGAAGGTGATGGAGAGAACACAGAGCACCTCAACTCCATGGACCTTCACGATATCAAGACAGAGCTGGAGAGAGATGCTGAAAAAGCTGAGGTGAGTGAGGGAACCGCTAGTGTGAGGCATGCTTTTAGTGAGCTAACTCTGTTTTGTACAGACACCCAAGACGGTGACGAACTCGGCCAGCTCTCCCACCTTCAATGCAGATGGTAGTAGTGTAAATGGTGAGAGTTGATCTTCACAGATTGTCACCTTGCAGTGTCTCTGACCTCAGCATGTGTCGTGTGTGTGTATGTGTGTGTGTTATATATGCATGTGTCTAGTGCAGTAAGGATGTTGTTGTTTAGTTCCCCCGCACATTTCCTCCCTGTTCCTGTAGCCACCTCTCTGCCCGTCTTGCCCCAGGCGAGTATTCGTCCAGTGCTACACCCTCCGACAGCTATGGTGAGAGTGGCAGAGCAGATGGAGTTAGCGTATGGGGCTGTGTTACTAGGAGACAGGGTGAGGTGTGGACCAGTGTGTTCGAGATTGTCAGTGCACTGGGCCACTTGCATTATGGCCGTAGTTACTCCGAGTGAAACATGTATATATATGAGAGAGATAATTGGGTGCACTGGATTGGTTCTGCCCAGCCTCACCATCTACTCTCTGGATGCTTGTAGCTTGCTCTAGTTACGCTGGCGTGGAGCTGGGCCGAGAGTGGGTGCCCCCTCCTCCAGCCTACCTGACTGCGCAAGGAGAAGCTGATAATTGCTGCTGTCCTGTGGGGGCGAAGTATTTGTGGAAGCCTTTGAAGTGGCCACATGAAAGAACAGGAAATGGTCCGACTGAGGTTTAATGGCTCACATCAAAGCCATTCTGCTGGGTTGTGTCCTTGGCTAATTAGTCCTCTACATCAAGCGGCAGTCCTGAAGTGTGTGAGTGCGGTGTGTGTTAGTGGTGAGTGTGGGGAGGGGTTGGGCCTAATCTAGTGTGGGTGAGTCCAACAGGAAGGAAAGCCATCGTGTATGGATGTTGTGTATATATGACTGCACATGGCACTGATGTGCCAGGCCCTGGTGCCTTGCCCCCGAGAGTGATGCCCTCGTTGATGGTGTGTGTGTGATGGTGCAGGTCTATGCTAATGGAGGAGCCGTGCCCTTCATGATCCCGCCCTTTGCTGCTGCCGCCGCTGCTGCCGCAGCAAGTGGCTCCTCCCTCTATCCCATCATGAGGCCGGTCAAGCTGGAGTCTGATTGGTGAGTTTCATTAAGCCTCAACTTCTTGTTTATCTTGCAGGGCAAGGGACTAGCTGCTTGTCTTGCAGGGCAAGGGGTTAGCTGCTTGTCTTGCAGGGCAAGGGGTTAGCTGCTTGTCTTGCAGGGCAAGGGACTAGCTGCTTGTCTTACAGGGCAAGGGACTAGCTGCTTGTCTTGCCGGGCAAGGGACTAGCTGCTTGTCTTGCAGGGCAAGGGGTTAGCTGCTTGTCTTGCAGGGCAAGGGACTAGCTGCTTGTCTTACAGGGCAAGGGACTAGCTGCTTGTCTTGCCGGGCAAGGGACTAGCTGCTTATCTTGCAGGGCAAGGGACTGGCTGCTTGTCTTGCAGGGCAAGGGACTAGCTGCTTGTCTTGCAGGGCAAGGGACTAGCTGCTTGTCTTGCAGGGCAAGGGACTAGCTGCTTGTCTTACAGGGCAAGGACTAGCTGTTTGGCGTGCAGGGCAAGGGACTAGCTGCTTGTCTTACAGGGCAAGGGACTAGCTGCTTGTCTTACAGGGCAAGGGACTAGCTGCTTGTCTTACAGGGCAAGGGACTAGCTGCTTATCTTGCAGGGCAAGGGACTAGCTGCTTGTCTTGCAGGGCAAGGGACTAGCTGCTTGTCTTGCAGGGCAAGGACTAGCTGTTTGGCGTGCAGGGCAAGGGACTAGCTGCTTGTCTTACAGGGCAAGGGACTAGCTGCTTGTCTTGCAGGGCAAGGGGTTAGCTGCTTGTCTTGCAGGGCAAGGGACTAGCTGCTTGTCTTGCAGGGCAGCTGCTTGACTTGCAGGTGCACAGGTCATGAGGCTAGCTGCTTGGCTAGGCAGACATGTTTCTTAGCAAGGCATGATAATGTACTTTGCCCTACCAATGAGAAGTGGTAGGCAACACTACCTGAAGCTTGTTGACCGCTCATCTTGTTGTGGGGTGTGTGTGGAGGGGTTGGTAGGAGGCAGGTGTGGGGTGGGTAGGAGGCAGGTGTATGTAAGCATCATAAATGCAACCACGCCCAGTTTCCATGGAAACTTGGTGGTAGACATCAACTGATATTTTCTAAAGCCATGCCTACTGAGGTAGACTCCTCTAGTTAATGCTTGTGTGCAGGTGTGAAAGTTCTTCCAGATTTGGGGGGGGGGGGGGTATGAATTTAAATATCCCCGTAACGCTTACCTCCCTTCTCTTCTGAAACATGCAGTGAATCTGCAGTAAGTGGCCTTAATTAAAGCAGGACTTTATCTGGAGCCACATTCTGCCCACTTCAAAGCCTCAGGCGGCCTTTGTCCGTTCACCCCCACTTCTCTAATCAAAGCTAACTCTGCGTAATTGTGATGCCAGTGTGTGAGCATTGATGGCTTAGCCTGGCTAGTGTTCCAGCCAGCATTAGCAGAGGCTAGCTGTTCACCTGACCACATCAAAGCATACTTTACACCACACCAAAGGAAAGCTCGGCTGAAGACAAGGTAGTTTCTGTTCAGCTAGTAGCTGGAGATAAGTTGCCATGTGCACTCTGGTGGCCTCCCCATGGGGTGGGGGGAGGTGCTGATGTGCGCCATGTTTGCACATTTCTAGAGTTGCAGGTTGGCCTGACAGTGTCTACCACTCCAGCCAGAAGTAGTTGGTTAGGTCAGAGCAATAGGCCTAGTTCTAGCCACTAGTGGTTCAGAGCTGTAGGCCTAGTTCCAGCCACTAGTGGTCCAGTCAGAGCTAGTTCCAGCCACTAGTGGTCCAGTCAGAGCAATAGGCCTAGTTCCAGCCACTAGTGGTCCAGTCAGAGCAATAGGCCTAGTTACAGCCACTAGTGGTCCAGTCAGAGCTGTAGGCCTAGTTACAGCCACTAGTGGTCCAGTCAGAGCCGTAGGCCTAGTTACAGCCACTAGTGGTCCAGTCAGAGCAATAGGCCTAGTTACAGCCACTAGTGTTTCAGTCAGAGCTGTAAGCCTAGTTACAGCCACTAGTGGTCCAGTCAGAGCTGTAGGTCTAGTTAAAGCCACTAGTGTTTCAGTCAGAGCTGTAGGCCTAGTTCCAGCCACTAGTGGGCCAACAGACATTGCTATGCCTAGTTGAACCAGTCAATTGCCCAAGGTCATTCCAGTCCCTTCAAAGAGGCATGGTAACAGTGGTAGCTGCCGTCAGAGAGTGGGTGGTCTCATGCCCTTCCCCCCCATATCCGGGATGAAGGGTCAGGGTCCATTCATTTAGTTGGGTGTGTTATTGTTACTATGACTTTGACGCAGCTACAGTTGGCCTGCTGCTCGCTGATAGCCCTCCACCACTCCTGCTCCCACGCACCTTGTGGGTGTGGCTAGGTCTAGTAGAAACCCAGCCTTCCTCTATCACATGCCAGGTGGGTGTGGCTGGTACTGAATCTGCGCATGTCTGTAGTTTTGCTTGTGCATTTATGGCACACCTTGCCTTGAAGAAACTAACTTTGCTTCTGCATTAGTGGGTGCGGCTCTCCCTTGCCTTGAAGAATACTAACTTGGCAGTCGTGACATTATCTTGAGCTCCAGCAGCATCTAGGATTTCACTCTGCCCTCCTTATCAGAGGGTGTGAATGACTGCTCTGCTCTTAGCAACGATGTGGACTAGATGAAGCATCTGCTCTTAGCAACGATGTGGACTAGATGAAGCATCTGCTCTTAGCAACGATGTGGACTAGATGAAGCATCTGCTCTTAGCAACGATGTGGACTAGATGAAGCAGCGGCTCTTAGCAACGATGTGGACTAGATGAAGCAGCGGCTCTTAGCAACGATGTGGACTAGATGAAGCATCTGCTCTTAACAACGATGTGGACTAGATGAAGCAGCGGCTCTTAGCAACGATGTGGACTAGATGAAGCATCTGCTCTTAGCAACGATGTGGACTAGATGAAGCAGCGGCTCTTAGCAACGATGTGGACTAGATGAAGCAGCGGCTCTTAGCAACGATGTGGACTAGATGAAGCAGCGGCTCTTAGCAACGATGTGGACTAGATGAAGCAGCGGCTCTTAGCAACGATGTGGACTAGATGAAGCATCTGCTCTTAGCAACGATGTGGACTAGATGAAGCAGCGGCTCTTAGCAACGATGTGGACTAGATGAAGCAGCGGCTCTTAGCAACGATGTGGACTAGATGAAGCAGCGGCTCTTAGCAACGATGTGGACTAGATGACCAAAGCATCTGCTCTTAGCAACGATGTGGACTAGATGAAGCATCTGCTCTTAGCAACGATGTGGACTAGATGAAGCAGCGGCTCTTAGCAACGATGTGGACTAGATGAAGCAGCGTCTCTTAGCAACGATGTGGACTAGATGAAGCATCTGCTCTTAACAACGATGTGGACTAGATGAAGCAGCGGCTCTTAGCAACGATGTGGACTAGATGAAGCATCTGCTCTTAGCAACGATGTGGACTAGATGAAGCAGCGGCTCTTAGCAACGATGTGGACTAGATGAAGCAGCGGCTCTTAGCAACGATGTGGACTAGATGAAGCAGCGGCTCTTAGCAACGATGTGGACTAGATGAAGCAGCGGCTCTTAGCAACGATGTGGACTAGATGAAGCATCTGCTCTTAGCAACGATGTGGACTAGATGAAGCAGCGGCTCTTAGCAACGATGTGGACTAGATGAAGCAGCGGCTCTTAGCAACGATGTGGACTAGATGAAGCAGCGGCTCTTAGCAACGATGTGGGCTAGATGACCAAAGCATCTGCTCTTAGCAACGATGTGGACTAGATGAAGCAGCGGCTCTTAGCAACGATGTGGACTAGATGAAGCAGCGGCTCTTATGGACTAGATGAAGCAGCGGCTCTTAGCAACGATGTGGACTAGATGAAGCATCTACTCTTAGCAACGATGTGGACTAGATGAAGCAGCGGCTCTTAGCAACGATGTGGACTAGATGAAGCATCTGCTCTTAGCAACGATATGGACTAGATGAAGCAGCGGCTCTTAGCAACGATGTGGACTAGATGAAGCAGCGGCTCTTAGCAACGATGTGGACTAGATGAAGCAGCGGCTCTTAGCAACGATGTGGACTAGATGAAGCAGCGGCTCTTAGCAACGATGTGGACTAGATGAAGCAGCGGCTCTAAGCAACGATGTGGACTAGATGAAGCAGCGGCTCTTAGCAACGATGTGGACTAGATGAAGCAGCGGCTCTTAGCAACGATGTGGACTAGATGAAGCAGCGGCTCTTAGCAACGATGTGGACTAGATGAAGCATCTGCTCTTAGCAACGAACTCTCAGCCATCAGTTGAGTATAATGCCTCGATATGTAAACTGTGAACGGAGTCATTAGCCGAAAGATAAAAAACAATTTTTAAGTTGTTGAGGAAGTTAGCTTGTGCAGGTCCTGTTATGAAATTTCAGGTTGTGGGCATGTATATGCCAAATGAAGGAAGCTGCTGCTCAACAGGTCTCTTCTGTCCAACCTGCTGGTGCCGGAAGCATTCTGCTGAGGACATCCTTGAGGCCACCCGCAAGCATCTGAAGCTCTTCCTTGAGAAAAGAGAAGACACTCATGAATAGATTTCTTTATTCTAAGCTTTTCTGTAGACGACGTCCGACGAAGCTTTAGTTGCTTTGCTTTCCTCAGTGGAGCCAACCGGACCAAACTGCAGCTGATTGCTTTTCCATTCTCGTGAAGGAAGTACTAGCTGTGGACTCAACGCAGTACAAAGTGGGGGGGGGGGGGGGGGGGGGTGGGAGGGGGGCTGTTCTCTTAGCCAGCTGATGCTGAACAACTGGAGGGAGGGGCTTTTCTTAATTGCCAATATACAATAATGAGCCATATGTGCTGGATGCACATATGGATGCCATGTTTTTACCTGCACATGCCCAGTAGAGTGCTGAATATTTACCTGCACATGCCCAGTAGACTGCTGAATCATAACCTACACATGCCCAGTAGACTGCTGAATCATAACCTGCACATGCCCAGTAGACTGCTGAATCATAACCTGCACATGCCCAGTAGACTGCTGAATCATAACCTACACATGCCCAGTAGACTGCTGAATCATAACCTGCACATGCCCAGTAGACTGCTAAATCATTACCTGCACATGCCCAGTAGACTGCTAAATCATAACCTGCACATGCCCAGTAGACTGCTGAATCATAACCTACACATGCCCAGTAGACTGCTGAATCATAACCTGCACATGCCCAGTAGACTGCTAAATCATTACCTGCACATGCCCAGTAGACTGCTGAATCATAACCTGCACATGCCCAGTAGACTGCTGAATCATAACCTGCACATGCCCAGTAGACTGCTAAATCATTACCTGCACATGCCCAGTAGACTGCTGAATCATAACCTGCACATGCCCAGTAGACTGCTGAATCATAACCTACACATGCCCAGTAGACTGCTGAATCATAACCTGCACATGCCCAGTAGACTGCTGAATCATAACCTACACATGCCCAGTAGACTGCTGAATAATAACCCGCACATGCCCAGTAGACTGCTGAATCATTACCTGCACATGCCCAGTAGACTGCTGAATAATAACCCGCACATGCCCAGTAGACTGCTGAATCATTACCTGCACATGCCCAGTAGACTGCTGAATCATTACCTGCACATGCCCAGTAGACTGCTGAATAATAACCTGCACATGCCCAGTAAACTGCTGAATCATAACCCGCACATGCCCAGTAGACTGCTGAATATTTACCTGCACATGCCCAGTAGACTGCTGAATATTTACCCGCACATGCCCAGTAGACTACTGAATCATAACCTACACATGCCCAGTAGACTGCTGAATCATAACCTGCACATGCCCAGTAGACTGCTGAATCATAACCTGCACATGCCCAGTAGACTGCTGAACCATTATATAATACTTTACTTTGGTTTGCATGACTATTGATTGATGAACACACACACACACACACACATCAGGAAGTTGAGCCACTCCATGGCAGGCTGTACTCATTCTCTAAGCTTGTCAGATGATCTCACCTGACATGACTACACATCCTCAGAGCAAAGACTGAATATTTTGTGGGACCTATATGAGCATGTAGAGCCTGTGTATGTCACATGAGCATGTAGAGCCTGTGTATGTCACATGAGCATGTAGACCCTGTGTATGTCACATGAGCATGTAGACCCTGTGTATGTCACATGAGCATGTAGACCCTGTGTATGTCACATGAGCATGTAGACCCTGTGTATGCCACATGAGCATGTAGACCCTGTGTATGTCACATGAGCATGTAGAGCCTGTGTATGCCACATGAGCATGTAGACCCTGTGTATGTCACATGAGCATGTAGACCCTGTGTATGTCACATGAGCATGTAGAGCCTGTGTATGTCACATGAGCATGTAGAGCCTGTGTATGTCACATGAGCATGTAGAGCCTGTGTATGTCACATGAGCATGTAGACCCTGTGTATGCCACACGAGCATGTAGACCCTGTGTATGTCACACGAGCATGTGGATATTCGGACACACCCCATGCACACACGTGCTGATGGATGCCACTTGCTGCTCACTGTGCAGAAGTCACTTGTGTCCAGTGGGCGACAACTTGGTTTGTGTGGATGTTAACTTCCTTGTCTTGTGATGAGTTCTACTGTCTTCACTAGTCAAGAAACACGCTGACAGCATCTCACACAGCACAGTGTGAACTGGCTGCCGTGTGTGTGAGCTATCTTCGGCACCATGGCTTCACTCACTCGGGCCATGTTAGATCATTGTATGTCATTAGTCTAGAGCCATTTCCATGGCTGCACTAGTCTGGAGCCATGGCTGCACTAGTCTGGAGCCATGGCTGCACTAGTCTGGAGCCATGGCTGCACTAGTCTGGAGCCATGGCTGCACTAAGCCATGGCTGCACTAGTCTGGAGCCATGGCTGCACCAGACACAGCCTGCTAGAGTACCATATCTTCCTTCCTTACATAACATGTTTCATATTTTGCTCACTCTTCAGGAAGTTGCAAGGCAATGGGACGCATCTGAATATTCCCACCTATAGCTACCCAGCGGGCTTTCTCCCAGTGGACCAGTCTGGACTGAGGCCTGCCTACCCGTTCATGACCATCCCAGGCCAATATGTGACCACACCCATGTCATATCAGACACAAGTACGTGTGTGTGTGTTAAGTTTCCGCTGTGGTGTACTTGTAGTCATGGTAACTGCTAAATTATGCCTGGGGCATTTATTTATCACTGTCATTGCGTGTTTTGATGTTGGTGAAGTTCACCACTTTGGGAGGAACTGTGGCCCCTAATGCCATTGTCCAGCCCAACTCGGGGGGAATGCTGACTCAGCATGTCAAGGAGAAGAAACCACACATCAAGAAGCCTCTCAATGCCTTCATGCTGTTCATGAAGCAGAAGCGCGCTGACGTCATCAAGGAGTGCACTCTCAAGGAGAGTGCAGCCATCAACCAGATATTGGGAAAGATGGTGAGCTGCCGTGGTTTGTGCATACATATTCATGAGAGTACCACTACATGTATGCATGTATATTCATGGGATTAGCACGGGGGGGTTGTATACATGCATATTCATGAGATTAGCACGGGGGGTTGTAAGCATGCATATTCATGGGATTAGCACGGGTGGTTGTATGCATGCATATTCATGAGATTAGCACGGGGGGTTGTAAGCATGCATATTCATGAGATTAGCACGGGGGGTTGTATACATGCATATTCATGAGATTAGCACGGGGGGTTGTATGCATGCATATTCATGAGATTAGCACGGGGGGTTGTATACATGCATATTCATGAGATTAGCACGGGTGGTTGTATGCATGCATATTCATGAGATTAGCACGGGGGGTTGTAAGCATGCATATTCATGGGATTAGCACGGGGGGTTGTATACATGCATATTCATGAGATTAGCACGGGGGGTTGTATGCATGCATATTCATGAGATTAGCACGGGGGGTTGTATACATGCATATTCATGAGATTAGCACGGGGGGTTGTATACATGCATATTCATGAGATTAGCACGGGGGGTTGTATGCATGCATATTCATGAGATTAGCACGGGGGGTTGTATACATGCATATTCATGAGATTAGCACGGGTGGTTGTATGCATGCATATTCATGAGATTAGCACGGGGGGTTGTATGCATGCATATTCATGAGATTAGCACGGGGGGTTGTATGCATGCATATTCATGGGATTAGCACGGGGGGTTGTAAGCATGCATATTCATGAGATTAGCACGGGGGGTTGTATGCATGCATATTCATGAGATTAGCACGGGGGGTTGTATGCATGTATATTCATGAGATTAGCACGGGGGGTTGTGTTCATGCATATTCATGGGATTAGCACGGGGGGTTGTATGCATGCATATTCATGAGATTAGCACGGGGGGTTGTATGCATGCATATTCATGAGATTAGCACGGGGGGTTGTATGCATGCATATTCATGGGATTAGCACGGGGGGTTGTATACATGCATATTCATGAGATTAGCACGGGGGGTTGTAAGCATGCATATTCATGAGATTAGCACGGGGGGTTGTATGCATGCATATTCATGAGATTAGCACGGGGGGTTGTATACATGCATATTCATGAGATTAGCACGGGGGGTTGTATGCATGCATATTCATGAGATTAGCACGGGGGGTTGTATGCATGCATATTCATGAGATTAGCACGGGGGGTTGTATACATGCATATTCATGAGATTAGCACGGGGGGTTCTATGCATGCATATTCGTGAGATTAGCACGGGGGGTTGTATACATGCATATTCATGAGATTAGCACGGGGGGTTGTATGCATGCATATTCGTGAGATTAGCACGGGGGGTTGTAAGCATGCATATTCATGGGATTAGCACGGGGGGTTGTATACATGCATATTCATGAGATTAGCACGGGGGGGTTGTATGCATGTATATTCATGGGATTAGCACGGGGGGGTTGTATACATGCATATTCATGAGATTAGCACGGGGGGTTGTATGCATGCATATTCATGAGATTAGCACGGGGGGTTGAATGCATGCATATTCATGAGATTAGCACGGGGGGTTGTATGCATGCCTATTCATGAGATTAGCACGGGGGGTTGTATGCATGCCTATTCATGAGATTAGCACGGGGGGTTGTATGCATGCCTATTCATGAGATTAGCACGGGGGGTTGTATGCATGCATATTCATGAGATTAGCACGGGGGGTTGTGTTCATGCATATTCATGAGATTAGCACGGGGGGTTGAATGCATGCATATTCATGAGATTAGCACGGGGGGTTGTATGCATGCATATTCATGAGATTAGCACGGGGGGTTGTATGCATGCATATTCATGAGATTAGCATGGGGGGTTGTAAGCATGCATATTCATGAGATTAGCACGGGGGGTTGTATGCATGCATATTCATGAGATTAGCACGGGGGGTTGTATGCAAGCATATTCATGAGATTAGCACGGGGGGTTGTATGCATGCATATTCATGGGATTAGCACGGGGGGGTTGTATGCATGTATATTCATGAGATTAGCATGGGGGGTTATATGCATGCATATTCATGAGATTAGCACGGGGGGTTGTATGCATGCATATTCATGGGATTAGCACGGGGGGTTGTATGCAAGCATATTCATGAGATTAGCACGGGGGGTTGTATGCATGCATATTCATGGGATTAGCACGGGGGGTTGTATGCAAGCATATTCATGGGATTAGCACGGGGGGTTGTATGCATGCATATTCATGGGATTAGCACGGGGGGTTGTATGCATGCCTATTCATGAGATTAGCACGGGGGGTTGTATGCATGCATATTCATGAGATTAGCACGGGGGGTTGTATGCATGCATATTCATGAGATTAGCACGGGGGGTTGTATGCATGCATATTCATGAGATTAGCACGGGGGGTTGTATACATGCATATTCATGGGATTAGCACGGGGGGGGGGGGGGGTTGTATGCAATGAGGGGTGCACTAGCACTCCAATATTTCAAAATGGCGGACTTTCAAACAAAAACAACCATGCCTCAGCCGTACGTACCTGTGGGCTAGAATTCATCGGCAGCTGCCTAACAGCTTGTTGTCACTGCTATTGGCACACAAATGCCTCCCATTACCCGCTAAGGTAGTGACCTCTCAGCGTGCCTTGAATCCCCGCTAAGGTAGTGACCTCTCAGCGTGCCTTGAATCCCCGCTAAGGTAGTGACCTCCCAGCGTGCCTTGAATCCCCGCTAAGGTAGTGACCTCTCAGCGTGCCTTGAATCCCCGTGACCGGCAGAGCAAGGAAACCATGGCAACTCATCTTCTTTGAGGTTCATCTTTGAGATTCATCTTCTTTGGGTTCATCTTCTTTGGGTTCATCTTCTTTGGGTTCATCTTCTTTGGGTTCATCTTCTTTGAGGTTCATCTTCTTTGAGGTTCATCTTCTTTGAGGTTCATCTTCTTTGAGGTTCATCTTCTTTGAGGTTCATCTTCTTTAGATTCATCTTCTTTACTTTATATTCATCTTTAGATTCATCTTCTTTAGATTCATCTTCTTTAGATTCATCTTCTTTAAGATTCATCTTCTTTAGATCCAGATTCATCTTCTTTGAGATTCACCTTCTTTGAGATTCACCTTCTTTGAGATTCACCTTCTTTGAGATTCACCTTCTTTGATATATTCATCTTCTTTGAGATTCATCTTCTTTGAGATTCATCTTCTTTGCGGTTCATCTTCTTTGAGATTCATTTTCTAGGCTCGTCCGTCTATCTGGACTGCAGTAGTCCTCCCATTTTTAAATGGTGGGTTGGATCAGTGACCCGTAGTGGGTGGGTCGGCGGCTCACTGTGGGTTGGTCAGTGACCCGTAGTGGGTGGGTCGGCGGCCCTGGTGGGTTGGGTCAGTGGCTCACTGTGGGTTGGTCAGTGAGATGGAATGCTGTAGTACAAGAAGAAGGAATGACCCGTGCTCAGTTCTGCTGTTTGGTTAGTGGATTTCTTGTTCCTGTGCAACTGTTCCCAAGTCCTTGAAGGAAGCTGCAACTGTTCCCAGTCCTTGAAGGAGGCTGTAACTGTTCCCAAGTCCTTGAAGAAGGCTGCAACTGTTCCCAGTCCTTGAAGGAGGCTGTAACTGTTCCGAAGTCCTTGAAGGAGGCTGTAACTGTTCCCAGTCCTTGAAGGAGGCTGTAACTGTTCCCAAGTCCTTGAAGGAGGCTGTAACTGTTCCCAAGTCCTTGAAGGAGGCTGTAACTGTTCCCAAGTCCTTGAAGGAGGCTGTAACTGTTCCCAAGTCCTTGAAGGAGGCTGTAACTGTTCCCAAGTCCTTGAAGGAGGCTGTAACTGTTCCCAAGTCCTTGAAGGAGGCTGTAACTGTTCCCAAGTCCTTGAAGGAGGCTGTAACTGAGCCTACATGAGTCCAGTCAACAATAGCAACAAGACATGGCATGTGCTGCTATGCAGAGTGGCGATCAATCATGAGCAGTCTTGCATCAAACTTTCCTTGACGTAATTAGAAATGACTTTCTCAATAATTGGCTTCAAATCTAGTCCCTCAATGGCTGCTCTAGCCTTCATCAGGAATAGTGACAGTCAATGGCTGCTCTAGCCTTCACCAGGAATAGTGACAGTCAATGGCTGCTCAAGCCTTCATCAGGAATAGTGACGGTCAATGGCTGCCCTAGCCTTCATCAGGAATAGTGACAGTCAATGGCTGCTCTAGCCTTCATCAGGAATAGTGACGGTCAATGGCTGCTCTAGCCTTCACCAGGAATAGTGACAGTCAATGGCTGCTCTAGCCTTCATCAGGAATAGTGACAGTCAATGGCTGCTCTAGCCTTCATCAGGAATAGTGACAGTCAATGGCTGCTCTAGCCTTCACCAGGAATAGTGACAGTCAATGGCTGCTCTAGCCTTCATCAGGAATAGTGACAGTCAATGGCTTCTCTAGCCTTCATCAGGAATAGTGACAGTCAATGGCTGCTCTAGCCTTCATCAGGAATAGTGACAGTCAATGGCTGCTCTAGCCTTCACCAGGAATAGTGACAGTCAATGGCTGCTCTAGCCTTCATCAGGTAGCCCTAGAGACCGCGAAGGTCACACCTGGTGCCATCCTCCACCTCTCACACCTGGCGTCATCCTCCACCTCTCACACCTGGCGTCATCCTCACCTCTCACACCTGGCGTCATCCTCCACCTCTCACACCTGGCGTCATCCTCCACCTCTCACACCTGGCGTCATCCTCCACCTCTCACACCTGGCGTCATCCTCACCTCTCACACCTGGCTGCGTCCTCCACCTCAAAACTGTTTGAAACAAACACTGACCTCTGACCTGTTAAAACAAACACTGACCTCTGATCTGTTTAAAACAAACGCTGAACTCACAAAGGAAGCAAGACTGTACCTATGTAGATGATGATCCTTTACCATTTATACATGTACCCCAGTATAGGGCTGCACAGTTGGTCAATGCTGTGCATATATGATTCTGGTTGCATGATTGAAATGGTAAAGGGTCACCTAACTGGTGGTCCACATGGGTGCACTCCCAGTGGCTTGATTAGTTACTGAAGTGCTCTTTTGAGTGAATGCCCTTAGCCGGCCCCCATCTCTTAAACACCTTACTCATTGCTGTTCCCCACTGCACATATCAGCACATGCCATGCCTTAGTGTTGACTGTGCCCATGGAGGGTCAGCTACAGAGACCTTCATTGGTGAGCATTGCGCAGGAGAACTCCACCAACCACACAGAAGATGTTTTGATAAAGATTTAGCGTACAACTGCCAGGCCACAAGAAGTCCACAAACCAAACAGCAGAGGACTGAGTGAAGTTCATTCCTTCTGCTTGCTATGCCACACCCACACATGAGCTAGCTTGATTATGCCTCCACTGTCCCGTCCACCGTAGCAAGGGCTACCAGTGACTAGCGAGGGCTGCCAGTCACAGACCTTGACCAAGCGTGCTGGGGATCTTCTAGGAACTAATGGTGGCCGAAAAAGCTAAGAAGCTATTCATGTGATTTTTTTACTGAGACATGGGCTTTAGTTCGGGGGGGGGGGGGGGGGGGGGGGGGGGCATTGCTAGCCACCATTTTAGATTTTAAAAGAGTGGGTCCAACCAAATAGGGGGCATCATATTAGATCAGGGTGTAAACATGTCTATTCATGGGATTACATGAAGCTCTGATGGAGACATCAGAGCTTAAGATGACCACTAGGCAAGTGGGTCCACACTGAGTGGGTGCAGTTTCTCAGGACATCCTTGTAGTAGCACCACAGACAGAGTTATGCACCAGTTGTGTAGCACCTGCACCAGCAGTCAGGCAGACAGAGCTATACACAGACAGCTATGCACCAGGTGTGCTGCACCAGCAGTCAGGCAGACAGAGCTATACACAGGCAGCTATGCACCAGGTGTGCTGCACCAGCAGTCAGGCAGACAGAGCTATACACAGGCAGCTATGCACCAGGTGTGCTGCACCAGCAGTCAGGCAGACAGAGCTATACACAGGCAGCTATGCACCAGGTGTGCTGCACCAGCAGTCAGGCAGACAGAGCTATACACAGACAGCTATGCACCAGGTGTGCTGCACCAGCAGTCAGGCAGACAGAGCTATACACAGACAGCTATGCACCAGGTGTGCTGCACCAGCAGTCAGGCAGACAGAGCTATACACAGACAGCTATGCACCAGGTGTGCTGCACCAGCAGTCAGGCAGACAGAGCTATACACAGACAGCTATGCACCAGGTGTGCTGCACCAGCAGTCAGGCAGACGGAGCTGTGCAGGTGTGCAGCAAGAAATGAGCAGTTACAGTCTATGCTGCTCTAACTGAAGGAACAAATAATTTCTCATCATATGTGAAGTGGAAGAGCTCCTCGATGGAACCATTGCCTGCCATGAGCTCCTCGATGGAACCATTGCCTGCCATGAGCTCCTCGATGGAACCATTGCCTGCCATGAGCTCCTCGATGGAACCATTGCCTGCCATGAGCTCCTCGATGGAACCATTGCCTGCCATGAGCTCCTCGATGGAACCATTGCCTGCCATGAGCTCCTCGATGGAACCATTGCCTGCCATGAGCTCCTCGATGGAACCATTGCCTGCCATGAGCTCCTCGATGGAACCATTGCCTGCCATGAGCTCTGAGATGGAACCATTGCCTGCCATGAGCTCCTCGATGGAACCATTGCCTGCCATGAGCTCCTCGATGGAACCATTGCCTGCCATGAGCTCCTCGATGGAACCATTGCCTGCCATGAGCTCCTCGATGGAACCATTGCCTGCCATGAGCTCCTCATTAGCCCAAACACAAGCAAGTTGGAAGCACAAAACATTCCAAGTGTTTTGTTTACTTTCATTGTTGCTAGGCTAGCCAGCATAGCAACAGTGCTGGCCTGATAGAGCCCTCAAGCCATGAAGAAGGCTCCCTGGGCTGCATCACATGACTTCAAATAACATCCACAGGTGCACGTGCGTATCACATTATCTTGATTTTCACCCCTAAGGAGTTAATTGGTGTCTAATAACCTGTCCTGCTACTGGAATGACCAGCAGGGTGTGCTCTATTTTCTTATGTTTATGTCACTCGTCCTGTGTGTCCACTTTGTGGGTGTTGCCGTGTGGAGCTCTGCCCGGCCCAGCTAAGTTTGGCCCGGCCCAGCTAAGTTTGGCCCGGCTCAGTCCAGACTTAGTCTGGATAGGTGTGTGATATTAACAGCCCAACTTTGTGCTGACTGTGTGTGTACATGTGTTTATTTGCTGTTGCTAGTGGCACGCCCTGGACCGGAGTGAGCAGGCCAAGTATTACGAGATGGCCCGCGAGGAGCGTGCCAAGCACATGCAAGTGAGTTTGCTGCTGGTTACTATGGTAACTAGTAGGTAGTGGAGTGTGTTCTATATAGAGTTAATAGCACAGGTAGTCGTGTGATGGGTGTTGATGAGCTGCCCAGACAGGTCGTCTGTGTGGCCCTAGACAGGTCGTCTGTGTGGCCCTAGACAGGTCGTCTGTGTTGCCCTAGACAGGTCGTCTGTGTTGATGAGCTGCCCTAGACAGGTCGTCTGTGTTGCCCTAGACAGGTCGTCTGTGTTGATGAGCTGCCCTAGACAGGTCGTCTGTGTTGCCCTAGACAGGTCGTCTGTGTTGATGAGCTGCCCTAGACAGGTCGTCTGTGTTGCCCTAGACAGGTCGTCTGTGTTGATGAGCTGCCCTAGACAGGTCGTCTGTGTTGATGAGCTGCCCTAGACAGGTCGTCTGTGTTGCCCTAGACAGGTCGTCTGTGTTGATGAGCTGCCCTAGACAGGTCGTCTGTGTTGCCCTAGACAGGTCGTCTGTGTTGATGAGCTGCCCTAGACAGGTCGTCTGTGTTGTCCTAGACAGGTCGTCTGTGTTGATGAGCTGCCCTAGACAGGTCGTCTGTGTTGTCCTAGACAGGTCGTCTGTGTTGATGAGCTGCCCTAGACAGGTCGTCTGTGTTGATGAGCTGCCCTAGACAGGTCGTCTTGTGTTGCCCTAGACAGGTCGTCTGTGTTGATGAGCTGCCCTAGACAGGTCGTCTGTGTTGATGAGCTGCCCTAGACAGGTCGTCTGTGTTGTCCTAGACAGGTCGTCTGTGTTGATGAGCTGCCCTAGACAGGTCGTCTGTGTGGCCCTAGACAGGTCATCTGTGTGGCCCTAGACAAGTCGTCTGTGTGGCCCTAGACAGGTCGTCTGTGTGGCCCTAGACAGGTCGTCTGTGTGGCCCTAGACAGGTCGTCTGTGTTGCCCTAGACAGGTCGTCTGTGTGGAACTGTGCAGAGTCAAGTGAACTCTTGACAATATACTGTAGTCAGAACTGGTCACAGAATTCAATTAGTAGCATCGGTGGTTTCGCCCATAGCTGCTTATGTAGGACACACCCACCATGTCCACAAGTATAATGATCATCTCCGCCAAGTCTAATTCCATCCAGCGCCAGGCAAATCTAAATTGTCAAATATTCTAACTAGTAACATTTCCAGCTCTGCAAAACTTGTCTAGTCCGAATGTGTGCAGATGTACCCGGGATGTACCCGGGCTGGAGTGCCAGGGACAACTAGTGTGTGTGTGGTGTGTGCAGATGTACCCGGGCTGGAGTGCCAGGGACAACTAGTGTGTGTGTGGTGTGTGCAGATGTACCCGGGCTGGAGTGCCAGGGACAACTAGTGTGTCTGATGTGTGCAGATGTACCCGGGCTGGAGTGCCAGGGACAACTAGTGTGTGTGTGTGGTGTGTGCAGATGTACCCGGGCTCAGGGACAACTAGTGTGTGTGTGTGATGTGTGTGTGTGTGTGTGGTATGTGCAGATGTACCCGGGCTGGAGTGCCAGGGATAATTACGCTGTGCACAAGAAGAGACGCAAGAGGAAGCTGAAGCAACCCGACAGCAAGTCTGAGGTGTCAGAAGACAGGAGTAAGTGTGAGGGCGGTGGGAGTGGCATAGTAATGGGGTGTGGCCACAAGACGGCAAGGCTGGGTGTCGGGAGGGTGGTGGGAGGCATAGTAATGAGTGTGATGGGGTGATACTTACTGGCCCAAATATAATTTCTGGTGGAGTACAACATACCAACTAATAGGACAGCAATATAGAGATGTTAGGACAGCAATATAGAGATGTTAGGACAGCAATATAGAGATCTTAGGACAGCAATATAGAGATGTTAGGACAGCAATATAGAGATGTTAGGACAGCAATATAGAGATGTTAGGACAGCAATATAGAGATGTTAGGACAGCAATATAGAGATGTTAGGACAGCAATATAGAGATGTTAGGACAGCAATATAGAGATGTTAGGACAGCAATATAGAGATGTTGGGACAGCAATATAGAGATGTTGGGACAGCAATATAGAGAAGGGCTGAGTAGGACATGTAATGTCTCACAAGTTGCTGGTGGGCATGCAGTCTTGACCTGATACTGTACTGGGGGGGATTTGTAAGAGTTGTGAGGGGGTTGATATTCATAAGGGATATCGCGAGGGGTTATTTACAAGGGGGTTAATATTCATGTTCATGAGGTGAGGGATTGAATTCTCTTCCGCTGTTATGTGTGGACACTGCAGGAACAGAGGGTGCAAGAGGGTTACCAGTGAGGGGGAAGAGGGGGTGACCAGTGAGGGGGAAGAGGGAGTGACCAGTGAAGGGGGAGGGGAAGAGGGAGTGACCAGTGAGGGGTGTGTGACCGGGGTATGACGATGCCTGCTCTCTCTCCCTCTCTGTGTGTAGTGGCACCGGATAAGGAGTTGTGCAGTGCGGCAGTGTCAATTCCTGCCAACTTAGCCACACCCACCGCCACCGCCACTTCTGCCCCAGCTCAGAGCCAGCAACACCTGGTCTCTACTGCAACCACTTCTCCCGGCAGTGCACGGAGACCAGAGGAAGAGGAGATCGGTAGGACACACACACACACACACACACACACGCCAAATATGTGACTGCTTGTTCAGATAGTACTAGTGCTGTGGGGCCAGTACTAGGCCATATCTGTGGGCCAGTGCTGGGCCATGTCTGTGGGGGGGCCAGTACTAGGCCATGTCTGTGGGCCCAGTACTAGGCCATGTCTGTGGGCCAGTACTAGGCCATGTCTGTGGGCCAGTACTAGGCCATGTCTGTGGGGCCAGTATACTAGGCCATGTCTGTGGGCCAGTACTAGGCCATATCTGTGGGGCCAGTACTAGGCCATGTCTGTGGGGGGGGGCAGTACTAGGCCATGTCTGTGGGGGGGGGCAGTACTAGGCCATGTCTGTGGGGGGCCAGTACTAGGCCATGTCTGTGGGGCCAGTACTAGGCCATGTCTGTGGGGCCAGTACTAGGCCATGTCTGTGGGCCAGTACTAGGCCATGTCTGTGGGCCAGTACTAGGCCATGTCTGTGGGGCCAGTATACTAGGCCATGTCTGTGGGGGGCCAGTACTAGGCCATGTCTGTGGGGGCAGTACTAGGCCATGTCTGTGGGCCAGTACTAGGCCATGTCTGTGGGCCAGTACTAGGCCATGTCTGTGGGGCCAGTATACTAGGCCATGTCTGTGGGGGGGCCAGTACTAGGCCATGTCTGTGGGGGCAGTACTAGGCCATGTCTGTGGGCCAGTACTAGGCCATGTCTGTGGGCCAGTACTAGGCCATGTCTGTGGGGCCAGTATACTAGGCCATGTCTGTGGGGGGGCCAGTACTAGGCCATGTCTGTGGGGGGGGCAGTACTAGGCCATGTCTGTGGGGGGGGCCAGTACTAGGCCATGTCTGTGGGGGCAGTACTAGGCCATGTCTGTGGGGGGGCCAGTACTAGGCCATGTATGTGGGGCAAGTACTAGGCCATGTATGTGGGGCCAGTACTAGGCCATGTCTGTGGGGCCAGTACTAGGCCATGTCTGTGGGGGCAGTACTAGGCCATGTCTGTGTGTGGGGGGGGGGGGGGGGGGCAGTACTAGGCCATATCTGTGGGGCCAGTACTAGGCCATGTCTGTGGGGGGCCAGTACTAGGCCATGTCTGTGGGGCCAGTACTAGGCCATGTCTGTGGGCCAGTACTAGGCCATGTCTGTGGGGGGCCAGTACTAGGCCATGTCTGTGGGGGGGGGGCAGTACTAGGCCATGTCTGTGGGGCAGTTCTAGGCCATGTCTGTGGGGGGCCAGTACTAGGCCTTGTCTGTGGGGGGGCAGTACTAGGCCATGTCTGTGGGGGGGGGGGGCAGTACTAGGCCATGTCTGTGGGGGTGCCCAGTACTAGGCCATGTCTGTGGGGGGGCCCAGTACTAGGCCATGTCTGTGGGGGGGGGGGGCAGTACTAGGCCTTGTCTGTGGGGGGGGCAGTACTAGGCCATGTCTGTGGGGCCAGTACTAGGCCATGTCTGTGGGGGGGGCCAGTACTAGGCCATGTCTGTGGGGGGCCAGTACTAGGCCATGTCTGTGGGGGGGGGGCAGTACTAGGCCATGTCTGTGGGGGGCCAGTACTAGGCCATGTCTGTGGGGGGGGGCCAGTACTAGGCCATGTCTGTGGGGCCAGTACTAGGCCATGTCTGTGGGGGCAGTAGTAGGCCATGTCTGGGCTAGAGTTGACCCTCTCCTCTGTCATTTCAGATCTGAACAACAGGAAATGTCGAGCAAGGTTTGGACTGGACCAGCAACACATGTGGTGTGGCCCGTGCAGGTAACCATGTGCTGATGTAAAGTACGAGGGGGGGGGAGGGGGGTCACGTGTGCACAGAATACTTGCACCACAAGTTCCCTACAGTATATATAGCAACACCAGCTGCTGCCATATATAGTAGCACCTGCTGCTGCCATATATAGTAGCGCCAGCTGCTGCCATATATAGTAGCACCAGCTGCTGCCATATATAGTAGCACCAGCTGCTGCCATATATAGTAGCGCCAGCTGCTGCCATATATAGTAGCACCAGCTACTGCCATATATAGTAGGACCAGCTGCTGCCATATATAGTAGCACCAGCTACTGCCATATATAGTAGCACCAGCTGCTGCCATATATAGTAGCCCCAGCTACTGCCATATACATGTATAGTAGGACCAGCTGCTGCCATATATAGTAGCACCAGCTACTGCCATATATAGTAGCACCAGCTGCTGCCATATATAGTAGCACCAGCTGCTGCCATATATAGTAGCACCAGCTGCTGCCATATATAGTAGGACCAGCTGCTGCCATATATAGCAACACCAGCTGCTGCCATATATAGTAGGACCAGCTGCTGCCATATATAGTAGCACCAGCTGCTGCCATATATAGTAGCACCAGCTGCTGCCATATATAGTAACACCAGCTGCTGCCATATATAGTAGCACCAGCTGCTGCCATATATAGTAACACCAGCTGCTGCCATATATAGCAACACCAGCTGCTGCCATATATAGTAGCGCCAGCTGCTGCCATATATAGTAGCACCAGCTGCTGCTGCTGATGTTGTGACAGAGATCTGATGTGTGTGCAGACGCAAGAAGAAGTGTATCCGGTACAGTGTTGGTGAGGATGACGGAGCTGTCTGTAAGGAGGGCAGTGAAGGTGGAGAGGCTGAAGAGGACGAGGATGTCATACTCGGCGGTGGGGACGTATTGGCCACCACTTCTACTGCTGCTTCGGTGCTACTCTCCGAGGCCAGTGATCATCACCACCACTCCACACTATCTGACAAACTGCCACGCCTCCTCTCTCACGAGGTGCCTGTCACACTTCAGACAATCCCCACCTAGCTCCGCCCATCAGATGACAATGTTATTATTCTGTTCTCTTGAGACATGCTTGCATTATATGGAATACGCTTTTCCACCCACACAGTGCTAT
Organism: Cladorhizidae sp. MBARI D1340-BT2; assembly: GCA_028752905.1. Taxonomy (NCBI): domain Eukaryota; kingdom Metazoa; phylum Porifera; class Demospongiae; order Poecilosclerida; family Cladorhizidae; species Cladorhizidae sp. MBARI D1340-BT2. The sequence goes on along the minus strand of JAQNBH010000002.1, from coordinate 1,026,770 downwards.
TAATAGATGATGTCATACTCATGTCTATAGATATAAAACACGTTGCCATTGTATCAAGAGGTTAATCACGACCCACCCCGGGTTAATCATGCCCACCCCAGGTTAATCATGACCCACCCCAGGTTAATCATGTCCCACCCCAGGTTAATCATGACCCACCCCAGGTTAATCATGTCCCACCCCAGGTTAATCATGTCCCACCCCAGGTTAATCATGACCCACCCCAGGTTAATCATGACCCACCCCAGGTTAATCATGTCCCACCCCAGGTTAATCATGACCCACCCCAGGTTAATCATGTCCCACCCCAGGTTAATCATGTCCCACCCCAGGTTAATCATGTCCCACCCCAGGTTAATCATGACCCACCCCAGGTTAATCATGACCCACCCCAGGTTAATCATGACCCATCCCAGGTTAATCATGTCCCACCCCAGGTTAATCATGTCCCACCCCAGGTTAATCATGACCCACCCCAGGTTAATCATGTCCCACCCCAGGTTAATCATGTCCCACCCCAGGTTAATCATGACCCACCCCAGGTTAATCATGACCCACCCCAGGTTAATCATGTCCCACCCCAGGTTAATCATGACCCACCCCAGGTTAATCATGTCCCACCCCAGGTTAATCATGACCCACCCCAGGTTAATCATGTCCCACCCCAGGCTAATCATGTCCCACCCCAGGTTAATCATGACCCACCCCAGGTTAATCATGACCCACCCCAGGTTAATCATGACCCACCCCAGGTTAATCATGTCCCACCCCAGGTTAATCATGACCCACCCCAGGTTAATCATGACCCACCCCAGGTTAATCATGACACACCCCAGGTTAATCATGTCCCACCCCAGGTTAATCATGTCCCACCCCAGGTTAATCATGTCCCACCCCAGGTTAATCATGTCCCACCCCAGGTTAATCATGTCCCACCCCAGGTTAAACATGTCCCACCCCAGGTTAATCATGTCCCACCCCAGGTTAATCATGTCCCACCCCAGGTTAATCATGTCCCACCCCAGGTTAATCATGACCCACCCCAGGTTAATCATGTCCCACCCCAGGTTAATCATGACCCATCCCAGGTTAATCATGTCCCACCCCAGGTTAATCATGTCCCACCCCAGGTTAATCATGTCCCACCCCAGGTTAATCATGTCCCACACCAGGTTAATCATGTCCCACCCCAGGTTAATCATGTCCCAACTCCAGGTTAATCATGTCCCACCCCAGGTTAATCATGACCCACCCCAGGTTAATCATGACCCACCCCAGGTTAATCATGACCCACCCCAGGTTAATCATGACCCACCCCAGGTTAATCATGTCCCACCCCAGGTTAATCATGTCCCACCCCAGGTTAATCATGACCCACCCCAGGTTAATCATGTCCCACCCCAGGTTAATCATGACCCACCCCTGGTTAATCATGACCCACCCCAGGTTAATCATGTCCCACCCCAGGTTAATCATGACCCACCCCAGGTTAATCATGTCCCACCCCAGGTTAATCATGACCCACCCCAGGTTAATCATGTCCCACCCCAGGTTAATCAAGACACACCCCAGGTTAATCATGTCCCACCCCAGGTTAATCATGACCCACTCCAGGTTAATCATGACCCACCCCAGGTTAATCATGACCCACCCCAGGTTAATCATGTCCCACCCCGGGTTAATCATGACCCACCCCGGGTTAATCATGACCCACCCCAGGTTAATCATGACCCACCCCGGGTTAATCATGACCCACCCCGGGTTAATCATGACCCACCCCGGGTTAATCATGACCCACCCCAGGTTAATATTGACCCACCCCAGGTTAATCATGACCCACCCCAGGTTAATCATGACCCACCCCAGGTTAATCATGTCCCACCCCAGGTTAATCATGACCCACCTCAGGTTAATCATGTCCCACCCCAGGTTTCTCATGACCCACCCCGGGTTAATCATGACCCACCCCAGGTTAATCATGACCCACCCCAGGTTAATCATGACCCACCCCAGGTTAATCATGACCCACCCCAGGTTAATCATGTCCCACCCCAGGTTAATCATGACCCACCCCGGGTTAATCATGACCCACCCCAGGTTAATCATGACCCACCCCAGGTTAATCATGACCCACCCCGGGTTAATCATGACCCATCCCGGGTTAATCATGACCCACCCCAGGTTAATATTGACCCACCCCAGGTTAATCATGACCCACCCCAGGTTAATCATGACCCACCCCAGGTTAATCATGACCCACCCCAGGTTAATCATGACCCACCCCAAGTTAATCATGTCCCACCCCAGGTTTCTCATGACCCACCCCGGGTTAATCATGACCCACCCCAGGTTAATCATGACCCACCCCAGGTTAATCATGTCCCACCCCAGGTTAATCATGACCCACCCCAGGTTAATCATGTCCCACCCCAGGTTAATCATGTCCCACCCCAGGTTAATCATGTCCCACCCCAGGTTAATCATGACCCACCCCAGGTTAATCATGTCCCACTCCAGTTTAATTATGTCCCACCCCAGGCTAATCATGTCCCACCCCAGGTTAATCATGTCCCACCCCAGGTTAATCATGACCCCTGGTTAATTTGATACCACTGTTTGCCATGTCTTTGTTAATCCTCAACGCATCACGTAAGTGTGAAGTAGATGACTAGATCTAGTGGTAGCCACAGTAGGTGTCTGTGACCATGGAGGTGATGTGTTCAGCAGAGCCTGAGTTGTGACAAGGTTACTGGTGAGTGTTGGTGCGTATGTAAGGGAGACGCTCATTTGGTCTGCGCTTGAGTCTTGTCAAAACATGATACCAAGTTTGTTGAGGGCAAATGCTTTTGGTCATCCTGTCCTGCATAATTGCACCCAGCTATAATTATAGCTTTGGGCGACAATAATTTTGATGACGCATTTGTAATAGGACATCATATATTATGCAATGACATCATAAATTATGTAATGCATTATATTTATATAATGACGTCATGAATTATGTGGTGTAAAGAGGTGGGAGAAGCTGATTAAGAATACAACAAAAAAAAAACCTATTTCCCATTGGATAAAAATTCAAAGAATAATAAATAAGTACTGGAAGACCCTGTGATCAGAATGAGTGACTTCCTGATCTATACTATAGCCCTCCCATATTTATAGCTCTCATATTTATAACCATCACATATTTCTAGCCCTCACATATTTCTAGCCCTCACATATTTCTAGCCCTCACATATTTCTGGCCCTCACATATTTCTAGCCCTCACATATTTCTGGCACTCACATATTTCTGGCCCTCACATATTTCTAGCCCTCACATATTTCTAGCCCTCACATATTTCTAGCCCTCACATATTTCTAACCCTCACATATTTCCAGCCTCTAACCGTCACATATTTCTAGCCCTCACATATTTCTAGCACTCACATATTTCTAGCCCTCACATACTAGCCCTCACATATTTCTAGCCCTCACATATTTCTGGGACTCACATATTTCTGGCCCTCAAATATTTCTAGCCCTCACATATTTCTAGCCCTCACATATTTCTGGCCCTCACATATTTCTAACCCTCACATATTTCTAGCACTCACATATTTCTAGCCCCCACATATTTCTGGCACTCATATATTTCTGGCCCTCACATATTTCTAGCCCTCACACAATTCTAGCCCTCACATATTTCTAGCCCTCACATATTTCTAGCCCTCACATATTTCTAGCCCTCACATATTTCTGGCCCTCACATATTTCTAGCCCTCACATATTTCTAGCCCTCACATATTTGTGGCACTCACATATTTCTAGCCCTCACATATTTCTAGCCCTCACATATTTCTGGCACTCACATATTTCTGGCTCTCACATATTTCTAGCCCTCACATATTTCTAGCCCTCACATATTTCTGACACTCACATATTTCTAGCCCTCACATATTTCTAGCACTCACATATTTCTAGCACTCACATATTTCTAGCCCTCACATATTTCTGGCCCTCACATATTTCTGGCACTCACATATTTCTGGCCTCTGGCCCTCACATATTTTCTTGCCCTCACATATTTCTAGCTCTCACATATTTCTAGCCCTCACATATTTGTGGCCCTCACATATTTCTAGCCCTCACATATTTCTAACCCTCACATATTTCCAGCCTCTAACCGTCACATATTTCTAGCCCTCACATATTTCTAGCCCTCACATATTTCTAGCCCTCACATATTTCTAGCCCTCACATATTTCTGGGACTCACATATTTCTGGACCTCACATATTTCTAGCTATCACATATTTCTAGCCCTCACATATTTCTGGCCCTCACATATTTCTAACCCTCACATATTTCTAGCACTCACATATTTCTAGCCCTCACATATTTCTGGCCCTCATATATTTCTGGCCCTCACATATTTCTAGCCCTCACATAATTCTAGCCCTCACATATTTCTAGGCCTCACATATTTCTGGGACTCACATATTTCTGGCCCTCACATATTTCTGGCCCTTACATATTTCTGGCCCTCACATATTTCTAGCACTCACATATTTCTGGGACTCACATATTTCTAGCCCTCACATATTTCTAGCACTCACATATTTCTAGCCCTCACATATTTCTAGCACTCACATATTTCTAACCCTCACATATTTCTAGCCCTCACATATTTCTAGCCCTCACATATTTCTGGCCCTCACATATTTCTAACCCTCACATATTTCTAGCACTCACATATTTCTAGCCCTCACATATTTCTGGCCCTCACATATTTCTAGCACTCACATATTTCTAACCCTCACATATTTCTAGCCCTCACATATTTCTAGCCCTCACATATTTCTGGCCCTCACATATTTCTAACCCTCACATATTTCTAGCCCTCACATATTTCTAGCCCTCACATATTTCTGGCCCTCACATATTTCTAGCCCTCACATATTTCTAGCACTCACATATTTCTAGCCCTCACATATTTCTAGCCTTCACATATTTCTGGCCCTCACATATTTCTGGCCCTCACATATTTCTGGCCCTCACATATTTCTGGCCCTCACATATTTCTAACCCTCACATATTTCTAGCCCTCACATATTTCTAGCCCTCACATATTTCTGGCCCTCACATATTTCTGGCCCTCATATATTTCTAGCCCTCACATATTTCTAGCCCTCACATATTTCTAGCCCTCACATATTTCTGGCCCTCACATATTTCTAGCCCTCACATATTTCTAGCCCTCACATATTTGTAACCCTCACATATTTCCAGCCTCTAACCGTCACATATTTCTAGCCCTCACATATTTCTAGCACTCACATATTTCTAGCCCTCACATATTTCTAGCCCACACATATTTCTAGCCCTGACATATTTCTGGCCCTCACATATTTCTAACCCTCACATATTTCTAGCCCTCACATATTTCTGGCCTTCACATATTTCTAGCCCTCACATAATTCTAGCACTCACATATTTCTAACCCTCACATATTTCTGGCACTCACCACTCACATATTTCTGGCCCTCACATATTTCTAGCCCTCACATATTTCTAGCCCTCACATATTTCTGGCCCTCACATATTTATAGCCCTCACATATTTCTAGCCCTCACATATTTCTGGCCCTCACATATTTATAGCCCTCACATATTTCTAGCCCTCACATATTTCTGGCCCTCACATATTTCTGGCCCTCACATATTTCTAGCCCTCACATATTTCTAGCACTCACATATTTCTAACCCTCACATATTTCTAGCACTCACATATTTCTAACCCTCACATATTTCTAGTCCTCACATATTTCTGGCCCTCACTTATTTCTAGCACTCACATATTTCTAGCCCTCACATATTTCTAGCCCACACATATTTCTGGCCCTCACATATTTCTAGCCCTCACATATTTCTAGCCCTCACATATTTCTAGCCCTCACATATTTCTAGCCCTCTAGACCTCACATATTTCTGGCCCTCACATATTTCTAGCCCTCACATATTTCTGGCCCTCACATATTTATAGCCCTCACATATTTCTGGCCCTCATATATTTCTAGCCCTCACATATTTCTTGCCCTCACATATTTCTAGCCCTCACATATTTCTGGCCCTCACATATTTCTGGCCCTCACATATTTCTAGCCCTCACATATTTCTAGCCCTCACATATTTCTAACCCTCACATATTTCCAGCCTCTAACCGTCACATATTTCTAGCCCTCACATATTTCTAGCACTCACATATTTCTAGCCCTCACATATTTCTAGCCCTCACATATTTCTAGCCCTCACATATTTCTGGCCCTCACATATTTCTAACCCTCACATATTTCTAGCCCTCACATATTTCTGGCCTTCACATATTTCTAGCCCTCACATAATTCTAGCACTCACATATTTCTAACCCTCACATATTTCTGGCACTCACCACTCACATATTTCTGGCCCTCACATATTTCTAGCCCTCACATATTTCTAGCCCTCACATATTTCTGGCCCTCACATATTTCTAGCCCTCACATATTTCTAGCCCTCACATATTTCTGGCCCTCACATATTTCTAGCCCTCACATATTTCTAACCCTCACATATTTCTAGCACTCACATATTTCTAACCCTCACATATTTCTAGCACTCACATATTTCTAACCCTCACATATTTCTAGCCCTCACATATTTCTGGCCCTCACATATTTCTGGCCCTCACATATTTCTGGCACTCACATATTTCTGGCCCTCACTTATTTCTAGCACTCACATATTTCTAACCGTCACATATTTCTGGGTCTCACATATTTCTGGCCCTCACATATTTCTAGCCCTCACATATTTCTGGGACTCACATATTTCTGGCCCTCACATATTTCTAGACCTCACTTATTTCTGGCCCTCACATATTTCTGGCCCTCACATATGTCTGACCCTCACATATTTCTAGCCCTCCCATATTTCTGGCCCTCACATATTTCTGGCCCTCACATATTTCTAGCCCTCACATATTTCTGGGACTCACATATTTCTGGACCTCATATATTTCTAGCTATTACATATTTCTAGCCCTCACATATTTCTGGCCCTCACATATTTCTAACCCTCACATATTTCTAGCACTCACATATTTCTAGCCCTCACATATTTCTGGCCCTCATATATTTCTGGCCCTCACATATTTCTAGCCCTCACATAATTCTAGCCCTCACATATTTCTAGCCCTCACATATTTCTGGGACTCACATATTTCTGGCCCTCACATATTTCTGGCCCTTACATATTTCTGGCCCTCAAATATTTCTAGCACTCACATATTTCTGGGACTCACATATTTCTAGCCCTCACATATTTCTAGCACTCACATATTTCTAGCCCTCACATATTTCTAGCACTCACATATTTCTAACCCTCACATATTTCTAGCCCTCACATATTTCTAGCCCTCACATATTTCTGGCCCTCACATATTTCTAGCCCTCACATATTTCTAGCCCTCACATATTTCTGGCCCTCACATATTTCTAGACCTCACATATTTCTAACCCTCACATATTTCTAGCACTCACATATTTCTAACCCTCACATATTTCTAGCACTCACATATTTCTAACCCTCACATATTTCTAGCCCTCACATATTTCTGGCCCTCACATATTTTTGGCCCTCACATATTTCTGGCACTCACATATTTCTTGCCTCTGGCCCTCACATATTTTCTAGCACTCACATATTTCTAGCTCTCACATATTTCTGGCCCTCACATATTTCTAGCACTCACATATTTCTAACCCTCACATATTTCTAACCCTCACATATTTCTAGCCCTCACATATTTCTGGCCCTCACATATTTGTAACCCTCACATATTTCTAGCCCTCACATATTTCTAGCCCTCACATATTTCTGGCCCTCACATATTTCTAGCCCTCACATATTTCTAGCCCTCACATATTTCTAGCCCTCACATATTTCTAGCCCTCTAGACCTCACATATTTCTGGCCCTCACATATTTCTAGCCCTCACATATTTCTGGCCCTCACATATTTCTAGCCCTCACATATTTCTGGCCCTCATATATTTCTAGCTCTCACATATTTCTAACCCTCACATATTTCTAGCCCTCACATATTTCTGGCCCTCACATATTTCTGGCCCTCACATATTTCTAGCCCTCACATATTTCTAGCCCTCACATAATTCTAACCCTCACATATTTCCAGCCTCTAACCGTCACATATTTCTAGCCCTCACATATTTCTAGCACTCACATATTTCTAGCCCTCACATATTTCTAGCCCTCACATATTTCTAGCCCTCACATATTTCTGGCCCTCACATATTTCTAACCCTCACATATTTCTAGCCCTCACATATTTCTGGCCTTCACATATTTCTAGCCCTCACATAATTCTAGCACTCACATATTTCTAACCCTCACATATTTCTGGCACTCACCACTCACATATTTCTGGCCCACACATATTTCTAGCCCTCACATATTTCTAGCCCTCACATATTTCTGGCCCTCACATATTTCTAGCCCTCACATATTTCTAGCCCTCACATATTTCTGGCCCTCACATATTTCTAGCCCTCACATATTTCTAACCCTCACATATTTCTAGCACTCACATATTTCTAACCCTCACATATTTCTAGCACTCACATATTTCTAACCCTCACATATTTCTAGCCCTCACATATTTCTGGCTCTCACATATTTCTGGCCCTCACATATTTCTGGCACTCACATATTTCTGGCCCTCACTTATTTCTAGCACTCACATATTTCTAACCCTCACATATTTCTGGGACTCACATATTTCTGGCCCTCACATATTTCTAGCCCTCACATATTTCTGGGACTCACATATTTCTGGCCCTCAAATATTTCTAGACCTCACTTATTTCTGGCCCTCACATATTTCTGGCCCTCACATATTTCTGACCCTCACATATTTCTAGCCCTCACATATTTCTAGCCCTCACATATTTCTAGCACTCACATATTTCTAACCCTCACATATTTCTGGCCCTCACATATTTCTAGCCCTCACATATTTCTGGCCTTCACATATTTCTAGCCCTCACATAATTCTAGCACTCACATATTTCTAACCCTCACATATTTCTGGCACTCACCACTCACATATTTCTGGCCCTCACATATTTCTAGCCCTCACATATTTCTAGCCCTCACATATTTCTGGCCCTCACATATTTCTAGCCCCCACATATTTCTAGCCCTCACATATTTCTGGCCCTCACATATTTCTGGCCCTCACATATTTCTAGCCCTCACATATTTCTAGCACTCACATATTTCTAACCCTCACATATTTCTAGCGCTCACATATTTCTAACCCTCACATATTTCTAGCCCTCACATATTTCTGGCCCTCACATATTTCTGGCCCTCACATATTTCTGGCACTCACATATTTCTGGCCCTCACTTATTTCTAGCACTCACATATTTCTAACCCTCACATATTTCTGGGACTCACATATTTCTGGCCCTCACAGATTTCTAGCCCTCACATATTTCTGGGACTCACATATTTCTGGCCCTCACATATTTCTAGACCTCACATATTTCTGGCACTCACATATTTCTGGCCCTCACATATTTCTGACCCTCACATATTTCTAGCCCTCACATATTTCTGGCCCTCACATATTTCTGGCCCTCACATATTTCTAGCCCTCACATATTTCTAGCACTCACATATTTCTAACCCTCACATATTTCTGGCCCTCACTTATTTCTAGCCCTCACATATTTCTGGCCCTCACATATTTCTAGCCCTCACATATTTCTAACCCTCACATATTTCCAGCCTCTAACCGTCACATATTTCTAGCTCTCACATATTTCTAGCACTCACATATTTCTAGCCCTCACATATTTCTAGCCCTCACATATTTCTAGCCCTCACATATTTCTGGGACTCACATATTTCTGGACCTCTCATATTTCTAGCTATCACATATTTCTAGCCCTCACATATTTCTAGCCCTCACATATTTCTAACCCTCACATATTTCTAGCACTCACATATTTCTAGCCCTCACATATTTCTAGCACTCACATATTTCTAACCCTCACATATTTCTAGCCCTCACATATTTCTAGCCCTCACATATTTCTGGCCCTCACATATTTCTAACCCTCACATATTTCTAGCCCTCACATATTTCTAGCCCTCACATATTTCTGGCCCTCACATATTTCTAGCACTCACATATTTCTTACCCTCACATATTTCTAGCCCTCACATATTTCTAGCCCTCACATATTTCTGGCCCTCACATATTTCTAGCCCTCACATATTTCTAGCACTCACATATTTCTAGCCCTCACATATTTCTAGCCCTCACATATTTCTGGCCCTCACATATTTCTGGCCCTCACATATTTCTAACCCTCACATATTTCTAGCCCTCACATATTTCTGGCCCTCACATATTTCTGGCCCTCACATATTTCTGGCCCTCACATATTTCTGGCCCTCACATATTTCTAGCCCTCACATATTTCTAGCCCTCACATATTTCTGGCCCTCACATATTTCTAGCCCTCACATATTTCTAGCTCTCACATATTTCTAACCCTCACATATTTCCAGCCTCTAACCGTCACATATTTCTGGCCCTCACTTATTTCTAGCACTCACATATTTCTAACCCTCACATATTTCTGGGACTCACATATTTCTGGCCCTCACATATTTCTAGCCCTCACATATTTCTGGGACTCACATATTTCTGGCCCTCACATATTTCTAGACCTCACTTATTTCTGGCCCTCACATATTTCTGGCCCTCACATATTTCTGACCCTCACATATTTCTAGCCCTCATATATTTCTGGCCCTCACATATTTCTGGCCCTCACATATTTCTAGCCCTCACATATTTCTAGCACTCACATATTTCTAACCCTCACATATTTCTGGCCCTCACATATTTCTAGCCCTCACATATTTCTGGCCTTCACATATTTCTAGCCCTCACATAATTCTAGCACTCACATATTTCTAACCCTCACATATTTCTGGCACTCACCACTCACATATTTCTGGCCCTCACATATTTCTAGCCCTCACATATTTCTAGCCCTCACATATTTCTGGCCCTCACATATTTCTAGCCCTCACATATTTCTAGCCCTCACATATTTCTGGCCCTCACATATTTCTGGCCCTCACATATTTCTAGCCCTCACATATTTCTAGCACTCACATATTTCTAACCCTCACATATTTCTAGCACTCACATATTTCTAACCCTCACATATTTCTAGCCCTCACATATTTCTGGCCCTCACATATTTCTGGCCGTCACATATTTCTGGCACTCACATATTTCTGGCCCTCACTTATTTCTAGCACTCACATATTTCTAACCCTCACATATTTCTGGGACTCACATATTTCTGGCCCTCACATATTTCTAGCCCTCACATATTTCTGGGACTCACATATTTCTGGCCCTCACATATTTCTAGACCTCACATATTTCTGGCCCTCACATATTTCTGGCCCTCACATATTTCTGACCCTCACATATTTCTAGCCCTCACATATTTCTGGCCCTCACATATTTCTGGCCCTCACATATTTCTAGCCCTCACATATTTCTAGCACTCACATATTTCTAACCCTCACATATTTCTGGCCCTCACATATTTCTAGCCCTCACATATTTCTGGCCCTCACATATTTCTAGCCCTCACATATTTCTAACCCTCACATATTTCCAGCCTCTAACCGTCACATATTTCTAGCCCTCACATATTTCTAGCACTCACATATTTCTAGCCCTCACATATTTCTAGCCCTCACATATTTCTAGCCCTCACATATTTCTGGGACTCACATATTTCTGGACCTCTCATATTTCTAGCTATCACATATTTCTAGCCCTCACATATTTCTGGCCCTCACATATTTCTAACCCCCACATATTTCTAGCACTCACATATTTCTAGCCCTCACATATTTCTAGCACTCACATATTTCTAACCCTCACATATTTCTAGCCCTCACATATTTCTAGCCCTCACATATTTCTGGCCCTCACATATTTCTAACCCTCACATATTTCTAGCCCTCACATATTTCTAGCCCTCACATATTTCTGGCCCTCACATATTTCTAGCACTCACATATTTCTTACCCTCACATATTTCTAGCCGTCACATATTTCTAGCCCTCACATATTTCTGGCCCTCACATATTTCTAACCCTCACATATTTCTAGCCCTCACATATTTTTAGACCTCACATATTTCTGGCCCTCACATATTTCTAGCCCTCACATATTTCTAGCACTCACATATTTCTAGCCCTCACATATTTCTAGCCCTCACATATTTCTGGCCCTCACATATTTCTGGCCCTCACATATTTCTGGCCCTCACATATTTCTAACCCTCACATATTTCTAGCCCTCACATATTTCTGGCCCTCACATATTTCTGGCCCTCACATATTTCTGGCCCTCATATATTTCTAGCCCTCACATATTTCTAGCCCTCACATATTTCTAACCCTCACATATTTCTAGCACTCACATATTTCTAGCCCTCACATATTTCTGGCCCTCACATATTTCTAGCCCTCACATATTTCTAACCCTCACATATTTCCAGCCTCTAACCGTCACATATTTCTAGCCCTCACATATTTCTAGCACTCACATATTTCTAGCCCTCACATATTTCTAGCCCTCACATATTTCTAGCCCTCACATATTTCTTGGACTCACATATTTCTGGACCTCTCATATTTCTAGCTATCACATATTTCTAGCCCTCACATATTTCTGGCCCTCACATATTTCTAACCCTCA